>JAEIGI010000039.1:0-569795 GCA_018903615.1 Drosophila neocordata
AAAGCAAATTCTAAGTGCGAAAAAGAGGTAAACGATATAGCCACAAATGGTTGATAAGTTACCACCTCCGCTGGCTAATTCTAGTAAGTGAAAACGATTCAAATGTAATACAAAATCAAATAAATAAAGCAGAAATAAATTTGTCAGTAGATGAAATGTTAGAATTTGCAGACATAATAATACCATAATTCTTTACATCATTAAAATACCCAATATTGAAAAAGAAAATTACGATAATCTCGTCATCAGGCCCATAATCAGAGAAAACACAATTGTCAATCTACAATTTAAAGAAATATTCAAGCATAAAAATACCATGTTAGGATTAAGAACAGATTGTAAGAAGTATAAAAACAGAAAAAATTTGTAAACAATAAAATTTAGTAGATTTAAGATTAAATGATTGTAGTCCCAGACTTCTATTAGGTAAAAATTCGGTATGCGATTACAGCAATGCAGACCACATCGAGAGCGTCGAAGAGATTCAAGAAGACACCATTTTGCTAAGCAACTTCCAAGGCAGAATAAAATACGAAAATATTGATAAAATTGTATATGGTACACTATTGATAAAATACCACAATTGTTCAGTTATGATTAACAACCGAATATTTTCCAACATGGAAGAAACATATATAAATCCCGGCACACCGATAATACAGATATCGGCATCGGAAGACATAGGCTTACGTGTCCTTAGTTTAAAGACACTAGATAAGTTACAAATTAATAATACCAAACATTTGAACTTACTACAAACACATTCATCAACGAACAGCATAGTCTTACTAGGTCTGTCTATTGGCCTCATAATGCTTTGATTGATTGTGTTTGTCTCAAAAAAGACGAAATGACAAAAAAAAAAAGTAATTCTCCAAATCACCCCCGAGATCGGAGAAAACAGGCAAAAAATTTCAACCATCTCTGAACATATCCCGAACCTACAATTTATCAATATGCCTTTCGTCTAGCAATTGTGGACAATTGTCCATCTAAGGGTGGAAGAGTTAACAATATCTAAAGTAGAAAATTCTGCAGACAATTCTCCAACTGAGAATGAATATTGGGGTAGTGAAGAACAAACCGAACAATCTGATATACATTTTTTAGAATAAAGTCCTCCTCACTTCCATATATTGAATTGTAAGCTTGGAGAAGGAAAGATTTTAAAAATTTTAATCGACACAGGCTCCAACAATAACTATATTAAACCTGAACTACTAGCAAAACCAAAAAAGAACATAGATCCATTCGAAGCAATATCCGTAGGAGGTAACGTCAGAATAACTGAATACATAGAAGCAAATTTATTCGACATCAAAGATGTAAAAATAAAATTCTTTATATTACCTACCTTAAAATCATTTGATGCCATTCTAAGTAACGACAGTCTTAAGCAATTAAATGTAGTAATCTTTTCCAAAGAAAAATTCGTAACTCTTGAAAACAGATTCAACATTCCAATTAAAGAAAAATTAATATAAGCAGTTAATAATCTAACAATCCGAACCGAACATATGACCAAAGAACAAAGCATAAGCATTACAAAAGCACCACAGATGCTCCAGTACATTCCACGCATTATCCATACCCCATGTCTTTACAACAAGAAGTAGAGACACAGATCCAAAAACTATTAGATGACGATATAATTCGACCTTCTAACTCTCCATATAACTCTCCAGTCATCGTAGTCCCAAATAAACTGGATGCGTCGGGAGAAAAAAAATATAGATTAGTCATTGATTACAGGAAATTGAATTTTGTAACCATTGCTGATCGTTATCCCATACCAGAAATCAACGAAGTTTTAGCACAGTTAGGAGACAACAAAATTTTTTCCGTACTTGATTTAAAAAGTGGCTTTCATCAAATCCTATTAAATGAAAAAGATATAGAAAAAACTGCTTTCTCCATAAAAATGGAAAATATAAGTTTAAACGACTCCCCCTCTTCGGTCTAAAAATGCTCCTTCCATATTTCAAAGAGCTTTGGACGACATACTCAGAGAACATATAGGGATCCAGAAATGACGGTCGAATTTCCGCAGGTGGATTCTAGTATAAGGTTCTTTGTATTAAAGGCAAAGATCATCCCATTTTCGGGTTCAAAAATGTTGGTAAAGTTTTCCGTTTGTATTAGGTCGGATGGGGTTGGAAATCGTTGTTGGAGATTTGCTCGCAGAATGTCTTATTATCTATCTTAATACATTTATTTTTTTAAATATATATTATATAGTTTTTGTTATTTTGTGCAATAAAATTGGGAGCTATAATAAATTTTGTACCGTTTATAGGTTAAAGGAATAATCCTCAAAAATAGGGATTTTTTAAATTAAAAATAATTGTATTTTCGTGACAGAGAGTTTTAAGTCTTAATAGACTATATATGTGTTCTTATAGATCTAGGTTTATACTTTGGATTTTAAAGAATGCTTTTAAATATTCGATTTCTGTTATATTTAAAATGAATTTTGGAATAATGTTAATTTCTGCGAAAATTAAGCTTTCTGCAATAATTTTTATGTGTTCTGATAACACATCTATGTTATATAAATATATTTTAAAGCATAAAATTTTTGATCTTCTTCAAAGTTTTTCAAAATGCCGTTTTGTGACATATTTAAGAAGATTTTGATCAACATTTTTCTCTTTATTGATGTGATTTGTTATGTTCTTAAAACGGATCAGTACTTCGTTGTTAAAATTTATTTTATTATTTACTGCGCTTGAATAGGACTCAGTTTTTTCTTTTGCCTGCCTGATTGTAGAATCTTCATCATCCATGTTTCCTGTAATAGCTTTTGCTACGCTACCTAACCCATTTATTAGATCCCGTTTTCTCCGACTGTGGGGTACAGAAGTAGAAAATTTTGCAGACAATTCTCCAACTGAGAATGAATATTGGGGTAATGACGAACAAAACGAACATTCCGACATTAATTTTTTAGAACAAAGTCCTCACTTCCATATATTGAACGTAAGCTTGGACGAGGAAAGATTTTAAAAATTTTAATCGACACAGGCTCCAACAAGAATTATATAAAACCTGAACTAGTAGCAAAACCAAAAAAGAACATAGAACCATTCGAAGCAATATCAGTGAAAGGTAATGTCAGAACACATAGAAGCAAATTTGTTCAACATCAAAGATGTAAAAGTAAAATTCTTCATATTACCCACCTTAAAATCATTTGATGCCATTCTAGGCAATGATAGTCTCAATATTCTCAAAAGAAAAATTCGTAACTCTTGAAAACAGATTCAACATCCCAATTAAAGAAAAACTAATACAAGCCGTTAATAATCTAACAATCCGAACCGAACATATGACCAAAGAACAAAGCATCAGCATTACAAAACTGACAAAAAAATTCGCGAGCTTATTTGCAAAACCAAAGATAAATTATCAGTCACTACCTCTGTAAAGCAGAAATTAGAACCACCACAGATGCTCCAGTATATTCCGCACATTATCCATACCCCCATCTGGCTCACCTTGAAACAATATTCCACACGCTTCATAAAGCAAATATAAAATGCCAAATAGATAAGTGTAAATTTTTTTTAAAACTAAAGTAGAATTCTTAGGTTTTGTCATTTCTGATAAGGGAATAAACTAACAAGCAAAAAGTAGAAGCCATAGTCAACTATCCACCACCCACCACACTTAAAGAACTTCGGTCATTTCTCGGCCTATCCGGCTATTATCGCCGTTTTATCAAAGACTATAGGCAAACCTCTCACCTCATTGCTACGCGGTGAAGACGGCAGAAGAAAGCAAGCTTCAAGTAAAAAATCAATCCAATTAGATTCAGTTGCACTCAAAGCATTTAATAAATTAAAAAGTTCATTGATATCACACGATATCATTCTCAAAAATCCCGACTTTAAAAAAGAATTCCACCTGACTAAAGATGCCTCAAATTATGCAATTGGAGCAGTTTTGTGCCAAGACGGACATCCTATCTCCTTCTTATCTAGAACATTGTCAAAAGCAAAAGAAAATTAGGCAACGAATGAGAAAGCCCATTATAAAATCCAAGCAATAGAAGACATTAGACAACCATTACACGACATTTTATTCTACTATGGAGTACCAAAACTCGTAGTAATAGATAATGAAAAATCACTTCCATTTCTTTTATGATGAAAGATCAACTCAACATAGAAGTTTTTAAAACACCACCTTATAAAAGTTCAGTAAACGGACAAATAGAACGACTACATTCCACCCTATCCGAAATAATGAGATGTCTTAAAAGAGAAGACATAGACAGAAACTTTGCAGATCTTCTGTATAGGGCCATTTATGAATACAATAATTCCATACACTCAGTTACAGAATCAGGAAGAGTAGTACACAAAAGTAACATTAAAAACGATTTTTCTCAACAGGATACTGGGATTAATCCCAATACAGGCACGAGTGGAAATGACTAACTATACGAATAGCCATATACTCACTCTCAATAATGGATTCGGAAAAATCTCCACCTCCACAACTAGAATAATCCATCTCATAGACCTAATACAAATTAAAAATGCGTTACACAATCTTGAAAAACACATAGAGACAGAATTAAGATCCTCGGATCTATATCACACATATCTCATTTTGAAATAGAACAGTCTAAATCTATATTTCACTCCTAATTGTATCCAAATAAAACTAGACAGACAAGATCAATAAATGTTCTAGACACAGCCTGGCAATTTGTGGCAGGCTCTCCTGACCATGATGACCTAGTAGCTATAGAAAGTAATTATCCAAAATAATAACCAACAAACAATCATCAACACACAATTTCAAGAACGCATAAACAATCTAACACAAATTAACAATGTACTAACTAACGCCATTCAAAAATACTCTTTCCCTACTAACAATCTCGACAGTAATATTCAAACACAAACACGTCTCGTCAAAGAAGAAATAACTAATATAAAATACGCCATACAATGGGCAAAATTGAATATTATAAATACCATTCTAGTAAGTGAAAACGATTCAAATGTAATACAAAATCAAATAAATAAAGCAGAAATAAATTTGTCAGTAGATGAAATGTTAGAATTTGCAGACATATCCGTTTTACATAATAATACCATAATTCTTTACATCATTAAAATACCCAATATTGAAAAAAAACATTACGATAATCTCGTCATCAGGCCCATAATCAGAGAAAACACAATTGTCAATCTTCAATTTAAAGAAATATTCAAGCATAAAAATACCTTGTTAGGATTAAGAACAGGTTGTAAGAAGTGTAAAAACAGAAAAATTTGTAAACAAAAAAATTTAGTAGATTTAAGATTAAATGATTGTAGTTCCCAGACTTCTATTAGGTAAAAATTCGGTATGCGATTACAGCAATGCAGACCACATCGAGAGCGTCAAAGAGATTCAAGAAGACACCATTTTGCTAAGCAACTTCCAAGGCAGAATAAAATACGAAAATATTGATAAAATTGTATATGGTACACTATTGATAAAATACCACAATTGTTCAGTTATGATTAACAACCGAGTATTTTCCAACATGGAAGAAACAGATATAAATCCCGGCACACCGATAATACAGATATCGGCATCGGAAGACAAACGCTTACGTGTCCTTAGTTTAAAGACACTAGATAAGTTACAAATTAATAATACCAAACATTTGAACTTTACTACAAACACATTTATCAACGAACAGCATAGTCTTACTAGGTCTGTCTATTGGCCTCATAATGCTGATTGATTATGTTTGTCTCAAAAAGACGAAATGACAAAAAAAAAAAAAAGGAATTCTCCAAATCACCCCCGAGTTTCCGGCAATCGGAGAAAACAGCCAAAAAATTTCAACCATCTCTGAACATATCCCGAACCTACAATTTTTCAATATGCCTTTCGTCTAGCAATTGTGGACAATTGTCCATCTAAGGGTGGAAGAGTTAACAATATCTAAACCAATGACACGCTGCAACGTGCCAGGCCAAAAGTGCTAAGCTAAGGTCTGCACTACATTCGCTAATGTGAAAATAATTCCAATGACACGCTGCAACGTGCCAGGCCAAAAGTGCTAAGCTAAGGTCTGCACTACATTCGCTAATGTGAAAATAATTCTAAAGAAAGTTGCGAAACAACACCCGCAACCGCCGACGCTTCTGACGCTTCTTAAATATTTAAGCTTCCAAATTGGTAATGATGGGCAGTTTCAATTAAACAATTAAATAAAGAAGTCGCATCTCTGCGATATAAAATAAAACAATAAATAAAATTGTTTTTAACTGCCGCCCGAGCAGGGACCAGCGTGCGCGATAGAAAAGCAAATTCTAAGTGCGAAAAAGAGGTAAACGATATAGCCACAAATGGTTGATAAGTTACCACCTCCGCTGGCTAATTCGTTTTAACAGTGAAACTCCGCGATAAAAAAATTAATTAATTTTATTATTGTGACTGTTAAAAAGGATAAAAACATTCAAAAATGAATTCACAATAAAAAGTAAAGGCACGACAATAAAACAATTATTAAGTGTCAACCTAATCGACTATTGTCAAGGCTATAAGATCCGTTTGTAGCCAACCCCTGAAGAGAAGAAGAATTCGGAACCTGAGTAGGGAAGACCAAAACGGACAAATTCCGAACTTCCACAGAGGATGACAACAGCTACATTTATATTGTAAGATTAAAAAAATGATTTAAAAAAAAAAAAACAATAATTAAAAAACAAAAATTTACAAAGAAAACATTAGTGTTAGTTAAATTCAAAAAAAGAAGAGCAAACATTTAAAGTAAAGAAAAATTAATCAAAAAATTATAAAATATAATTTTATTGAACAAATCGGTTAGTTCTTTGAAACCGAGAAGACGTGTTAAATCGCCACGTAGGCCCCTTTTAAACGTATCTAATGCTCTATCCCTGTAGTACTTTGTCAGCACTACTTCGGTTGGCCTGTCGAGATTCATACAACTGACCTTATTAAGAATCAAAGAGAGATGCTTGTAAATAATTTGATAAAACTCCTCAACTGTCTGTTGTCCATTCTGTGTCATAGTGGTGAGCTGGTATTCGAGAGTGCTTAAGTCTCGTTTGTCTGCAAAGTGTAAAGTAAGGCATCGTGCAATTGCCTCCCAGTTCAAGGGCATGTTATAAGAGTCTAATACCTGATCTGCATGGTAAGTAATTTTATTTCGGATTGTTTGTAGAATGCCAAAATATTTTGGTGATCCCTAGATACTAGAGTATGCTTCAAGGATTCTGTCTACGCCTTTCTTCCAGGAGCTAAGCTCAAGTGGGTTTCCTGAAAATTCTCTCATTCCCTTCACTATATCTGGGATGCGGTCCAAGTCAGTAATATTGGCGGAGAAATCATTATTGTTATTAACAATGCCCATGTTGTTCATAATTGCTGTCAATCTGTTATTAATTATTTGATCTATTTGATTTTCCAATGTTCTCTGACTGTCACTGTTTAAGTTTATTGGTGCTGAGGTCGATGATTCGTTGGTAGAGTCAGTATCAAATATTGAAGGACGTATAAGGTTGTTCGGGTTGGCCATGGTTGGTTATTATGATTGTTAGTATTTGTTTAGAAAATAAAAAATAATATTTGAAGAAATGCTTGATAATATGTGTCAAAAAAAATTTTTTTAACTTTTTTCTTTTATATTTGTATTGTAATCTTGCTTACAGGACTATTATTGTTGCAAGCTCCATCTCCGATGGTGCCGAAGTATTCCCTTTACTTAGCTACTCGTGGTTCGTGCTCGGGCGCCAGTTAAATACTTCTTTTTTATCAGAATTATTATTGAACTTGATTCTTTTATTTGGATTTTCAGACTGAAGTTTACTTAAAACAAATTACCCTAGCTAGCTAAAAATTCTGAGTTGACGTCGGCATCGCTGCTGGCAGAAGCTTGTGAAATCATTGACATCCGGCTGCCGCTGGATTCTTATGAATTGCAAGCGACAAACTTGCAGAGCGACATACTTGCAGACTGCTGATTCGGTGTGTTTATTTGTGTTGTATTAGCAGTTCTTGACCGCTGTGGGATTGTGTAATAATTCTCGTCGTTAACTTGTATACATGCATGTATGCATTTGCATATATACGTTCTCTTTTTGTATATATTTATAAAAAATTTATATACGTTTATGACACAGTGATTGATTATGCACATTTATGTATTTATCTGTGTGTATGCCACATATTCACTTTTATATTTCTTTTTCCTTTTTTTTTTCACTTTCCTTTTCCATTTTATATTTTTCCTACATTGTTTTTCTTACTTACAGTAATACTAAAATAAGAGAGTGAACCTTCATTTTTGGTTACCGGCTGCGCCAGTTACCTCTCGGAGCGTGAGAGAGGGTTTGTTCCTACTTCCTTCGAAGAATTGTGACCCTTGTCAGGTTTATCAGTTATTGACCGTTCGGTTAGTATTCCTTGCCAAGTTAATAAAATTGCAGCCAGTTTAGTATTTCTTGTCAAATTAATAAAATTGCAACTAGCTTGGTTGGTATTCAAAATAGAAGTGATTTCTTTATTCTCAACATTTTCAGTTGGAGCTTACACAAAATGCTTACGTCTACGATTAAATTGTCGCCCACGCAGGGGCTAGTGTGTTAAAAGGTGCTGATACTGCGAATTCAAGTGAATCCGTTGCTCAATAGCTGGACATTCCATCTAGTGAGCGACGGGGTTTTGGAGGGGGTGAGATGTATGCTGTGGTAATTCAGGGGCTCGTGTGTTAAAAGGTGCTGATACTGCGAATTCCAGTAAATCCGTTGCTCAATAGTTGGACGTTCCATCTAGTGAGCGACGGGGTTTTGGAGGGGGTGAGATGTATGCTGTGGTAACTCAGGGGCTCGTGTGTTAAAAGGTGCTGATACTGCGAATTTTATTAAATTTCGCTGCTTGTGCGTCCCGCATTTACTTGTGCGTCCCTCTACCAACGAACTCGCACATTTATGACCCATCCTCGAGCTCGAGATCTTTGCTTGTGCGTCCTTCAGATGAATGTGCGTCCCCCTGTCTTGCACATTTATGACCTCTGCTCGGATTCGCGATCGCGACCTTTTTCTCTGCCCGGAATGTTGTTTGTTGTAAAATTTGTTGTCGGGCTCACTTGCGAAGTTTGGCTGCCCACCCTTGGTCTAAACAGCAGAATAAAATTCAAATAACAGCTGTGACGGAAAACATTTCCAAAGGATTATGCCAACGCTCCCAATAATTGTTCACGCCTCACAAAAGCCCTTCCAAATTCCAATTAATTCTCCATTAATTCTCATTATTTTCTTCCCATTCCGATATATCACACAATCAATTAAATTGAATAAAATATCCCTATTTTTTTATTTATTGATTTTATCCATTTTTTTATATATCTTGTGTGACGAAGAAGTACAAGTTTAGGTACTTCGCTACAATGTACATATATATATAATAAGTCCTATGAATTAATTATAAGTTTATACTCCGACTTGTTGTTAGTATTTTCGTAGGAACTAGTTCCCTTAGAGCATCTCTAAATCAGACCACCGCCAATACACATGATTGGTTTTATGTCGTTGTGTGTGCCTGTAATGAATTAAACAAGTAAATGGATTTTTACAAGTGTTGAGTCGATCATGCTGTGACATGCACAGAACAGAATTTGCAATAGCTGGGGATTATTGCGTCAGCCATTTAGTTTTGTCTCTCTGAAAGAATTCGTTCGTCGTGAGAGCGGGAGTTACACCTACCCGGTCACCACACCAACGAATCTGCTTTCAACTACACAAACCACTGACAACACATCAAAAAGGGCAACAAATAACACATACATATATATACATACATACATATATACACACATAGTCTTGTAAGCATTAGCTGAAGCTGAGAACGGCATTTTTGCCGAATAAATTATTATCATTGTGTGTTGAACGTCAAACTAAAGTGAAACAAAATATATGTACATACAGTCTGTCAAGAATCACTTTACACACTGTGAAAAAAAAAACATTTTTGTCTTTAGATACGAAAATAAGGCGTTTTTATTCAATTAAGCGAATTTTTATCAATGCCAATCAATTAAATAGTTAATTCTAAGTAAACTTATAAGAAAAAAAAACCAAAACAATAAGCATGCAACAAAAAAAACAACATAAACTTAGATTACACAAATTTGACAGTGTCAAGAATCTCTTTACACATTTCGTTCGCTTCATCTGTTTTGCTCTCATTCTTAGAAATAACGGTGTTTCAACGTTAACTATGCTTTTGGAATCTCCTTATGAAGCTCTATTGTTGAGTTTTTTTTTACTTTTTGCTAATTTTTATACCCTGTACCCATAGGGTAAAAGGGTATATTAAAGTCGCTAAAATGTATGTAACAGGCAGAAGGAAGCATTTCTGACCCCATAAAGTATATATATTCTTGATCAGCATCAACAGCCGAGTCGATTGAGACATGTCCGTCTGTCCGTCCGTCCGTCCGTCTGTCCGTCTGTCCGTCCGTCCGTATGAACACGTGGATCTCAGAGACTACAAGAGCTAGAGCAACCAAATTTGGTGTCAGCATTCGTGTAGTGTCTACGCAGATCAAGTTTGTTTCAAATTTTTGCCACGCCCACTTCCGCCCCCGCAATTTAGGAAAAACGAATAACTAGTGTTATATTCAAGGTAGCGTATTCTCACCCAATAATATGGCCAAAAGGTATCAGCTCACCAAATTTCGTTAAAATCTGACAAGAAATATCGGAGATATATCTATATACATTTTGTACTGAAATGCCCAGTGCGACATTGCGTGCTAAGTGTGAGCGAGATAGCATGCCTTCGTTGCTGCCGCTTGTGAGGAGAATTTTAGTTTGAACTGATGGCAAATTTTAAGGAGTTTGATTTAATACAGTTACTCTACTTGGTACAGGGTATACTCAAAGTCGGCAGGGACGACTTGCTTGCTTCATTTTTGCTAAGTAAACACTAACTAAAATTAGCATTAAGAATATCCAAAATGCTCGTAACACGGGTGAGCTTTTATGTGGTCCTATTAATTTAATTCTATCGGCAGTTCGGTAAATCGGTTCCACAACTAGAGGAAATATTATCCGTGTCAAGGAAAACTATTTATAACGTCCTTAATCCCGCGGAAAAAGGAGAAAAGCTGGCAGCAATGGGTAGACGTGGCCGAAAAAAAAAGATATGCGATCGGTCAAACCGCCCTATCTGGCGAAGGATAAATATAAATTCGCAATTTTTGGTCAGAACTCTTACCAAGGAGGTTAAGGAAGAGTTTGACATGAACGTGCCCCACGAAAAAGTGCGCATCAATTTTTTTTTTTTGGCTATTTATGGCATTTTTTCCTTATTGGCGATTCATCAGGCATCTTTTCCAATTTTTTTGGCAGATCGTGAGCATCTTTTCCATTGTCCCCATGCCTTATTTTGGCATTGGTGGCTCCGACTGCATCTTTTACTTATATTCCGATTTTTTTTCTCCTATTCTACCTAATCTAAATTCTAAAAATATCTACTAACCTAAATTTCATATTTTTTCTTATTCTAAACTTCATGGTTTTTTTTTTCTATTCTACCTAATCTAAACTCCAAAAATTTCTCTTAACCTTTCTACTCTACTTAACCTAAACTCCAAAATTTTCTCTTAACCTGTACCCCCGACTCTTCGAACATCCTAAATCTATTTCTATTACTACAGATCCTATATCGGATTCGGCGCACCCATATCACCCTTGCCTGTCGCGGCTCCTCCTCACCCACGGCCACGGCAATTGGCCATTCCTCGGGCCCCAACTCCCGCCATCTTTGGTGTGCCTGTGGCACTGGCACCGATCGCTTCCGTTGCAAATACGGCCTTGGCGCTTGCGTTGTCAGCGGTCTCGCTGTTGCTGTTGTTGCTGGTTGCTGTTGCTGTGGGGATTGCTACTGTTGTGGCTGGGCCTGCGGCTGCCATTCTGCCACCATTTGTTCAATGCCAGGGTCCTCCACCTCCGGCGACTCTTCCCTCGATGGCCTTATTTGCTCTGCTTGGCCCTTGTCGATGAGGTCAACGAAATCGACCGGCTCATTGATTGTCGGCATTGATTGCCGGCACCGCCACCACTCTTTGGGCTGGCCCCTCCTCTGCCCTCACCATCTCCTGAGGCCCATCTAAAAATAGCCCCCTTCTGTGGAGCTCCTCTTCCACATCGGCCAGCAGAAATGACAGGTCATTTATGACTACTCCTTTAATTTTTGCGTCCACTCATTATGATAGATAAAATGTGATTGATTTCATCAGTCTCATCTTGGGCCTTCGGAAACTCTACTGCGTGTCCAGCTTCGGGTTCCCGCTCTAGTTTTTCTTTTTATCCGTACTTTACACACACACTGTATGTGTGAATCCTCCCTCCTGCACTTAGTGTAGGTAGTTTTTTTTTTTTTTATTTGTTTGATGAAATATAAATAAATATGAATAACAATGCAAGTAATGATTTAAAGGAAGAACTAATGTAAAAAATAGTTAGAGAAATAGGAGGTTAGAATAGAAGAGAAGAGTGCTGCCAGAATCAATCCTGTGGAACTACCGTGAAGTATTACATCACAGGACGCTGGCAGGCCATCTGCGGCCCACTTATTTTCCTTTCCCTCTCGAGGAGGTGCAGCCTGGAAATTACATGTTTTGCAAATGTGCATACTGCTGACCAGTTCGCCTGTCTGAGTACCATGTTAGCCACCAGATTACTAGTGGCCAACGAATTGCCACATATCTCCTCCATTGTGTTTCTTTCCGCTCTGAAACGTGGGCACACGAATAGGATGTGCTCCGGGGATTCAATCACGTCTTCATTGCGACTTGGACAATGTGGGCTGTCATCCTGTCCGATTCTAAATAGATAACTGCGAAAGCATCCATGGCCACTTAGCAACTGGGTTAGTTCGTATGTTACTTCGCCGAATTTCCGCTTAAGCCAGATATCGATGTTGGGAATTAGATTCCAGGTCCATCTTCCGTTATTAGACAAGCTCCAGCGCCTCTGCCATCCCTCCAGACTGGCGATCCTGGCTTGCAGTTTAAGGGTTTTAACTTCTTGCGGGGTTATGGCTGATCTTCTCTGTCTATAACACCGCTGTGCCTCAAGAGCTAGCAAGTCGATTGGGACCATGCCCGCAATAACAAGGGCTGCCTCTGCAGATATTGTGCGAAAGCCACAGCAGACACGGAGTGCTCCAAGTCGGTATATTGACTCCAAACCATTCCTATAGCATTTGTGTTCCAACGCGTTCGCCCAAACTGGCGCTGCATAAAGCATCGTGGACTTGATGACGCTCATTAGTAGCAAACGGCGACTCTGCTTCGGTCGTCGGGTGTTGAGCATAATCCTGCTTAACGATCTCGCTAGCTCGGCTGCCCTCTGACTAATAGATATCAGGTGCTCCTTAAAGCAGAGGCGAGTGTCTAGCCAGACACCTAAATATTTTAACGTCCTCGCTGATGAAATGGTGCAGGATTCCAGCTGTATCTTAGCTGTTTCGACCCTCTTTCTGCTACTGATCAGCACTGCCTCCGTTTTTTCATCGGCCAGCTGAAGGCCTTTGGTAGCCAGCCATCCTTCTATTACGCCAACAGCAACGGCCGTTCTTTGCTCTGCATCCTTGAGTTCCTTAGCCACTATGACCAAGGCCACGTCATCGGCGAATCCTATTAAGGTGGACCCTACTGGGAGCTGCAGCCGCAATAAGCCGTCATACATTGTTCCATAGCAACGGGCCCAGGACCGACCCCTGCGGTACGCCTCCGCGCACATTATATGTCTTCTGGCCACTGCTTGTGTTATATAGTAGCACGCGATTTCGGAAGTAGTCCTCTGTCACACGTAACAAGTAGTCTGGGACTCCGAAGTTAGAAAGCGCCTGCAGGATGCAGCTCCAGATTGCTGAATTAAAGGCATTCCTCACATCTAGAGTAGTCACCAAGCAATATTCCTTACGGCCTCCCTTCCATCTTTGCCCCTCTATGGCCTTGGCAGCTATATCGGTGACAGTAGTTAATGCATCTACAGTTGATTTACATTTTCTAAAACCAAACTGCCTGGTGGAAAGGTCACCATTTGCAACAATAGATTCTTCAATCCTGGCACTGACGATCCACTCCAAAATCTTCGCCACGGAGTCCAATAAACAAATTGGCCTGTATGCTGACGGTTCGTCTCGCTGCTTGTTGGGTTTTGGGATTAGCACCAGATTCTGAACTTTCCATTGATCTGGAAAACGGCCTTCCTCAAGACATTTGTTGAAAACATCAACAAACTTGTTGGGTTGCAGTACCAGTGCTAGTTTTAATGCTATATTTGGTATAGCGTCTTGGCCGGGGGCCTTTTGCAGCTGCAAACGGGAAGCAGCAATAGTTACCTCTTCGACCGTAACGGGGCGTTCGACTATGGCCATATTGTTGGATTGAGACCTTGGTGCAACAACAGATGTGCAAGGAAAGAGAGCTCTGACAATATAATTTAGTTGGACTTCGTCCAGAACCGCTGGCTTTGCTGCACGCAGTTTTTTGAGTGCTACCTTGTAGGCCAATCCCCAAATATCGCTATCTGCTGAGTCGCAGAGATCCAAAAAAGCTTGGCGTTTGCTGGCGATTATTTGTCTTTTTAGCTCGGCTCTCTTTGCAGCAAATATTTGTTGCAAGAGCTGAAAGTTAGGCCTGCCTCTAGCCCTTTGGTAGCAACGCCTGGCCTTCAGGCATTTCCTTCTTGCATCAGCGATGTTGTCGTTGCACCAGTATACTGGAGCACGGTGCTTACTATGACCCCTTCGAATGGACATACTGGAGTCGCATGCATGCGCCACTGTTTCCATCAACACCTCTGAGCTGCTAGCTGCATCGCCTATCAACTCTGGAATTGTCAGAGCTGAGGCAAAAATATTTGGATTAAAAGTATCAACTCTATACAATTTGGCACTATTATGCTGCCGCTGTGGAATTTGAGGTTGACGTCCGCCTATATTGCATATGATGGCCTGATGGTCGCTTCCAGTATAGTGACAGCAAAGGCTCTATGACGCATTCTGAGATAGGTTGCTGCTAGCGAGTGTTATGTCGATAACAGAGCCATACCCTGCACGACTAAAAGTGTGCTCCGTCCCAGAGTTAAGTATGACCAGGTCAAGAGTGGCCATAGCCTCCAGCAGAGTCCGTCCCCTGGCGTTGGTGGAGTTGCTGCCCCATTCTACTGACCAGGCATTAAAATCTCCCGCAATCAATAGTTTTTGTTTAGCTCTAGCATCTCTTGCAATACCATCCACCAAATTTTCGTAGTCGCAGTGACGCAGGCTGGGGGCAGCATAGCAACTAAATGTCCCCAATTTTAGCTCTGACAAAACCTTGCTCAGAGTAGATAGCTTCCATAGCAAGGACATTTTGCCCGCAGGCCCAGATTGCAGCTTTTCCAGTGTTGTCGACTGCCCAGTTGTTGTCTGTACCAGTTCTGTAAGGCTCGCTTATAATAGCTAAATCTACATTAAGTTCTCTTACCGTCTGCTTTAAAAGGTCATAGGCCGCTGCGCAGTGATTTAAATTCAGCTGCAAGATCTTCATTCTACAAGTGATGGTGTAGCTCGGGCGTTAGCTAATCGGGATGTTTCTGCGGATGCTGGGCAGCTTTGCCCTCCGGCTCTATGTGCGCGGTCTGACAGGCCACCGGCCTCGCAGAGGAAGCAGTATGTGGGGTTCTTACACTCTCTGGCCTTGTGATCCTTGGCACTGCATTTGATGCACCAATTGCTCCTGTCAATCTGGTCAGTACATTTGGCTGCAATGTGGCCAGTTCTAAGGCACCTGTAACATCTGGTAGGTGCGTCATTAATCCTGATCCTGCAAACGGTCCAGCCGATCTTGATTTTTCCCGCCTGCAGAATAGTGTTCGCCGTTGCTGCTGGAGCAACAATAGTTGCTTTTTGTGTGCCTGAGTAAGCCGGGCGTACGCTTTTTATGGCATCTGCCTCCAATGTCACCTTTAGCTGTGAGGAAAGGGCCTGTAAGATATCCTCCCGAGTTGTCATCTCGTCCAGGTCCCTAATTTCTAGCCTCGTCAGATTAGTGAGGGCTCTGGTTTCGGCTTGGCTGCCGAGAACAGCTCCAATATCCTCTTTTAGTTTAAGGATGTCTTTGGATCCTCCTGTTTTTAGTTGTAGGAGTAAGTCGCCTTTTGCGGTGCGGCGAACCAACTGTACATTTTCGCCAAGCGCCATTAGATTTTCATCCTTGCTTCTTGTCACCTTCCTAAGCATCTCGCTGTATGTTATGCTGCCAGTACTGTGCACTATTATAGCGTCTGGTCGATGTCTCCGTTGAGGCTCACGTGGTAACGGTTGTTGCCTCCTCTTAGTCTCCACTTTTTGCCACGCTGGATTACTCTCCAGGTTCCTAGTAACTGGCGGCTCCTTCTGTGACTTGTTGCTTTTGTCTTCCCTGGACGGCTGTGTGGGTCTCGCCGTCTGCGTGTGTACGCTCTTACGTTGCGGGGTGGAAAGAAGCTCCGTCTGCTGGTACCTGTTTTCGGTTTGCGGAGCTGCCGCAAGTAACGTTATGTCACCCTCCTGGCTATCACAGTGGGCTGCAATAGCTTCATACAGCTTTCTGAGTTGGAGAAACTAGCCTCTCATTTTGTTGTTAATATGGCGCACTTTCGCTTCTCCGCCCATAGTTGTTGTGTCTATGATGTCCTGAATGAGATGACCCATCTGGGTTAACTCGTTGCCACATCCTCCTCCTCTTGCTCTCTTTGGTGGCATATCTCCGCCGCTTCCACCTGGGCTTGGGGAGTTCGAAGATTCCCTGCCTCTCTTTGGCATCGCTGCCGCTGCATTGCCCTCAGGTGTGGTCACCCGCCGATTGTAGATTTGGGGGTTCTTCTCCGCCGAGGGGGGGCTCTGGTGTAGCCCATTGTTGTTGCTGCGGCGGAGTTCGGTGAAGCGAGTTACGCCGGCCGAAAACCGCCTGGAAGTCGTCGCCCTCCAGTTGGCTCAGGGTTGGGTTACGGCAGGAGATTTTATAGGGTCTATCTGTGTTTGTTATAATTTATATGTGAGGGTGAAAATTTGTTATGGTTGTTACTGTGTATGTGTTGGTGTTGTAGGTGGAATTGTAAATGTGATTTAAAACTAGTTAATTATTTTAAATTAATTAAAAATTAAGTTTTTAAATTAATTAATTAATTAAAATTATAATTAAAGTGAATTAATTAAGTTAAATATATTTAATTTAATTGTAAAAAATAAAAATAAATTTCCTCGGGATGCAAAAGGAAAAATAATAATAAGATTAATAAAATTGCCCACTCCGAGAGTTGAACCAACGAGAATTGAACCAACGCCTGGTGATAGTTGCCAATCGTCTATCCGGGTACACCACCACCAGTTGATGACAATGTGTGGCCAAAAGTTTATTTCATACAACCCCGGGTTGCAGGTATGCTGCACTTCTGTGAAGATCTGGTTGAGCTTTTGATTAAGCTTACTCACTTGATGGAAAGCTTTTGTAAAGCTTAGCTCGATCAGCTGCTGCTGTTACGTTGCTGTGGAACTTAACGCAAGTTACAGAAAAATTTCTGCTGATCTGGCCGCCTTCGCTACCAGCTGTTTATCCAAGAACAGGCGGGAGTGCCCGTAAAGATTGGAGATGATTGGAGATGATTGAAGCTGGCTGCTTGAGAGAGTGGCGCCTTCACACACACCAGGACGGTAAAGCGCGGGACCCAATGATAGAGTCTCTCTCCCCTCTGAGATGCCGCCAAGCCGATGGGCCAACAGTGGAAAAAGGGTTTGGATTGACCACGCCGGGCCCACTTTGTAAACCGTGAGTAGTTAACTACCGCTGGGTGGACTATCTAACAAAAGCCGCTTCTTTTTTCCAGTAAGGATGCTGATTATATTACGAAAACTCCAGATTTAGAGAGCCACTTTGATTAACACGACCGACCGACCTTTTATTCGTGTGTGTAGGTAGTGTCCTTATCCATTTGCATCCTCTGTCTGTTCTGCTCTCTTACAGTTTGAGAAGCATTGATGTTTATATTCCGTTTCGTTTGTCCATCGCTAACCCGCCAAACACAACATTTCTTTTTATTTCTTTTTTATATTACAGTTTGACATGCACTGCAAAAAGAAATTGTATGCATGCAACGATTTTTCTAATTGTAATTTTTATACCTTTGCAAAGAAGGTATATTAATTTTATTCAGAAGTTTGCAACGCAAAGAAGGAAGCATTTCCGACTATATAAAGTATATATATTCTTGATTAGCACGATGAGCTGAGTTCATTTAGCCTTGTCCGTATGTCCGTCTGTCTGTCTGTCCGTCTGTCTGTCTATCTGTCCGTCAGTCCGTCCGTCTGTCTGGATCAACGCAATCTCCTCCGAGACCCTTGAAGCTACAGAGCTGAAATTTTGCACCTAGGCTTCGTTTTGCTGCAGACATTGTATATCTCGGAATCATTCCGATTGGATGACTATATCATATAGCTCCCATAGGAACGATCGGTCGTGAGTATGCTTTAACCTCAATAACTGTGTTGTTTTTCAACGAAATATAACGAAAGCCGGTATTTGTGAGTCTTATATACTTCTTAATATATCCACCGAGTTTTATCAAAATCGGTTGACTATATCATATAGCTCCCATAGGAACGAATGGTCATGAATATGGATTTTAAGCAATAACTTTGTTGTTTTAAAAGCGATTATATACTTTCTAAGATATCTCGAAAGTTTTATCAGAATCGGGGCACTATATCATATAGCTCCCATAGGAACGAATGGTCATGAATATGGATTTCAAGCAATAACTTTGTTGTTTTAAAAGCGATTATCACTAAATTTGGTATTAATAAGTTTTATATACTTTCTAACATATCTCCAAAGTTTTATCAGAATCGGGGCACTATATCATATAGCTCCCATAGGAAAAAATTGGTTTTAGATGAAAATCTTGGTTATTTTAACAGCGATTCACTCGAAATTTGGTATATGTAAGTTTGGTATATATAAAAATGTGTCTGTTGAGTTTTGATAGAATCGGCCTACTATATGATATAGCTCCTATAGGAACAATCGGAGCAATTTTACAATTAAATAAAGAAGTCGCATCTCTGCGACATTAAAAAGAATAAATAAAAATATTTATTAACTGGCAGGGACCAGCGTGCGCGATAGAAAAGCAAATTTTAAGTGCGAAAAAGAGGTAAACGATATAGCCACAAATGGTTGATAAGTTACCACCTCCGCAATAAAAAAATTAATTAATTTTATTATTGTGACTGTTAAAAAGAATAAAAACTTTCAAAAATTAATTCACAATAAAAAGTGAAGGCACGATAATAAAATAATTATTAAGTGTCAACCTAATCGACTATTGTCAAGGCTATAAGATCCGTTCGTAGCCAACCCCTGAAGAGGAGAATTCGGAACCTGAGTAGGGAAGACCCAAACGGACAAATTTCGAGCTTCCACAGAGGATGACAACAGCTGCATTTATATTGTAAGATTAAAAAATAGATTTAAAAAAAAAAGACAATAATTAAAAAACAAAAATTTACCAAGAAAACATTAGTGTTAGTTAAATTAAAAAAAAAGCACAAACATTTAAAGTAAAGAAAAATTAATCAAAAAATTATAAAATAAAATTTTATTGAACAATAAAAAAAATCCTCCTAGTAAAAGAAATTTCAAAAAGAAAAAAAGATATAAAACTAAAAATTCTCAACTAAAAATTTTAAAAATATAAGATAAAAAAATTCTTTCAAAAATATAAGATAAAAATTCAAATCATGGCAAACACAAATAATTTGATAAGACCCCCATTGTTGTCCAATGAAGCATCGACTTCACGTCCAACTCCTCCTACTAACATCCAAATGAACATAGACCAACTAACACAACTAATCTCTAAAATCGTAGTTAAAACCATAACACAAAATAACATTACTGAAACATTTAAATTTACTTCATGCCCTTTTGATGTCCCCGATGTAACAATTAGTCCCGAATATAGCAACAGAATTTCTGAATTAGATAAATTCCCAGATATAGTTAAAGGATTAATAGAATTTAATGGAAATCCAGCTGAATATAGTTCTTGGAAGAAAAGTGTAGATAGAGTAATGAAAACTTATGCAGAACAAGAAGGCAGCCCTAGGTATTTCTGTATCCTACACACCATAAGAAATAAAATAGTCGGACAAGCAGACACCGCTTTAGAACCATATAATGTTCCACTTGAATGGAATGCAATTTCTAAATGCTTGACTTTACACTATGCTGATAAAAGGGATATAACAACCCTAGAATATCAGATGAACGGACTGACCCAAGGTAATCAATCAGTCGAAGAATACCATTCAGCAATTTACAAACATTTGTCGCTTATCCTTAATAAGGTAGGGTGTATGGACATAGTTAAAGAATCTGAACGACTGTTGACCGAGGTATATCGTGACAAAGCACTCAATACTGACCCAAGGTAATCAATCAGTCGAAGAATACCATTCAGCTATTTACAAACATTTGTCGCTTATCCTCAATAAGGTAGGGTGTATGGACATAGCTAAAGAATCTGAACGACTGTTGACCAAGGTATATCGTGACAAAGCACTCAATACTTTTATTAGAGGATTTAATGGTGATCTTTCTAGACTTCTAGCAATCAAAGAGCCCACCACCGACCTACCTCAAGCGCTTCACCACTTATGCCTCAAATTAGAGAATCAAAAATATGTCGCTTCTCAAGTTAACCACAAAGGTCAGCCACAATTGTTCCGATCCCCACCAATAATTCAGAACAATAGCCCACGTCAATTAATACAATCTCACAGACCACAGACACAACCAGCACTACCCATAAGGTACAATCAATATCCTAGCTTTCCACAAAATAGAACGACTTATAACAGACAACAATTCAACCAACATCCAAACTATAATTATCCCAAAGCAACCCCTCGTCCATTCGGACCAAAGCCTCTGCCTCGTCCCGAACCAATGGACGTAGACAAATCAATACAATCAAGGCAAGTTAACTATGTTAACCGACCGAATTTCGACTTCGGCAAACGTTCACCTTATAATTCAACACAAGAATTAAAAAGACCTAGAAATTTTAACATTGAATCAGCCCAGGAAAATAAAGACTTATCACAGCTAGAGGAAACAAACTCGACTGACAACCAGCAGTCGAGTTTTTAGTCTTCACTAAAACTGCTAGGAATAGCTCCTAGTCTTCAATGTTTTGCTAGGAATAACTTCTAGTCTTTTATATGCTGCTAGGAACAGCTCCTAGTCTTTTATACGTTGCTAGGAATAACTCCCCTAGTCTTTTATATGTTGCTAGGAATAACTCCTAGTCTTTTACGATCCGCTAGGAATAGCCCCTAGTCTTGTGATCTGCTAGGACTGGCTCCTAGTTTTTAAAACCCTGCTAGGAATAGCTCCTAGTCTTCCTACTTGTAGCCAGGATACGGATTGATATCCTTTTATTGTTGAATCTTCGCTTGTTTCCTTCGCTTTCCGCGCGCCAATATTTGCCGCCGAAAACTTTCCATCGCTTTCCTTATTTTATTTTACGTAGTTCGTTCTTCGTTTACAATAATGATTTACAATAAGAGGACCGGCTTAAAGCTGGACTGGAACAGAATTTTCCAAGGTTTTAACAGAGGCTGGTTATTAAACAACCTTAGATGTGATATTCGTAATGGTTATATTTTTTTTCTTTTTTAACACAAATTTTGCACTGCACTAACTCTTTGTCCTTTTTCTTGTTTTATCCTACCGACTGCGCCAATTTTTTTATGTTTTACATTGATTTTATTTAAAAAAATTTATTTTTATTTTATTCAACGGAGTTCTTCGTTTACAATAATGATTTACAATAAGATAGCCTTAGAGTTAAGAGGACCGCCCTAAAACTGGACTGAAACAGAATTTTCCAAGGTTCTAACAGAGGCTGGGTTAGAAGTGAACTGAACTGCACTCTTAGAGTGACAAGATTATTTATAGGGAGTTTTGGAAGAGTGTGGCGTGATTTTTGGACTTTGGCTCAAGTGGCGTGATCGATTCTGAGTGGTAATTTTGGAGCCTATTTCCAAGAAAGGGTGAATATGAACATCTTGTTCTTAAGTGTGAGATTCTGCGTAGTTCGCAGTTTTTTAGGGTTTTATTCCTACGAGAAGACGGAATATGAACTTCTTGTTCTTAAGTGTTAGATTCTGTGTAGTTCGCAGTTTTTTAGGCTTTAAGCGTGAGAATTAGATTTATATAAGATTTGTTTATAATAAGTTTTATGTTGGGGTGATTTGTTTATAATAAGTTTTGTGTTGGGGTGATTTTGTTTATAATAAGTTTTGTGTGTTGGGGTGGTTTGTTAATAATTAAATGAAAAGAGGTCTTGTATAAGAAGACGGATATGTTACTATATATATTTATTTATTTTTTTTTGTCGCATATATATTTTTTATACCTTTGCAAATAAGGTATATTAATTTTGGTCAATTTTGCAACGCATAGAAGGAAGCATCTCCGACTATATAAAGTATATATATTATTAATCAGCACGATGAGCTGAGTTCATTTAGCTCTGTCCCTCTGTCCGTATGTCCGTCTGTCCGTTGTCCGTCTGGCCGTCTGTCTATATCAACGCAATCTCCTTCGAGACCCTTGAAGCTACAGAGCTGAATATTTCCACCTAGGCTTCTTTTTGCTGCAGGCATTGTATATCTCGGAATCATTCCGATCGGATGACTACAGCATGACAAGAATTTTGTTTCCTTTTTCAAGAATTCGCATTTGTCTAATTGTAATTTTAAATTAGCTTTGCGTAATTTAGAAAAAACCTTTTAGATTTAATGAGGTTGAATAAATGATTATGTCGTCCAAGTAAACTAAACAATCTTTGTAAATTAGATCTTCTAATAAGTTGTTCATGCATCTTTGGAATGTGGATGGTGCTTTTTGTAAGCCAAATGACATTCGGGTAAATTCGTAATGCCCATGTTTTGTGGAGAATGCAGTTTTCTCAACAGATTTAGGATCCATTTGAATTCCTTTAGCATGATAAATGGTTGTAAAATACTGACACTTTCCTAATTTCTCAAGTATTTCATCCATTATGGGTATTGGGAATTTATCATTGACAGTGATCTCGTTTAGATAACGATAGTCAATGACTAAACGGAACTTTTGTTCTTTGGAAGCGTCCTCTTTCTTATGTACGATCCATATTGGTGAACAATAGGGCGATTTCGATTTTCGAATTATTCCCTGTTCTATCATTTCGTTAATTTGTTTGTTGACTTCTTCGTCAAAAATCTGAGAAGTTTTATAAGGGTGTTCGTAGATGGGATCTTCGTGTTTTGTTCGAATGTTATGTTTTATAGTACTGGTCAAATTTTCACCTTTCCTGTACTGGATATCACTAAAGTGAAGCAAGATTTTTTTTTAATTTTTCTGTTTGTTCTGAGTGATCCAGTCGAAACCTGTTTTTACTTCGATATTATTATTTATTTCCTATGTGAACCCTTCATATTCGAAGTCTCCGGGTGGATAATTAATAGATTCTGATATTTCTTCTTCATCATTTGTGAATTTAAAATTGAACTTGTGATTTGCTAGAGTGAGCTTAACTGCAGCCGCTGCGACGGCGCTTAGTTAGAATAAATTTGGCAAGCAGAGAGAGCGGACGTGAGTGCAAAAGAAACACAAATGTAAGAAATGAAGTTTAAGAAAAATGAAATGAAATGTAAATTAATAGAAATTTAAAGATTTCAGCATACACAACCATACATATGTACATACATATGTACATACATATGTACATACAATACATACATACAACAATGAAAAATATTCAATAAAGCAAAGAAGTATTCGCTCGGAATATATGTTTTAATTTTTTTGGAGGCTCTCATGACCAGCAGCTGGCCAGACGCAATCTCAACATCCTGAAATATTTTCTTGCTCCAGAAATATTTGCACAGAGTCAAATATTTCTTTTGCAATTGGAATATTTTCTTGGCTCCAGAAGTATTCGCACAGAGTCGAATATTTCCTACGCCAGATAATCGTGGCTTTGGAGTACCTGCCTGGTGTCAAATACAACATCGCCACGTGGAGTTCCCCCTAACCTTCCCCCGCGAGAGCAACTGCGGCAGACGTAAACAACGAACCGATTAGCTGAGAGAGGAAGCGAGAGGGAGATAGAAATCACGCGTTGCGAACACGTGTAAAGATTGCGGTTAATTGGACATAACCTCAATTGTTGCGTAACACAGACGCAAGTATGAAGGACCGAGATGAACCAGCTGCAGACTCCGATGCTAAGAGCCAAGGTTATTTGGTGAGCTCTATAGCATTGCAGGCTGGAACGGAGACTAACAACCATGGATCAAATTCTCAAACGACATCAACGCCTTCTACCACTTTGCCCACAGTGTCGCATAATGCTATTCTAGATGAAATGTTCGAATGGGCGACTGTACTACAATTGAACGTCCAAGAGTGCCGGATCCCTCAACATGGGGTGCGCCTGCGCCACCACCACCAACTACAAGGGGAGCGAGTTTGCCGTTTTTAGCAAATACTGCTAGTTTCAGCAATGGATTCAATCAGCATGGGCCCATAGGCAGTCCGCCAAGTACTGGACTGCAATTTGTAAACATGGATTGGAGAAGAAATACGTTATCTGCTGACCAGATAGCTGCGCGTCAAATTTTTGGGAGAGATCTGCCGACTTTCTCGGGCAAACCAGAGGAGTGGCTACTGTTTATCAGCCACTACGAACAATCCACAAGAAAGGTGTGGAATGAGCAACGAGGAGAATTTAATTCGTCTTCAAAAGTGCCTCAAGGGAGCGGCACTGGATGCCGTTCGAGGCAAACTGATGTGTCCTGAGACTGTTCCATATGCTGTTGGAACGTTAAGGATGCTGAATGGCAGACCTGAAATTATCTATTCAATTCTGCAACGAAAACTAAGGGAAGAACCAGCGGCACGCACGAACAATTTGGATTACGTAATACAATTCGCTTTGGCAGTGCAGAACTACTGCGCGACATTGGTGGCTATTAATCTCAAAGACTACTTGCATGACCCTGCATTGCTGGGCGATCTTGTGGAGAAACTACCCAGCGATCTGAAGTTGGATTGGGGACGTCATCGTCTAGCACTACCAGGATGTATAGTGAACCTGTCGACCTTTGGCAATTGGCTTTTTGGCGTCGCAATGTGCGCATCTATGGTCACGCCATATGCTTCCCCTGCAAGAGAAGCTACAAGAAAGTCAAAGGAACGAGTGTTTGTACACAACGAGTTGCACAATGAGTCGTCCACCAGTGAGCTAAGGACCGATAATGTGTCCTGAGACTGTTCCATATGCTGTTGGAACGTTAAGGATGCTGAATGGCAGACCTGAAATTATCTATTCAATTCTGCAACGAAAACTAAGGGAAGAACCAGCGGCACGCACGAACAATTTGGATTACGTAATACAATTGGCTTCGGCAGTGCAGAACTACTGCGCGACATTGGTGGCTATCAATCTCAAAGACTACTTGCATGACCCTGCATTGCTGGGCGATCTTGTGGAGAAACTACCCAGCGATCTGAATTTGGATTGGGCACGTCATCGTCTAGCACTACCAGGATGTGTAGTGAACCTGTCGACCTTTGACAATTGGCTTTTTGGCGTCGCAATGTGCGCATCTATGGTCACGCCATATGCTTCATCTGCAAGAGAAGCTACAAGAAAGTCAAAGGAACGAGTGTTTGTGCACAACGAGTTGCACAATGATGGCACAAAATGGACGAAAACACAGGAAATGACGAATGGAATGCGATGGTTTATTGGCCCACAGTTGTACAAAGACGAGACGAGATGGCCAAAAGAAGAGAACGTCGTATACAAAGACAAAGTAAAAGTGCTACACCATGAGGAGAAGCTCGTTCAGGTGTCTTGTCTTGCCTGCACAGCGCCTAACTCAGAACGAGTGAGCACGTTGGAAAAACTGCGAGCTGTGCAGAAACGAGTATTGCATTTCCTACGCGCCATAAGTAAACGGCCGTACGGAACACAGCTGAGCAGTATTTTCAGTATGACACGTGACGTGGAAATGGATTCTATATTTCTACGCGCCTGCCAGGAAGAGGAATTTCATCAAGAGATCAGATGCCGAAAACAAGGACGGGCTCTGATGAATCGCAAGAGTAGTCTGTTTAAATTTGGAGTACTACAAGTAAGAGGGCGAATTGACACGATCACAAGGCGTACGAAATCATCGTGGATGATACAGCCAAACGAGGTTCATGGCCAAGGGGACAAGTGGTCGAGGTTCATCATGGAGGTGACGGTCAGGTGCGAAGCGCTGTTGTTCGCACAATCAAGGGACTTGTCACACGACCCTCAGTGAAGTTGGCCAAATTGGACTTAAAGGGTAACCCACAAATCAAGGATGTTAGTGAGTTACGGGGTGGGGAATGTTGCGGTGCGAATGAAGTACGCCCCGCGCCAGAATAGTTTGTCTAAGTTCGCCCATGACCCTTTATCCGAAAAGTCCCGTATTATGTAAAGAGCTTAACTGCAGCCGCTGCGACGGCGCTTAGTTAGAATAAATTTGGCAAGCAGAGAGAGCGGACGTGAGTACAAAAGAAACACAAATGTAAGAAATGAAGTTTAAGAAAAATGAAATGAAATGTAAATTAATAGAAATTTAAAGATTTCAGCATACACAACCATACATATGTACATACATATGTATATACAATACATACATACAACAATGAAAAATATTCAATAAAGCAAAGAAGTATTCGCTCGGAATAAATGTTTTAATTTTTTTGGAGGCTCTCATGACCCGCAGCTGGCCAGACGCAATCTCAACAACATGCTTTGAGGTATTTCCTGCCTCATAGTATGTCGTATGTAGCAGAAAATTTATGACAATAAAATTTTTGAATAATTGGGCAAAGTTTAAATTTTCTTATTCTCGTGACATTTCGTCATTTAAATTCAGTGTTCCGCCTAATCTTTTTGACCAAATTTGTCGTAAAGATTTTTGGCCTGAGCATTTAATTATAAAGGAGTATACAACGAAGAAGAAAAATCGGCCTCCGATTCCTATAGCACCAAACAATCTTCTATCTTCTGGCTCGTTAGTACCAGGCAGGTCAAAAAACTAATTTCGTCCCTTATTCTGGCGTACCAGAATCTAAACTTTCATATTCTAATATTTACAGAAACGTGGTTAAGGCCTGACATATCTGATGCTTCTCTTTTTCCCACAATTTTTTCAACATATAGATGCGATGGAACATCCAAAAATGGTGGCGGAGTTTTAATTGCTGTCAACTCTGCGCTCTCTTCTAAATTAGTTCAGCCGTCTGCAACTCTTGACATCGAATTTGTCAGTGTCAAAATTACTTTAAAGACGCATTCCGTCTTCATAACTTGTTCGTATATTCCACCGAAATCTGACTCGCTGGTTTACGCAACCCACCTAGAAGCTATTCGCTTTGTCTCCTCGCTACTTTCCGATGTAGACTTTATAATTGTTCTTAGTGATTTTAATTTTCCCGACATCTCATGGTTTCCATCAGATGAGTCTTCCTTGTTGTTGCCCTCCCCGTCAGTCCAGTCAAATCCAGTCCGTAACTTATACGGTAAGTCATTAGATCTTATATTTGTTTTACAGTCTTCCGACTGCGTAGTTTCGAGGATTAACCCCCTAGTCATCCACGAAGATAATTTTCATCCGACTTTATACTTAACTATTGACCTTCCTGTTCGGTCACTAATTGCAGGTACCAAGTCGGTGCCTCGTATCCGTTGTTTTCATAAAGCTAATTTTTTCAAGCTCAATCAGCTAATTCTTGCTACTGACTGGATACTGCCAATCGTTTCTTCTATAATACTATGTTTTCACTTTTCGATGCCTGCGTTCCATGTGTGGCCCATGTAGTATCTGACAGGCTACCATGGTTTACACGTGAATTATCTAACTTGAAAAATGTAAAATCTAGATATTATAAGAAGTACAAAAAATCGGGTCTGCCATCAGATTTTTCTCATTACTTAGTTGCTCGATCAAATTTCTCTGTGCTTAATGCACAATGTTATAAAGATTACATTTTGCGCTGTAAACTACAGTTTTCCCGTGATCCTAAGCGATTTTATAACTTTGTTAATACGTCTTTTTTACGTTTTGAAGACAATAAAGCAACCGATGATCAGGCCATTGCCGATATGTTTGCCGATTTTTTCAATACAACCTATTCCCCTATGGAGCATCGAGCCAACTCTTCATATCCCTATCAGTTGAACAGGTCTCATTGCATCTTTAATCCTGTGATCGATGAAAGCTCACTTTTCAGTACGTTCACTACATTTAAGCCCGTGTACTCACCAGGACCTGATGGGATACCTGGTTGCGTACTCAGGTTTTGTGCTGAGAATCTAATTGCTCAAATTCTTAAATTATTTAAATTGTCTGTTGAAACTTCCTCTTTCCCAACTATTTGGAAGGAAACTTTTATTATTCCTTTACATAAAAAGGTAACAAATCAGAAGCCTCTAACTACAGAGGTATTTCCAAATTGTCCGCTATTCCGAAGGCTTTTGAGAAAATTATAACTTCCCAATTGCAACATTTCTGTAGTTCTATTCTTTCTTCTACCCAACATGGGTTCATGAAACGTAGATCTACTACCTCTAACCTATTAGTTTACTTCTTTAGCGTGTTTTTAGCAAATTTAAAACGTCTTAACGAGATGAATGATTTGGGTGTACTCATGGACCACAAATTTAGTGTGTGGTGTTCATGAGTCCATGAGTGTTCTTGGTTTTGTCAAGCTATGGTCGAAAAAATTCGATGATCCTTACACAACTAAAACCCTTTTTATTTCACTGGTCCGTCCTATTCTGGAGTACGGATCATGCGTTTGGTCTCCTCAATATGAATCACACCAAATAAAAATTGAATCTGCCCAGAAGCAATTTCTGATTTTTGCGCTTCGTGGCTTAAACTGGGACAGAAATGTTAACCTACCCTCGTATTCTGATAGACTTCTTCTTATTAATCTTACTTAACCGTAGAGTAATGCTGGGTACTTTGTTTATACACAAGCTTGTGAATGGGCAAATTGATTCCTCTAATTTACTTAATCTGGTTAATCTATCTGTACCTTGTAGACTAACTAGAAATTATATCCCTCTAACACGCTGTACTTCTAACTATACTTTACATGAACCCTTTCGAGTTCTTTGTTCCGATTACAATCGCCTTTATCCTTTAATCGGTTCAGAACTTTCTGTCGTAGTTAGTTCTAATTATTACTGTAATTGTCGTCCGTTGTCCTCGCGATTTCGTCTTTTGCATGCTGTCTGATAGGGTTCGCGCGTAACAGGCATTGTCCTGGTGTCGCTTGGACCACTTGAACGTACTTCGCATTGTACGCGTCAACGTCCAGAAGAAGAAAAGTTGCGAAACAACACGCGCAACCGCCGACGCTGCTGACGCTGCCGCCGCCGACTAATATTTAAGTCTCAAAATTTGACCTACCTTCAGTAGTAACTCATTCTCGTGTCCTTATGTACGCTGACGATGTTAAACTTTGTCTTAGTTTTAAAGGGGTGCCACAAGGTAGCCATCTAGGACCGTTACTTTTTACCCTATTTATAAACGACCTACCTTCAGTAGTAACTCATTCTCGTGTCCTTATGTACGCTGACGATGTTTTAAAGATCTGAATAACTTGCAGACTTGGTGTGAAATTAACATATTAAATCTAAACGTTTCGAAATGCAATGTCATGTCATTTCATAGAACTATTAGAGTTTACTTCTTTAGCGATCGATGGATTCAGGAATGCACTACAAACTGATGTTGTTTATACCGACTTCAGTAAGGCCTTTCATTCTGTAAACCATTCACTGCTTCTGTACAAACTAAACAAACTTGGGCTTCCTAGCCTTTTGCTGTGTTGGATGACCTACCTTTAGTAGTAACTCATTCTCGTGTCCTTATGTACGCTGACGATGTTTTAAAGATCTGAATAACTTGCAGACTTGGTGTGAAATTAACATATTAAATCTAAACGTTTCGAAATGCAATGTTATGTCATTTCATAGAACTAACTTTCAATCAGTTACGTATTATCTTAATAATACTCCTTTAAAACGTCTTAACGAGACGTCGCAAATCTGCGACATTAAAAAGAATAAATAAAAATGTTTATTAACTTATATATATATATGTTTTTTTTTTTTTTTTGTTGAGCCAGTTGCAACGCTCCTTTAATATATATATATATATAGTAATATATCCGCCTTTTTATACAAGACCTCTTATCATTTAATTATAAACAAATTACCCCAACACAAAACTAATTATAAGCAAATCACCCCAACACAAAGTTTATTATAAACAAATCTTATATAGGCAGAATCTAACACTTAAGAACAAGAAGTTCATATTTCACCCTTTCTTAGAAACAGGCTCCAAAATAACACTTAAGAACAAGAAGTTCATATTTCACCCTTTCTTAGAAACAGGCTCCAAAATAACCAATCAGAATCGATCACGCCACTTGAGCCAAAATCCAAAAATCACGCCACTCTTACAAAACTCCCTATAAATAATATTGAAACTCTAAGAGTGCAGTTCAGTTTAATTCTATCGCAGCCTCTATTAAAACCGACCGACAATTGTGTCCCGGCCCTTTTTAAATTTAAGGCAAAACCATTGTAAACAAAGAACACCGTTGTAAAAAAAAAAATTTAAATAAATTTTTTTAAATAAAATCAACGTTAAACTTAAAATTGGCGCAGTCGGTAGGATAAAAACAAGAAAAAGGACAAAGAGTGCAGTGCAAAAACTTGTGTAAAATTAAAATACAACCGCTAAGGATACTACTTCCAAGGTTGTTTAAAACCCAAGACCTTTTTGTGCTAAAATTCCAAACCTGATTAACAACCAGGACTTTTTTGAAAAAAAAACTGGAGAAAAATATTCCAGGAAGCACTAATCCGATCTCTAAGTTTTATCCGCAAAAGAATCATCGTGTAACGCATGGCAACTTTCGTACTACACATATAATCAAAGTGCATAACGTAACAATGGCACTAGAATTATCAGAGACCCATTTGAACCAAGCACTTACTGTCCTAAGACAGGTGCCCATGTTTGATGGAAGCTCTGCAACCCTAAGCGCATTCATTCGGAGAGTGGACTATATCTTGCAGCTGTACCCGACGAGGGACGTCCGCCAACATAGTGTGATGTTCGGCACTATCGAAATACAGCTTACTGGAGAAGCGCAGAGGGCATCCCAGCTGGCCCAACCCAAAAACTGGATGGAACTTCGAACCGCATTAATCAGCGAATTTAACATCCAAACCCCTTACGAAGAACTTCTAAGACGTCTCTACAACACTAGTTTTGGAGGAAACCTCCGTAAGTTTATCGAAGACCTAGAATATAAGTCATTTACAATTATAAACAAGCTAGCACTAGAAGGCAACGCGGATAATACCATTTTATATACTAATGCCATGAAAAATACTGTAAAAGATGTTATTACAAAAAAATTACCTGACAGACTATACATGACCCTTGCTAAATTTGATATTTCCTCAGTATCCGCCTTGAAACAGGTAGCTCAACGAGAAGGGCTCTATGAGAATAGCTCATCAGATAGGCCAAAACATAACAATTTCAATTCTCAAGGCCAATCGAATAATAAATCATTCCAAAATAATTCAAGCAGAAATAACTTCAGACTAAACAATCAATATTACAACTCAAGTCAACCCAATCCACATCCAAATCCTGAAAATTATCAGCAACTTAGGGAAGAATTTCAGCAGAACCTTAATCAAGGTAGACAACAGAATCCTTTGAATCATCAAATTAGAAATTAATCTCAAAATCAAAACCCGGTAACCAACAGACCTACTAAAAGACAAAGAGAAAGCACCAGCGGTCAGAGTAGAATGGAATGGTCCGAAAATTTTCATCAATCAGCCTCGGAACAAATAAATCAGACGGATCAAACGGATTAAACCCCTACATTCTATTAACCATAAATAACACTCCTCTTAAAAGTATAATTGATACAGGTTCCTCAATAAACCTTATCAACCAGAACTTTTTCAATTTCCCAGAAACCCCAGAAAAATTGAATGTCCAAACAATTAAAGGCACAATAGAGCTTACTAAAAGCATTTCTTTTGCACCCAGCAAACTTTGCCCAACTATTCAAAAATTTTACTGTCATAAATTTTCTGCTACATACGATATACTATTAGGTAGAAAGTACCTCAAAGCATGTCAAGCATCTATTAACTATAACGACAACAGCGTAACTCTAGCAAATCACAAGTTCTATTTTAAATTCACAAATGATGAAGAAGAAACATCAGAATCTATTAATTATCCACCTGCAGACTTCGAATACGAAGCATTCTCATACGAAATAAAAAATAATATCGAAGAAAAAAACGAGTTCCGACTAGATCCTTTAAATTCAGAAGAAACAGAAAAATTAAATAAAATTTTGCATCACTTTAGTGATATCCAGTACAGGAAAGGTGAAAATTTGACTTTTAATAGTACTATTAAACATAACATTCGAACAAAACACGAAGACCCCATTTACAAACACCCCTATAAATATCCTCAAATCTTTGACGAAGAAGTCAACAAATAATAAACGAAATGATAGAACAGGGAATAATTCGAAAATCGAAATCGCCCTATTGTTCACCAATATGGATCGTACCTAAGAAAGAGGACGCTTCCAAGGAACAAAAGTTCCGTTTAGTCATTGACTATCGTAGTCTAAACTAGATTACTGTCGATGATAAATTCCCAATACCCATAATGGATGAAATACTTGAGAAATTAGGAAAATGTCAGTATTTTACAACCATTGACCTTGCTAAAGGATTCCATCAAATTCAAATGGATCCTAAATCAATTGAGAACTGCATTCTGAACAAAACATGGGCATTACGAATTTACCCGAATGCCATTTGGCTTAAAAAATGCACCAGCCACATTCCAAAGATGCATGAACAATTTATTAGAAGATCTAATTTACAAAGATTGTTTAGTTTACTTGGATGACATAATCATTTATTCAACCTCATTAGAGGAACATTTAACCTCAATTCAAAAGATTTTCTCTAAATTACGCAAGGCTAATCTAAAACTACAATTAGACAAATGCGAATTCTTGAAGAAGGAAACAAAATTCTTAGGTCATGTTATAACCACAGACGGCATTAAACCAAATCCAGACAAAATCAAAGCAATTCTAAAATTTCCTATTCCCAAAACACCAAAAGAAATTAAATCATTTTTAGGCTTATGCGGATTCTACCGCAAGTTTATCCCAAACTTTGCCAAAATAGCAAAACCAATAACTCTTGGTTTAAAGAAAGGCTCCCAAATCAACATAAACAATCCAGAATACATCTCAGCTTTCGAGAAATTAAAACTTCTTATTATCAATGACCCCATTCTTGCATATCCTGATTTCAAAAAAACCTTTTCCCTTACTACAGATGCTAGTAACGTAGCTATAGGCGCTGTCCTCTCACAAGACCATAAACCTATCTGTTTTGCAAGTCGAACCCTTAATGAGCACGAACTTAATTACTCCGCTATAGAAAAAGAACTATTAGCTATCGTATGGGCGACTAAGTATTTTAGACCATACCTCTTTGGCAGACACTTCGAGATCTTAAGTGATCACAAACCCCTTGTTTGGTTATCCAATATAAAGGAACCCAACATGAAGTTACAGCGGTGGAAAATAAAACTAAATGAATATAACTACAAAATAAAATATGTACCAGGAAAAGAAAATTATGTGGCCGACGCCCTTTCCAGAGTCAAACTTGACGAAAACTTCTTAGGAGATGAAATAAGCAGCTCCCGAGCAACTATACACAGCGCACAGGAAGACAATGAAAATTTAATAACCATTTCAGAAAAACCACTAAATTATTACAACCATCAAGTAGAATTTATCAAGAGTAATGAAGACAAAGTCGATGTTACTCACTTTTTTCACAAAACAAAAATAAAAATATCATACAAAGAAATGACGAATCTTTCCGCAAAGAAACTTATTAAAGAATACTTATGTTTAAAAAATAACGCAATCTATTTCCACAACGACGCAGATTTTCTAATATTCCAATAAGCTTATCTTGAAATAATAAGTCCAGATAGTCGGACTAAAACTTTAAGAACTACTTCAAAATTGAAAGACATAACCTCTTATGCAGATTTCAAAGAAATCATTCTAAAAAACCACAAAACATTACTTCATCCAGGCATTACTAAAACCATAAATTGGTTCAGAGGAAAATATTACTATCCAGATTACCAAAAATTAATTCAAAATCTAATTAATGAATGCGATATTTGCAACCTATCCAAATCAGAAAACAGAAATAATAAACTGGCTTTTGAAATCACTCCAGAAATATTTAACGCTAGAGAAAAATATGTAATGGATTTCTATCTAGTTGACAATCTACAATTCTTATCATGCATAGACGTATATTCCAAATTTGCCTCTTTAGTTGAAATCCAAAGTCGAGATTGGCTCGAAGCTAAAAGAGCAATCATCAAAATCTTTAACGATATGGGCAAACCCATAGAAATCAAGGCAGATAAAGATTCAGCATTTATATGCATAGCCCTCCAAAATTTTTTAAAATCCGAAAACGTTAAAATAAATATAACAACAAGTAAAAACGGTATTTCTGACATAGAAAGATTTCATAGAACCGTGAATGAAAAATTAAGAATCATTAATGCAGAATCCAGCATAGACAATAAACAAACAAAGTTCGAAACTATTCTTTATACGTATAATCATAAGACCATAAACCTATCTGTTTTGCAAGTCGAACCCTTAATGAGCACGAACTTAATTACTCCGCTATAGAAAAAGAACTATTAGCTATCGTATGGGCGACTAAGTATTTTAGACCATACCTCTTTGGCAGACACTTCGAGATCTTAAGTGATCACAAACCCCTTGTTTGGTTATCCAATATAAAGGAACCCAACATGAAGTTGCAGCGGTGGAAAATAAAACTAAATGAATATAACTACAAAATAAAATATGTACCAGGAAAAGAAAATTATGTGGCCGACGCCCTTTCCAGAGTCAAACTTGACGAAAACTTCTTAGGAGATGAAATAAGCAGCTCCCGAGCAACTATACACAGCGCACAGGAAGACAATGAAAATTGAATAACCATTTCAGAAAAACCACTAAATTTTTACAACCATCAAGTAGAATTTATCAAGAGTAATGAAGACAAAGTCGATGTTACTCACTTTTTTCACAAAACAAAAATAAAAATATCATACAAAGAAATGACGAATCTTTCCGCAAAGAAACTTATTAAAGAATACTTATGTTTAAAAAATAACGCAATCTATTTCCACAACGACGCAGATTTTCTAATATTCCAATAAGCTTATCTTGAAATAATAAGTCCAGATAGTCGGACTAAAACTTTAAGAACTACTTCAAAATTGAAAGACATAACCTCTTATGCAGATTTCAAAGAAATCATTCTAAAAAACCACAAAACATTACTTCATCCAGGCATTACTAAAACCATAAATTGGTTCAGAGGAAAATATTACTATCCAGATTACCAAAAATTAATTCAAAATCTAATTAATGAATGCGATATTTGCAACCTATCCAAATCAGAAAACAGAAATAATAAACTGGCTTTTGAAATCACTCCAGAAATATTTAACGCTAGAGAAAAATATGTAATGGATTTCTATCTAGTTGACAATCTACAATTCTTATCATGCATAGACGTATATTCCAAATTTGCCTCTTTAGTTGAAATCCAAAGTCGAGATTGGCTCGAAGCTAAAAGAGCAATCATCAAAATCTTTAACGATATGGGCAAACCCATAGAAATCAAGGCAGATAAAGATTCAGCATTTATATGCATAGCCCTCCAAAATTTTTTAAAATCCGAAAACGTTAAAATAAATATAACAACAAGTAAAAACGGTATTTCTGACATAGAAAGATTTCATAGAACCGTGAATGAAAAATTAAGAATCATTAATGCAGAATCCAGCATAGACAATAAACAAACAAAGTTCGAAACTATTCTTTATACGTATAATCATAAGACTAAACATTTGACAACAAATAGAACACCAGCAGACATTTTCATTTATGCAGGTACACCCCTTTACAATACTCAAGCTAACAAGAAAAATCAAATCGAAAACTTAAATAAAAAAAGAAACAACTACGAAATAAATACAAAATATAAAATTGCACCTTTAATTAAAAGCAAAACAACTACACCATTTAAGAATACAGGGGAAATAACCCAAATTGACGACAAACACTATATAGAAACAAATAGAGGAAGACAAACCACCCACTACAAATCAAAATTCAAGAAAAAAAAGAAAACTCACCAAAGCAAATATACTAATTAATTTCAGACATTACTCTTGAATCATCAATACATAGTTAACTTAAACACAGAAAAACTTTTAAATATAAAAACATCGACTTGGTTAAAGTCGGATACGAACGAAATATTTATAATCTCGCACGTACCCAGACAAATATCAAAAACACCACTATATAAAATCATACCCTATCCTGACCAAAACAACAATACTTTAACAGAAAATTTTTCATGAAACCTATTACATACAAAATAACAAAACATATGTTAAATCATCTAGAAAACACGAAATTAATGAATGTATAAAAAACATTTAAAACAAATCAAATTAGCTATGTAGAACCCAACATTATTGTAATTGGGTACCTACCAAAAACAAATCTTAACCAAAATTGTAATCAAAATAAAATATTCATAGAAGGAAAAAAATATAATTAAATTATACGATTGTACTATTCAATTAAATGAAATATCAATAGTAAACACATTGTCAGACTACACACAAAACATTTATGTAACAAATAACGTAACAAAACTAGAACCTATCTCTTATATACAAACGAAACAAATCATTTTTGAAAAAACTAAGTACAACAAAATATTTAATATTATAACAACTGTAACGATCCTTTTTGGTCCTTACTTGCGGCAGAGCCGGATTTCAGGTGTAGGGGTACGACACAACAAATTTATTTTGTGCGCTGGTGAAATGAGAAGATGCAGTTTGTTTTCTTTTAATACAACGCTATAATTTTATTGTTGATTCGATTGGTGGATGTTAGTATGGCCAGAGAGCTGCTGCACGGGCTGTTAGATTTGTGTTTGGGGCAATTGTGAATTCCACTCTGCACCGCTGGTACGCATGAAAACTTATTGACAGATTGTTTTTGGCTGTGGCAAGTGTTCCTACTGCCAGGATGATTACTGGTCTTGCCTATCTACACTGTCGTCTGCTATGCTCCTATTATTCTGCTAGGAATACTCCTAGTCTTTTCCCACTATGCCAGGAATACTCCTGGTCTTCCTCAACTGTGCTAGGAATACTCCTAGTCTTCACCTGCCTGTGCCAGGAATACTCCTGGTCTTCCTTAACTGTGCTAGGAATACTCCTAGTCTTCACAAAACTGCTAGGAATAGCTCCTAGTCTTCAATGCTTTGCTAGGAATAGCTCCTAGTCCTTTATTTGATGCTAGGAATAGCTCCTAGTCTTTTATATCTTGCTAGGAATAGCTCCTAGTCTTTTAATCTTGCTAGGAATAACTCCTAGTCTTTTTATGATCCGCTAGGAATAGCTCCTAGTCTTGTGATCTGATAGGATTTGCTCCTAGTTTTTAATACTTTGCTAGGAATAACTCCTAGTTTTCCTACTTGCCACCAAAAACGATTCTGACTTTAAATCTTCACTTGTAGCCAGGATACAGATGGATATCCTTCTATCGATCTGACTTGGCACGCCTTCGCTTTTGTTTCTTCACTTGTGTTTCACTTTGCTGTCCTCGCTTATGTACTTCACTTGTTGAACCTTCACTTGTTGATTTCACTTGCACCTTACTGGTCCAAGTGACACTTCGCTTGTTTCCTTCGCTTTCCCACTGATGATCGCTTTCTGATTAAAACCTCGCTTTTTGACTGTTACTTCGCTTTCTGATTAATACTTCGCTTGTTTCTTCCTATTCCGCCTGGTACTTCCTCACCGCCTCCTTCGCGTCTCAGCCGTGTCTATTTATAGGCATCTTGACCCTCGGGATGCGTGGGTGGAATACAGTACCCAGGCTCTTCTGTCTGCTGACTCTTCACACTGATACTTCACTGCCGATACTTCACTGACTATACTTCACTGACTATCCCCTCTGTGTCTCAGCCGTGTCTATTTATAGGCATCTTGACCCTTCGGGATGCGTGGTGAAATTATGTACCGTTGCCAGTACTTTTCCGCGCGCCAATATTTGCCGCCCAAAACTTTGCATCGCTTTCTTTTGTCTTCGGCCTTCTTGGCCGATCGCGCAACGCAACTCTCCTGTTGCTATGCATGGTGAAATCACGCATACGCCTCTCAGCTACACTCTTTGCTCTCTAACTCTGCCAACATCCACCCTTATATACTATTTAACAACGTTTAACTTATTCCTAATTTCTCACCCTTTTCCATATCTTCAGTGTACCTAAGAACTAATATATCCCAATAACTATATATATAACTTATAAATAATTATGAACTAATATTATATATTATATATACTTATATATATAATTCAAATTTAGCGCCCACAATTCCAGCGCTTCTCAAACCTCTGCTTTGAACATGTTACATACAGTGGAGAGGCCGCTCTCCGTTACTTGCCGAATTACATCCCCTCGCCTTCCCCGTTGGTCCATACGCATGAGCCGACTCTCCACGTCTCGTGCGTCGGTAGCTTACGCACTTGTGCGTGTGTGTGTTCGCTGTTGCGGTTCTACGCACTCCCCATGTAACTCACTCTCAGTGACGTCACACGAGCCTACATGCATTTGTTCTCATCTGTTTTATATTATATATTTCACATATTCGGCCTTTCCTTTAACCATTTCTCTATGTTTGGATGTTTTCTTTTGGGTTGATCGCACATTTCGTTTGCTTGCATGTGTTCGATCGAACCTCAAGGTTCGTTTATATGTTTGACTCAAACATATAAAGACCGCGCTTCTAGAATATTTGAATTGCTCTGTGGCGTCTTTGTGAGGTAAATATATATTTATAATATTATATATCCTCACACAACCACTACTTTTATAATTACTCTAATAAGTCTAATCATATATTAATTCTATAAATTTAAATCTATGACAAAGAAAATAATTATAAAGCAAATTAAATCAGTTGACTCAGCGATAAACAAACCGCCCCACCAGAACAAATAACTTCCCAAGAAATCCCTATCGAAAGTACAGAAAGTACACTTCCATCATTATATCCCGCATTTCTCGCCTGAGGACAGGCTATTTTCTAAAGGTTGGGGGGAGTAATATATCCGCCTTTTTATACAAGACCTCTTATCATTTAATTATAAACAAATTACCCCAACACAAACTAATTATAAGCAAATCACCCCAACACAAAATTTATTATAAACAAATCTTATATAGGCAGAATCTAACACTTAAGAACAAGAAGTTCATATTTCACCCTTTCTTAGAAACAGGCTCCAAAATGACCAATCAGAATCGATCACGCCACTTGAGCCAAAATCCAAAAATCACGCCACTCTTACAAAACTCCCTATAAATAATATTGAAACTCTAAGAGTGCAGTTCAGTTTAATTCTATCGCAGCCTCTATTAAAACCGACCGACAATTGTGTCCCGGCCCTTTTTAAATTTAAGGCAAAACCATTGTAAACAAAGAACTCCGTTGTAAAAAAAAAAAAATAAAAATAAATTTTTTTAAATAAAATCAACGTTAAACTTAAAATTATATATATATTTTTTTTTTTTTTTTTAATTCCTTATTATTTATTTCTGTAGGCCTATGCAATTTCCTTTCCAATTAATGCTGGTTCGTGTTTCTACCGTTCCTCTCCATCTGAAGATCTGTCAGTTGTCTGGCCGGTCCAACTGCTCTAACTCCATTTGGCCGGTTTCCGGTAGTCATACTCACCCTTCATCTTTACAGCTCATTTGGACCATCTGTTAGCTCTTGTTCTGTTTGCACTTTTAATTCGCTGATGTGTGCCAACCTTGCCTTTTTGTTTGCATATGCTGCAGTTTGCATATAACTAGCGATGTAAATCCCATGACTTTGTACACCATACCATGGTGCAAGTTTTGCCGCAAATTCATCTGCTGCATTTGACAAATAGAGCTCCTTGGCCCACACTATTTCGCCCACTCGTGGTTTCCATTGCCTTCTTCTTAGATTATGGTGCCTTGATTGATCCTGAGCAGCTTTTTCAGGAAAAAGAAAAAAGATCAGAGTATCCCAGAAATACTATTGGCCTGGATTTTATCTGTGTACAATGTCAATGATTTGCCGATTGATTTTCCTTACCCAGAAAAGAACATCCGTCGATTCGACTAAACGAGCGAATTGAACTGTAAAGACGATGATAGCCCCCGAACCTGGCCCCTAAGTTTGACGGACACTACAAGGTCATCAAGCTTATTTGTAGCTTATGGAAGACTAGCATAAATCACCTCAAACTAAAACAACAGACGGAAGTTGCTTAAATCCTTAGGTCCGACCGACGTCCGGAACAATCAAATTCAATCCTACCAAAGATGAAATAAAACACAGGGGCCACAGGGGCTGTGCTATCCCAACGTCACTGACCTCCTATGAGGGGGTCTCCTCAGGACATCCTAACAAAGTTCCGCGCCCACAGGCAAGAAAACTACCGATAGCGCATAACAATTCCAAGTAGTCAATATATATTTACCGAAGCAGTATGTTTAGAACAGCTCCCAGCGGAAATCAGAGGTATACTGCATCAAGTCCCGGTAAGTTTAATCAACGAAGTACAAGACCGAGATCTACGAGATCGTGACACCAAATTCTAACATGAAGCCGAAAGACGACTATACTATACATACATACACCAGCCCTGATAAAAAAAAGGAGAGAAAAGTGCAAGCCTTGTTTTAAATCGCTCTAATGTTTTTGTCACAAGTTGTATCCGTGTAGTTGGACTCACTTTGATACAGATATCCCTGAACAAGATGAATTAGGCCGACTAATATAAGATATACGAAATACATTTAATAAGAAAAAAGATGGGAAGAAAACGGTGCATCACATTTATATGAGCATCAAAAAGGCAATTGGTCGCATGAAGGAGCTCCACGAAATGCTCCCCTTTAAACTGCTTGTTTGTAGGGGGCGAGAAAGATGAAAGTCAGAAATTCTTTTCTCCGAGTTGCAAATAATTTAAAACGCGCACGCGTACTTTGAATGAAATTCACAATTTCACAAGGTTTATTTATAATTGGAAGTACTAAGTTTATAATGGTCAAAGGGTGCTTGGCGGTACAAGAATAGAAAAGAAAAATTCGAGTTGACGATATATGTACGTGCTTACGGATTAAAATGTAAAAACGAATTGTCCGCCTTATCTTCAGTGCGCCCGAGTTATCTCCCGGGAGCAAGTGTGGTTTTTTCTTGGGTTGGACTGGTCCTTTTAATAAAACATACCTTTTCTCTTTAGTTGTTAAAAATCAAGGTAAGTGAGTTTCTTTATTCTTCGCAAGTCGAAGCTAAGGTTTTGCGGTAATAATATAAATACAGAATCAGGAAGAGTAGTACACAAAAGTAACATTAAAAACGATTTTTCTCAACAGAAGGCACGAGTTGAAATGACTAACTACACGAATAGCCATATACTCACTCTCCATAACGGATTCGGAAAAATCTCCACCTCCTCAACTAGAATAATCCATCTCATAGACCTAATACAAATTAAAAATGCGTTACACAATCTTGAAAAACACATAGAGACAGAATTAAGATCCTCGGATCTATATCACACATATCTCATTTTGAAATAGAACAGTCTAAATCTATATTTCACTCCTAATTGTATCCAAATAAAACTAGACAGACAAGATCAATGAATGTTCTAGACACAGCCTGGCAATTTGTGGCAGGCTCTCCTGACCATGATGACCTAGTAGCTATAGAAAGTAATTATCCAAAATAATAACCAACAAACAATCATCAACACACAATTTCAAGAACGCATAAACAATCTAACACAAATTAACAATGTACTAACTAACGCCATTCAAAAATACTCTTTCCCTACTAACAATCTCGACAGTAATATTCAAACACAAACACGTCTCGTCAAAGAAGAAATAACTAATATAAAATACGCCATACAATGGGCAAAATTGAATATTATAAATACCATTCTAGTAAGTGAAAACGATTCAAATGTAATACAAAATCAAATAAATAAAGCAGAAATAAATTTGTCAGTAGATGAAATGTTAGAATTTGCAGACATATCCGTTTTACATAATAATACCATAATTCTTTACATCATTAAAATACCCAATATTGAAAAAGAAAATTACGATAATCTCGTCATCAGGCCCATAATCAGAGAAAACACAATTGTCAATCTACAATTTAAAGAAATATTCAAGCATAAAAATAAAGAAGTCGAATCTCTGCGAAATAAAATAAAACAATAAATAAAATTGTTTTTAACTGCCGCCCGAGCAGGGACCAGCCTGCGCGATAGAAAAGTAAATTCTTAGTGCGAAAAAGGGGTAAACGATATAGCCACAAATGGTTGATAAGTTACCACCTCCGCTGGCCAATTCGTTTTAACAGTGAAACTCCGCGATAGAAAAATAAATTAATTTTTTTTATTGTGATTGTTAAAAAGGATCGGGGAAAACAGCCAAAAAATTTCAACCATCTCTGAACATATCCCGAACCTACAATTTATCAATATGCCTTTCGTCTAGCAATTGTGGACAATTGTCCATCTAAGGGTGGAAGAGTTAACAATATCTAAAGTAGAAAATTTTGCAGACAATTCTCCAACTGAGAATGAATATTGGGGTAGTGACGAACAAACCAAACAATCTGAAATACATTTTTTAGAATAAAGTCCTCCTCACTTCCATATATTGAATTGTAAGCTTGGAGAAGGAAAGATTTTAAAAATTTTAATCGACACAGGCTCCAACAATAACTATATTAAACCTGAACTAGTAGCAAAACCAAAAAAGAACATAGATCCATTCGAAGCAATATCCGTAGGAGGTAACGTCAGAATAACTGAATACATAGAAGCAAATTTATTCGACATCAAAGATGTAAAAATAAAATTCTTTATATTACCTACCTTAAAATCATTTGATGCCATTCTAGGTAACGACAGTCTTAAGCAATTAAATGCAGTAATCTTTTCCAAAGAAAAATTCGTAACTCTTGAAAACAGATTCAACATTCCAATTAAAGAAAAATTAATATAAGCAGTTAATAATCTAACAATCCGAACCGAACATATGACCAAAGAACAAAGCATAAGCATTACAAAACCACCACGGATGCTCCAGTACATTCCACGCATTATCCATACCCCATGTCTTTACAACAAGAAGTAGAAACACAGATCCAAAAACTATTAGATGACGATATAATTCGACCTTCTAACTCTCCATATAACTCTCCAGTCATCGTAGTCCCAAATAAACTAAATGCGTCGGGAGAAAAAAAATATAGATTAGTCATTGATTACAGGAAATGGAATTTTGTAACCATTGCTGATCGTTATCCCATACCAGAAATCAAGGAAGTTATAGCACAGTTAGGAGACAACAAAATTTTTTCCGTACTTGATTTAAAAAGTCGCTTTCATCAAATCCTATTAAATGAAAAAGATATAGAAAAAACCGCTTTCTCCATAAAAATGGAAAATATAAGTTTAAACGACTCCCCTCTTCGGTCTAAAAAATGCTCCTTCCATATTTCAAAGAGCTTTGGACGACATACTCAGAGAACATATAGGGATCCAGAAATGACGGTCGAATTTCCGCAGGTGGATTCTAGTATAAGGTTCTTTGTATTAAAGGCAAAGATGCTCCAGTACATTCCACGCATTATCCATACCCCATGTCTTTACAACAAGCAGTAGAGACACAGATCCAAAAACTATTAGATGACGATATAATTCGACCTTCTAACTCTCCATATAACTCTCCAGTCATCGTAGTCCCAAATAAACTGGATGCGTCGGGAGAAAAAAAATATAGATTAGTCATTGATTACAGGAAATTGAATTTTGTAACCATTGCTGATCGTTATCCCATACCAGAAATCAACGAAGTTTTAGCACAGTTAGGAGACAACAAAATTTTTTCCGTACTTGATTTAAAAAGTGGCTTTCATCAAATCCTATTAAATGAAAAAGATATAGAAAAAACTGCTTTCTCCATAAAAATGGAAAATATAAGTTTAAACGACTCCCCTCTTCGGCCAAAAAAATGCTCCTTCCATATTTCAGAGAGCTTTGGACGACATACTCAGAGAACATATAGGGATCCAGAAATGACGGTCGAATTTCCGCAGGTGGATTCTAGTATAAGGTTCTTTGTATTAAAGGCAAAGATCATCCCATTTTCGGGTTCAAAAATGTTGGTAAAGTTTTCCGTTTGTATTAGGTCGGATGGGGTTGGAAATCGTTGTTGGAGATTTGCTCGCAGAATGTCTTATTATCTATCTTAATACATTTATTTTTTAAATATATATTATATAGTTTTTGTTATTTTGTGCAATAAAATTGGGAGCTATAATAAATTTTGTACCGTTTATAGGTAAAGGAATAATCCTCAAAAATAGGGATTTTTTAAATTAAAAATAATTGTATTTTCGTGACAGAGAGTTTTAAGTCTTAATAGACTATATATGTGTTCTTATAGATCTAGGTTTATACTTTAGATTTTAAAGAATGCTTTTAAATATTCGATTTCTGTTATATTTAAAATGAATTTTGGAAAAATGTTTATTTCTGCAAAATTAAGCTTTCTGCAATAATTTTTATGTGTTCTGATAACACATCTATGTTATATAAATATATTTTAAAGTATAAAATTTTTGATCTTCTTCAAAGTTTTTCAAAATGCCGTTTTGTGACATATATATAGAAATTTTTGATCAACATTTTCTCTTTATTGATGTGATTTGTTATGTTCTTAAAACGGATCAGTACTTCGTTGTTAAAATTTATTTTATTATTTACTGCGCTTGAAAAGGACTCAGTTTTTTCTTTTGCCTGCCTGATTTGTTCATAAATCTGTTTAGAAAAAACCGCTTTCTCCATAAAAATGGAAAATATAAGTTTAAACGACTCCCCCTCTTCGGTCTAAAAAATGCTCCTTCCATATTTCAAAGAGCTTTGGACGACATACTCAGAGAACATATAGGGATCCAGAAATGACGGTCGAATTTCCGCAGGTGGATTCTAGTATAAGGTTCTTTGTATTAAAGGCAAAGATCATCCCATTTTCGGGTTCAAAAATGTTGGTAAAGTTTTCCGTTTGTATTAGGTCGGATGGGGTTGGAAATCGTTGTTGGAGATTTGCTCGCAGAATGTCTTATTATCTATCTTAATACATTTATTTTTTAAATATATATTATATAGTTTTTGTTATTTTGTGCAATAAAATTGGGAGCTATAATAAATTTTGTACCGTTTATAGGTAAAGGAATAATCCTCAAAAATAGGGATTTTTTAAATTAAAAATAATTGTATTTTCGTGACAGAGAGTTTTAAGTCTTAATAGACTATATATGTGTTCTTATAGATCTAGGTTTATACTTTGGATTTTAAAGAATGCTTTTAAATATTCGATTTCTGTTATATTTAAAATGAATTTTGGAATAATGTTAATTTCTGCGAAAATTAAGCTTTCTGCAATAATAATAATTTTTATGTGTTCTGATAACACATCTATGTTATATAAATATATTTTAAAGTATAAAATTTTTGATCTTCTTCAAAGTTTTTCAAAATGCCGTTTTGTGACATATTTAAGAAGATTTTGATCAACATTTTCTCTTTATTGATGTGATTTGTTATGTTCTTAAAACGGATCAGTACTTCGTTGTTAAAATTTATTTTATTATTTACTGCGCTTGAATAGGACTCAGTTTTTTCTTTTGCCTGCCTGATTGTAGAATCTTCATCATCCATGTTTCCTGTAATAGCTTTTGCTACGCTACCTAACCCATTTATTAGATCCCGTTTTCTCCGACTGTGAGGTACAGAAGTAGAAAATTTTGCAGACAATTCTCCAACTGAGAATGAATATTGGGGTAATGACGAACAAAACGAACATTCCGACATTAATTTTTTAGAATAAAGTCCTCACTTCCATATATTGAACGTAAGCTTGGACGAGGAAAGATTTTAAAAATTTTAATCGACACAGGCTCCAACAAGAATTATATCAAACCTGAACTAGTAGCAACACCAAAAAAGAACATAGAACCATTTGAAGCAGTAGGAGGTAATGTCAGAATAACTGAACACATAGAAGCAAATTTGTTCAACATCAAAGATGTAAAAGTAAAATTCTTCATATTACCCACCTTAAAATCATTTGATGCCATTCTAGGCAATGATAGTCTGAAGCAATTAAACGCAGTAATCTTCTCCAAAGAAAAATTCTCACCTCTTCAAAACAGATTCAACATCCCAATTAAAGAAAAACTAATACAATTTACTTATGGAGAAAATATTTAAATCCATCTGTTATAATCGGAATTTATACGACAGAAGATATCATGGGAAAAATACAAAATATTTTCCCGACCCAGCTCAATACTTTCAAAATAAGATTCTCTCAAAAGAAAATAACGGACCAAAAAATAGAAAACCAAAAACAGATTGCAGAGAAATAGTATTTTCCCAAAATGAAAGAAAAAATCTTAAAAATCATAAAACAATGTAGAATCTGTAAAGAAGAGAAATACGATAGACGACCAACAAATCCGAATTTAAAAGAAACACCGATACCCGAATATCCGGGGCACACCATCCACATAGATATCTACTCTACCGAAAAACATCTCGTGCTTACCGCAATAGATAAATTTTCGAAACTCGCACAGGGCAGATTTATAAAATCCAAGCAATAGAAGACATTAGACAACCATTACACGACATTTTATTCTACTATGGAGTACCAAAATTCGTAGTAATAGATAATGAAAAATCACTCAATTCAGCTTCCATTTCTTTTATGATGAAAGATCAACTCAACATAGAAGTTTTTAAAACACCACCTTATAAAAGTTCAGTAAACGGACAAATAGAACGACTACATTCCACCCAATCCGAAATAATAAGAAACTTTGCAGATCTTCTGTATAGGGCCATTTATGAATACAATAATTCCACTCAGACCAAACAACGCCCACAGACCCCACACAATACGAACAAGCTCGCAAAAACAATATCACAAGATTAAAAGAACAACAAAGCAAAGACCTTAAATACCATAATCAATCCCGAAAACCTATAAAATTATACAAACCTGGACAAATAATTTTCGTAAAAATCAATACACGTTTAGGATCAAAACTTTCCTCTAAATATAAAAAAGAAATAATTAAATATGACAACAACACAACCCTAAAAACAGAATCAGGAAGAGTAGTACACAAAAGTAACATTAAAAACGATTTTTCTCAACACTCTCAATAACGGATTCGGAAAAATCTCCACCTCTTCAACTAGAATAATCCATCTCATAGACCTAATACAAATTAAAAATGCGTTACACAATCTTGAAAAACACATAGAGACAGAATTAAGATCCTCGGATCTATATCGCACATATCTCATTTTGAAATAGAACAGTCTAAATCTATATTTCACTCCTAATTGTATCCAAATAAAACTAGACAGACAAGATCAATAAATGTTCTAGGCACAGCCTGGAAATTTGTGGCAGGCTTTCCTGACCATGATGACCTAGTAGCTATAGAAAGTAATTTAAATAACCTTATCCAAAATAATAACCAACAAACAATCATCAACACACAATTTCAAGAACGCATAAACAATCTAACACAAATTAACAATGTACTAATTAACGCCAAACACAAACACGTCTCGTCAAATAAGAAATAACTAATATAAAATACGCCATACAATGGGCAAAGTTGAATATTATAAATACCATTCTAGTAAGTGAAAACGATTCAAATGTAATACAAAATCAAATAAATAAAGCAGAAATAAATTTGTCAGTAGATGAAATGTTAGAATTTGCAGACATATCCGTTTTACATAATAATACCATAATTCTTTACATCATTAAAATACCCAATATTGAAAAAGAAAATTACGATAATCTCGTCATCAGGCCCATAATCAGAGAAAACACAATTGTCAATCTACAATTTAAAGAAATATTCAAGCATAAAAATACCATGTTAGGATTAAGAACAGATTGTAAGAAGTATAAAAACAGAAAAATTTGTAAACAAAAAAATTTAGTATATTTAAGATTAAATGATTGTAGTCCCAGACTTCTATTAGGTAAAAATTCGGTATGCGATTACAGCAATGCAGACCACATCGAGAGCGTCGAAGAGATTCAAGAAGACACCATTTTGCTAAGCAACTTCCAAGGCAGAATAAAATACGAAAATATTGATAAAATTGTATATGGTATACTATTGATAAAATACCACAATTGTTCAGTTATGATTAACAACCGAATATTTTCCAACATGGAAGAAACATATATAAATCCCGGCACACCGATAATACAGATATCGGCATCGGAAGACATAGGCTTACGTGTCCTTAGTTTAAAGACACTAGATAAGTTACAAATTAATAATACCAAACATTTGAACTTACTACAAACACATTCATCAACGAACAGCATAGTCTTACTAGGTCTGTCTATTGGCCTCATAATGCTGATTGATTGTGTTTGTCTCAAAAAGACGAAATGACAAAAAAAAAAAGTAATTCTCCAACTCACCCCCGAGATCGGAGAAAACAGCCAAAAAATTTCAACCATCTCTGAACATATCCCGAACCTACAATTTATCAATATGCCTTTCGTCTAGCAATTGTGGACAATTGTCCATCTAAGGGTGGAAGAGTTAACAATATCTAAAGTAGAAAATTTTGCAGAAAATTCTCCAACTGAGAATGAATATTGGGGTAGTGACGAACAAACCAAACAATCTGAAATACATTTTTTAGAATAAAGTCCTCCTCACTTCCATATATTGAATTGTAAGCTTGGAGAAGGAAAGATTTTAAAAATTTTAATCGACACAGGCTCCAACAATAACTATATTAAACCTGAACTAGTAGCAAAACCAAAAAAGAACATAGATCCATTCGAAGCAATATCCGTAGGAGGTAACGTCAGAATAACTGAATACATAGAAGCAAATTTATTCGACATCAAAGATGTAAAAATAAAATTCTTTATATTACCTACCTTAAAATCATTTGATGCCATTCTAGGTAACGACAGTCTTAAGCAATTAAATGCAGTAATCTTTTCCAAAAAAAAATTCGTAACTCTTGAAAACAGATTCAACATTCCAATTAAAGAAAAATTAATATAAGCAGTTAATAATCTAACAATCCGAACCGAACATATGACCAAAGAACAAAGCATAAGCATTACAAAACCACCACAGATGCTCCAGTACATTCCACGCATTATCCATACCCCATGTCTTTACAACAAGAAGTAGAGACACAGATCCAAAAACTATTAGATGACGATATAATTCGACCTTCTAACTCTCCATATAACTCTCCAGTCATCGTAGTCCCAAATAAACTGGATGCGTCGGGAGAAAAAAATATAGATTAGTCATTGATTACAGGAAATTGAATTTTGTAACCATTGCTGATCGTTATCCCATACCAGAAATCAACGAAGTTTTAGCACAGTTAGGGAGACAACAAAATTTATTCCGTACTTGATTTAAAAAGTGGCTTTCATCAAATCCTATTAAATGAAAAAGATATAGAAAAAACTGCTTTCTCCATAAAAATGGAAAATATAAGTTTAAACGACTCCCCTCTTCGGTCTAAAAATGCTCCTTCCATATTTCAAAGAGCTTTGGACGACATACTCAGAGAACATATAGGGATCCAGAAATGACGGTCGAATTTCCGCAGGTGGATTCTAGTATAAGGTTCTTTGTATTAAAGGCAAAGATCATCCCATTTTCGGGTTCAAAAATGTTGGTAAAGTTTTCCGTTTGTATTAGGTCGGATGGGGTTGGAAATCGTTGTTGGAGATTTGCTCGCAGAATGTCTTATTATCTATCTTAATACATTTATTTTTTAAATATATATTATATAGTTTTTGTTATTTTGTGCAATAAAATTGGGAGCTATAATAAATTTTGTAACGTTTATAGGTAAAGGAATAATCCTCAAAAATAGGGATTTTTTAAATTAAAAATAATTGTATTTTCGTGACAGAGAGTTTTAAGTCTTAATAGACTATATATGTGTTCTTATAGATCTAGGTTTATACTTTGGATTTTAAAGAATGCTTTTAAATATTCGATTTCTGTTATATTTAAAATGAATTTTGGAATAATGTTAATTTCTGCGAAAATTAAGCTTTCTGCAATAATTTTTATGTGTTCTGATAACACATCTATGTTATATAAATATATTTTAAAGTATAAAATTTTTGATCTTCTTCAAAGTTTTTCAAAATGCCGTTTTGTGATATACTTAAGAAATTTTTGATCAACATTTTCTCTTTATTGGTGTGATTTGTTATGTTCTTAAAACTGATAAGTACTTCGTTGTTAAAATTTATTTTATTATTTACTGCGCTTGAAAAGGACTCAGTTTTTTCTTTTGCCTGCCTGATTTGTTCATAAATCTGTTTAGAATCTTCATCATCCATGTTTCCTGTAATAGTTTTTACTACGCTACCTTACCCATTTATTACTCCCCATTTTCTCCGACTGTGGGGTAAAAGAGTCGTTTTCCCTGGAATTCTTTTATCTTCTCATCTAATACTCCTAGTGATAGTTTAAACATTTCGTTTGATTTTAAGTTCTTGATTGTTTGTTCTGGGAGTTATGAAAATTATTGAACTACTAGGTTCTTAAGTTTAAGTTGTTCATCATCCATATCTATAATATTGCCCAGACTAATTCTGGCAATGGGCGACGTTCCGTCCAGGGGACTGATTGAGATGAATTGCGCATTTGCGACTGTAGGCTTCTGTGAGGTAGGTCGAGAAATGGGAGCCATGAAAATTATTGAACAAGGTTTAAGTTGTCTTGGCTTTTACCCTAAGTTTGGCTTTGTGTATTTTGGATTTTTCCTGTTCCCTTGTCCCTAAGTACCACTTGTTTTGAAAATCGAGGGGTCAATTTGTTTCTTCTGTTTTCCTTCCTAAAGATTACTTCGTCGGAGGATAATTGTTGTGGTGCCATTCTTCCTTTATTTAATTTCACTATTTTGTCTATTTTTTTCTTTTCAAGTTGTTCCTTAACTTCTGTATACAGATTTGTGCCTAATAAGTTTAATTAATTTAATTTGTTTCTGTTTGATAAGATATATGCGCAAGTGAACCTTGAAAATTTATCTATTATTGTCAGGTGGACCTTGCCATTAATTGTATAGACATCTATGTAGATTATGTCCATGGGCTTATGCGCTGTTTCCGATATTTCGAAATTGATTCTTGGAGGGTGCCTATCATATTTAAGTGTTTCGCAAATGTCGCAGTTCCGAATTATTTGAGTTATCTTACTCTTCATTTGTGGGAAATCTTTTTAGGTGCTAGATTGTCTCTATGGTTATTATTTATGTGGCACTTTGTTATAGTTTCTTGTTGTGCTTTGAAGTCAAGAATTTCGGTTATCATGGTTATGCATCTAATTAATTTGAGCGTAGGTAGGTGTGCGAAGTGTAGTGAATATACCCCTTGTACTTTATGGAAAATATTGTTGGGTGCATAAATTGCACACAATTTGTTAGATTTCATTGTTCTTTTAAGTATGTCTTTTATAGTTTGTTGATCCAAGATTGGTTCACGTTTTAATTTGTTTTTGAAAGGAGCTATGGTCTCGACATGCGGTATTGTTCCTGTTTGAAATACAATAGATGTGTTAAACAGCATATACAGGACACTTTGCCTAAGTGTACATCGTGGCGTAAAATCAAACGCCAAATTGACCAACAACCCGTTTTCCCGACTTTCGATATGAGAGGGCGATCAACTCTATCCTAGGACAGATGAACACCCAGAAGAAGATAATCCCATTTTATGAAAGCTATGAGTACATAAGAAAAGCCGCGAACGAGTACTACCGAAATGCCACAATAAACCTAGAGCTGGACATTCAGGAATCAGAAAAAAGATAAAACTGAGTCCTTTTCAAGCGCAGTAAATAATAAAATAAATTTTAACAACGAAGTACTTATCAGTTTTAAGAACATAACAAATCACACCAATAAAGAGAAAATGTTGATCAAAAATTTCTTAAGTATATCACAAAACGGCATTTTGAAAAACTTTGAAGAAGATTGATTTTCCTTACCCAGAAAAGAACATCCGTCGATTCGGTTGCACTTTACACACCCCCTCAAAACCCAACTAAACGAGCGAATTGAACTGTAAAGACGATGATAGCCCCCGAACCTGGCCCCTAAGTTTGACGGACACTACAAGGTCATCTAGCTTATTTGTAGCTCATGGAAGACTAGCATAGATCACCTCAAACTAAAACAACAGACGGAAGTTGCTTAAATCCTTAGGTCCGACCGACGTCCGGAACAATCAAATTCAATCCTACCAAAGATGAAATAAAACACAGGGGCCACAGGGGCTGTGCTATCCCAACGTCACTGACCTCCTATGAGGGGGTCTCCTCAGGACATCCTAACAAAGTTCCGCGCCCACAGGCAAGAAAACTACCGATAGCGCATAACAATTCCAAGTAGTCAATATATATTTACCGAAGCAGTATGTTTAGAACAGCTCCCAGCGGAAATCAGAGGTATACTGCATCAAGTCCCGGTAAGTTTAATCAACGAAGTACAAGACCGAGATCGTGACACCAAATTCTAACATGAAGCCGAAAGACGACTATACTATACATACATACACCAGCCCTGATAAAAAAAAGGAGAGAAAAGTGCAAGCCTTGTTTAAAATCGCTCTAATGTTTTTGTCACAAGTTGTATCCGTGTAGTTGGACTCACTTTGATACAGATATCCCTGAACAAGATGAATTAGGCCGACTAATATAAGATATGCGAAATAAATTTAATAAGAAACCGTGCATCACATTTAAATGAGCATCAAAAAGGCAATTGGTCGCATGAAGGAGCTCCACGAAATACTCCCCTTTAAACTGGTTGTTTGTAGGGGGGCGAGAAAGATGAAAGTCAGAAATTCTTTTTTCCGAGTTGCAAATAATTTAAAGCGCGCACGCGTACTTTGAATGAAATTCACAATTTCACAAGGTTTATTTATAATTGGAAGTACTAAGTTTATAATGGTCAAAGGGTGCTTGGCGGTACAAGAATAGGAAAGAAAAATTCGAGTTGACGATATATGTACGTGCTTACGGATTAAAATGTAAAAACGAATTGTCCGCCTTATCTTCAGTGCGCCCGAGTTAGGTGACTCTCGCAGGGCGGGCTAGGAAGGATTCCCAGGGACGAGTAAGGGCTGCTAATGTATTTTCGGTAAACCTCGTAGTCGTCATCGTGACTCGGATATTCCCGCGGTAATGGGAAAAGCGTCCATCCCATGGCACATCTTCCTCGTAGTCCCTAGGCTCGCGTGCGTGGTTGACGAACTTTGCTAGGTCGCGGACCCCAGGCAGTCGCATTATCGACTTTATCACCGGGCGATCTGGTGCATCAGCCAAGAGGAAGCATCTTTCCATGTTAGATTCTTTGGTGACGAGTAATTGGCCAGATACAGGCTCGGTAGGCAGAGCAGGCGAGATCGGTTGATCGTCGACGGATCAGGAGTCGGGGTATAGTATGTTATGCAGCGACTTCAGGAAGGCTGCCCGCTGGCGAGGATCTCGACAAGATTGGCTATGTTCTCCGTCGACTTCGATAACTGCGTTCACCCGACGTTGAGCTTCCGAGGGAGCTTGTCAAAGATCCGTAGACTGGCTCTCCAGTGCGGGTGCTGCGATAGTTCCACAGATGGTAGGCCTATTTGCCTCTGGCGATGGTGCGTTTCGGGTGAGGTGTTGGAATCGGGTTGCGCCTATCTCCTCGAAGTACGCAGTGATAGATGCTATTAGCGGGGCTAGCCCGGTCAAAAGAGTGCTGGTGGACGACATTCTAATGAAGGGATTTAGTTCATATGCCTGATTTTGAAAGAAACGAGCTCCAAACTACCTAACTTTGCCTGCCTAATAGTGTGATTTACAAACGTGTGATAAACTTAAAAATTAATATTATAACAAAGATAACTAAGGTAAGATATACGTAGTGTGTGCCGGAGGACTCTCGCAGGGCGGGCTAGGAAGGATTCCCAGGGACGAGTAAGGGCTGCTAATGTATTTTCGGTAAACCTCGTAGTCGTCATCGTGACTCGGATATTCCCGCGGTAATGGGAAAAGCGTCCATCCCATGGCACATCTTCCTCGTAGTCCCTAGGCTCGCGTGCGTGGTTGACGAACTTTGCTAGGTCGCGGACCCCAGGCAGTCGCATTATCGACTTTATCACCGGGCGATCTGGTGCATCAGCCAAGAGGAAGCATCTTTCCATGTTAGATTCTTTGGTGACGAGTAATTGGCCAGATACAGGCTCGGTAGGCAGAGCAGGCGAGATCGGTTGATCGTCGACGGATCAGGAGTCGGGGTATAGTATGTTATGCAGCGACTTCAGGAAGGCTGCCCGCTGGCGAGGATCTCGACAAGATTGGCTATGTTCTCCGTCGACTTCGATAATTACGTTCACCCGACGTTGAGCTTCCGAGGGAGTTTGTCAAAGATCCGTAGACTGGCTCTCCAGTGCGGGTGCTGCGATAGTTCCACAGATGGTAGGCCTATTTGCCTCTGGCGATGGTGCGTTTCGGGTGAGGTGTTGGAATCGGGTTGCGCCTATCTCCTCGAAGTACGCAGTGATAGATGCTATTAGCGGGGCTAGCCCGGTCAAAAGAGTGCTGGTGGACGACATTCTAATGAAGGGATTTAGTTCATATGCCTGATTTTGAAAGAAACGAGCTCCAAACTACCTAACTTTGCCTGCCTAATAGTGTGATTTACAAACGTGTGATAAACTTAAAAATTAATATTATAACAAAGATAACTAAGGTAAGATATACGTAGTGTGTGCCGGAGGACTCTCGCAGGGCGGGCTAGGAAGGATTCCCAGGGACGAGTAAGGGCTGCTAATGTATTTTCGGTAAACCTCGTAGTCGTCATCGTGACTCGGATATTCCCGCGGTAATGGGAAAAGCGTCCATCCCATGGCACATCTTCCTCGTAGTCCCTAGGCTCGCGTGCGTGGTTGACGAACTTTGCTAGGTCGCGGACCCCAGGCAGTCGCATTATCGACTTTATCACCGGGCGATCTGGTGCATCAGCCAAGAGGAAGCATCTTTCCATGTTAGATTCTTTGGTGACGAGTAATTGGCCAGATACAGGCTCGGTAGGCAGAGCAGGCGAGATCGGTTGATCGTCGACGGATCAGGAGTCGGGGTATAGTATGTTATGCAGCGACTTCAGGAAGGCTGCCCGCTGGCGAGGATCTCGACAAGATTGGCTATGTTCTCCGTCGACTTCGATAACTGCGTTCACCCGACGTTGAGCTTCCGAGGGAGCTTGTCAAAGATCCGTAGACTGGCTCTCCAGTGCGGGTGCTGCGATAGTTCCACAGATGGTAGGCCTATTTGCCTCTGGCGATGGTGCGTTTCGGGTGAGGTGTTGGAATCGGGTTGCGCCTATCTCCTCGAAGTACGCAGTGATAGATGCTATTAGCGGGGCTAGCCCGGTCAAAAGAGTGCTGGTGGACGACATTCTAATGAAGGGATTTAGTTCATATGCCTGATTTTGAAAGAAACGAGCTCCAAACTACCTAACTTTGCCTGCCTAATAGTGTGATTTACAAACGTGTGATAAACTTAAAAATTAATATTATAACAAAGATAACTAAGGTAAGATATACGTAGTGTGTGCCGGAGGACTCTCGCAGGGCGGGCTAGGAAGGATTCCCAGGGACGAGTAAGGGCTGCTAATGTATTTTCGGTAAACCTCGTAGTCGTCATCGTGACTCGGATATTCCCGCGGTAATGGGAAAAGCGTCCATCCCATGGCACATCTTCCTCGTAGTCCCTAGGCTCGCGTGCGTGGTTGACGAACTTTGCTAGGTCGCGGACCCCAGGCAGTCGCATTATCGACTTTATCACCGGGCGATCTGGTGCATCAGCCAAGAGGAAGCATCTTTCCATGTTAGATTCTTTGGTGACGAGTAATTGGCCAGATACAGGCTCGGTAGGCAGAGCAGGCGAGATCGGTTGATCGTCGACGGATCAGGAGTCGGGGTATAGTATGTTATGCAGCGACTTCAGGAAGGCTGCCCGCTGGCGAGGATCTCGACAAGATTGGCTATGTTCTCCGTCGACTTCGATAATTACGTTCACCCGACGTTGAGCTTCCGAGGGAGTTTGTCAAAGATCCGTAGACTGGCTCTCCAGTGCGGGTGCTGCGATAGTTCCACAGATGGTAGGCCTATTTGCCTCTGGCGATGGTGCGTTTCGGGTGAGGTGTTGGAATCGGGTTGCGCCTATCTCCTCGAAGTACGCAGTGATAGATGCTATTAGCGGGGCTAGCCCGGTCAAAAGAGTGCTGGTGGACGACATTCTAATGAAGGGATTTAGTTCATATGCCTGATTTTGAAAGAAACGAGCTCCAAACTACCTAACTTTGCCTGCCTAATAGTGTGATTTACAAACGTGTGATAAACTTAAAAATTAATATTATAACAAAGATAACTAAGGTAAGATATACGTAGTGGTCTGCTGTTTGGTCTTACGAACAGAGATCCCCCTTTAGGAGGGCAGGGACGTTGGGAGATCGAAATCTCCAACAAGTGGCCCCTGTGGAGTCTCTTCGCAAGGTCTGGCTCTGCGGTTGTCTTGTGTGTCTTCTATGAATTCTCTCGGCTCGGATTCTCTTGGTTCGGATTCTCTCGGCTCGGAATCTCTTGATCATATGATTTCAATTCGCTGACACTGGCTGTGCGGCAAGATCTTCCGTGTGCATCTTGGAGTCGGACGATGTTCCTGGAAATAAAGAATTTTACCTTGAAGGGACCTTCAAATTTCGGTGCCAACTTGGCAGCTAATCCTTCGGAGACTTTGGATAGATGATGTCTTCGTAATAGGCCCATATCCGTTTTACATAATAATACCATAATTCTTTACATCATTAAAATACCCAATATTGAAAAAGAAAATTACGATAATCTCGTCATCAGGCCCATAATCAGAGAAAACACAATTGTCAATCTACAATTTAAAGAAATATTCAAGCATAAAAATACCATGTTAGGATTAAGAACAGATTGTAAGAAGTATAAAAACAGAAAAATTTGTAAACATAAAATTTAGTAGATTTAAGATTAAATGATTGTAGTCGCACACTTCTATTAGGTAAAAATTCGGTATGCGATTACAGCAATGCAGACCACATCGAGAGCGTCGAAGAGATTCAAGAAGACACCATTTTGCTAAGCAACTTCCAAGGCAGAATAAAATACGAAAATATTGATAAAATTGTATATGGTATACTATTGATAAAATACCACAATTGTTCAGTTATGATTAACAACCGAATATTTTCCAAAATGGAAGAAACAGATATAAATCCCGGCACACCGATAATACAGATATCGGCATCGGAAGACAAAGGCTTACGTGTCCTTAGTTTAAAGACACTAGATAAGTTACAAATTAATAATACCAAACATTTGAACTTACTACAAACACATTCATCAACGAACAGCATAGTCTTACTAGGTCTGTCTATTGGCCTCATAATGCTGATTGATTGTGTTTGTCTCAAAAAGACGAAATGACAAAAAAAAAAAAAAAAAAGGAATTCTCCAAATCACCCCCGAGATTCCGGCAATCGGAGAAAACAGCCAAAAAATTTCAACCATCTCTGAACATATCCCGAACCTACAATTTGTCAATATGCCTTTCGTCTAGCAATTGTGGACAATTGTCCATCTAAGGGTGGAAGAGTTAACAATATCTAAACCAATGACACGCTGCAACGTGCCAGGCCAAAAGTGCTAAGCTAAGGTCTGCACTACATTCGCTAATGTGAAAATAATTCTAAAGAAAGTTGCGAAACAACACCCGCAACCGCCGACGCTTCTGACGCTTCTTAAATATTTAAGCTTCCAAATTGGTAATGATGGGCAGTTTCAATTAAACAATTAAATAAAGAAGTCGCATCTCTGCGATATAAAATAAAACAATAAACAAAATTGTTTTTAACTGCCGCCCGAGCAGGGACCAGCGTGCGCGATAGAAAAGTAAATTCTAAGTGCGAAAAAGAGGTAAACGATATAGCCACAAATGGTTGATAAGTTACCACCTCCGCTGGCTAATTCGTTTTAACAGTGAAACTCCGCGATAAAAAAATTAATTAATTTTATTATTGTGACTGTTAAAAAGGATAAAAACATTCAAAAATTAATTCACAATAAAAAGTGAAGGCACGACAATAAAATAATTATTAAGTGTCAACCTAATCGACTATTGTCAAGGCTATAAGATCCGTTCGTAGCCAACCCCTGAAGAGGAGAAGAATTCGGAACCTGAGTAGGGAAGACCCAAACGGACAAATTTCGAGCTTCCACAGAGGATGACAACAGCTGCATTTATATTGTAAGATTAAAAAATAGATTTAAAAAAAAAGACAATAATTAAAAAACAAAAATTTACCAAGAAAACATTAGTGTTAGTTAAATTCAAAAAAAAAAAGAGCAAACTTTTAAAGTAAAGAAAAATTAATCAAAAAATAATAAAATAAAATTTTATTGAACAATCAAAAAATCCTCCTAGTAAAAGAAATTTCAAAAGAGAGAAAAAAGATATAAAACTAAAAATTCTCAACTAAAAATTTTAAAAAATATAAGATAAAAAAATTCTTTCAAAAATATAAGATAAAAATTCAAATCATGGCAAACACAAATAATTTGATAAGACCCCCATTGTTGTCCAATGAAGCATCGACTTCACGTCCAACTCCTCCTACTAACACCCAAATGAACATAGACCAACTAACACAACTAATCTCTAAAATCGTAGTTGAAACCATAACACAAAATAACATTACTGAAACATTTAAATCTACTTCATGCCCTTTTGATGTCCCCGATGTAACAATTAGTCCCGAATATAGCAACAGAATTTCTGAATTAGATAAAGTACCAGATATAGTTAAAGGGTTAAGAGAATTTAATGGAAATCCAGCTGAATATAGTTTTATATACTTTCCATCATATCTGGCAAGTTTTATCAGAATCGGGGCACTATATCATATAGCTCCCATAATAACGATCGGCCAAAAAATTCGTTTTAGATGAAAATCTTGGTTGTTTAACCAGCGATTCACTCGAAATTTGGTATATGTAAGTTTGGTATATATAAAAATGTGTCTGTTGAGTTTTGACAGAATCGGCCGACTATATGATATAGCTCCTATGGGAACAATCGGACCAAAAAAATTTTTTTTCTTGGAGCCACGGGCATGATTAGCTTTATATACTTTCCTATGATTCTGGTTATTTATATGTAATTGAAAAAGACAGTTTGCAAAGGTATCCGAACTTCGGCGTGGCCGAAGTTAGCCCATCCTTCTAGTTTAGAATAAAGTCCTCCTCACTTCCATATATTGAACATAAGCTTGGAGGAGGAAAGATTTAAAAAATTTTAATCGACACAGGCTCCAACAAGAATTATATCAAACCTGAACTAGTAGCAACACCAAAAAAGAACATAGAACCATTTGAAGCAATATCAGTAGGAGGTAATGTCAGAATAACTGAACACATAGAAGCAAATTTGTTCAACATCAAAGATGTAAAAGTAAAATTCTTCATATTACCCACCTTAAAATCATTTGATGCCATTCTAGGCAATGATAGTCTGAAGCAATTAAACGCAGTAATCTTCTCCAAAGAAAAATTCTCACCTCTTAAAAACAGATTCAACATCCCAATTAAAGAAAAACTAATACAAGCCGTTAATAATCTAACAATCCGAACCGAACATATGACCAAAGAACAAAGCATCAGCATTACAAAACTGACAAAAAAATTCGCGAGCTTATTTGCAAAACCAAATGATAAATTATCATTCATAACCTCTGTAATAGCAGAAATTAGAACCACCACAGATGCTCCAGTATATTCCGCACATTATCCATACCCCCATCTGGCTCACCTTGAAACAATATTCCACACGCTTCATAAAGCAAATATAAAATGCCAAATAGATAAGTGTGAATTTTTTAAAACTAAAGTAGAATTCTTAGGTTTTGTCATTTCTGATAAGGGAATAAACTAACAAGCAAAAAGTAGAAGCCATAGTCAACTATCCACCACCCACCACACTTAAAGAACTTCGGTAACTTCTCGGCCTACCCGGCTATTATCGCCGTTTTATCAAAGACTATGCTAAACTAGGCAAACTTCTCACCTCATTGCTACGCGGTGAAGACGGCAGAAGAAAGTAAGCTTCAAGTAAAAAATCAATCCAATTAGATTCAGTTGCACTCGAAGCATTTAATAAATTAAAAAGTTCATTGATATCAGACGATATCATCCTCAAAAATCCCGACTTTAAAAAAGAATTCCACCTGACTACTGATGCCTCAAATTACGCAATTGGTGCAGTTCTTTGCCAAGACGGACATCCTATCTCCTTCTTATCTAGAACATTGTCAAAAGCAGAAGAAAATTAGGCAACGAATGAGAAAGCCTATTATTTGGGCTCTCAAGTCCCTCAGAAATTACCTCTACGGTAACTCAAAAGTCAAAATATTTACAGACCACCAACCTCTTACACACTCCCTTAGTAGTGGCATGGGAACGCCAAAATTAAACGGTGGAAGGCATTATTAGAAGAATACGTCTATATAGACGATATAGTTGTATTCAGTAAAGATGAAAGTTCCCATCTGGCTCACCTTGAAACAATATTCCAAACGCTTCATAAAGCAAATATAAAATACCAAATAGATAAGTGTGAATTTTTTAAAACTAAAGTAGAATTCTTAGGTTTTGTCATTTCTGATAAGGGAATAAACTAACAAGCAAAAAGTAGAAGCTATAGTAGACTATCCACCACCCACCACACTTAAAGTACTTCCGTAATTTCTCGGCCTATCCGGCTATTATCGCCGTTTTATCAAAGACTATAGGCAAACCTCTCACCTCATTGCTACGCGGTGAAGACGGCAGAAGAAAGCAAGCTTCAAGTAAAAAATCAATCCAATTAGATTCAGTTGCACTCGAAGCATTTAATAAATTAAAAAGTTCATTGATATCAGACGATATCATTCTCAAAAATCCCGACTTTAAAAAAGAATTCCACCTGGCTACAGATGCCTCAAATTACGCAATTGGTGCAGTTTTGTGCCAAGACGGACATCCTATCTCCTTCTTATCTAGAACATTGTCAAAAGCAGAAGAAAATTAGGCAACGAATGAGAAAGCCCATTATTTGGGCTCTCAAGTCCCTCAGAAATTACCTCTACGGTAACTCAAAAGTCAAAATATTTACAGACCACCAACCTCTTACACACTCCCTTAGTAGTTGGCATGGGAACGCCAAAATTAAACGGTGGAAGGCATTATTACAAGAATACGACTATCAACTAGTTTACAAACCAGATAAAGAAAACATAGTAGCGGACGCATTGTCCAGAGCTCAAATCAATTCAATGACAGCAACAGTCCACAGTGCAGATAGCTCAAGCCATCTGCTCATTCCCAGTATAGAAGTCCCTCTAAACGTTTCTAAAAATCAAATCATAATAGCAAAAGCAGAAAAAGAACAGTATGATTTCAGCATACCACCTTCCATAGACATTACATTACTAAAGAACAATTTACTTATTGAGAAAATATTTAAATCCATCTGTTATAAACGAAATTTATACGACAGAAGATATCATGGGAAAAATACAAAATATTTTCCCGACCCAGCTCAATACTTTCAAAATAAGATTCTCTCAAAAGAAAATAACGGACCAAAAAATAGAAAACCAAAAACAGATTGCAGAGAAATAGTATTTTCCCAAAATGAAAGAAAAAATCTTAAAAATCATAAAACAATGTAGAATCTGTAAAGAAGAGAAATACGATAGACGACCAACAAATCCGAATTTAAAAGAAACACCGATACCCGAATATCCGGGGCACACCATCCACATAGATATCTACTCTACCGAAAAACATCTCGTGCTTACCGCAATAGATAAATTTTCGAAACTCGCACAGGGCAGAATTATAAAATCCAAGCAATAGAGGACATTAGACAACCATTACACGATAGATTAGTCATTGATTACAGGAAATTGAATTTTGTAACCATTGCTGATCGTTATCCCATACCAGAAATTAACGAAGTTTTAGCACAGTTAGGAGACAACAAAATTTTTTCCGTACTTGATTTAAAAAGTGGCTTTCATCAAATCCTATTAAATGAAAAAGATATAGAAAAAACTGCTTTCTCCATAAAAATGGAAAATATAAGTTTAAACGACTCCCCTCTTCGGTCTAAAAAATGCTCCTTCCATATTTCATAGAGCTTTGGACGACATACTCAGAGAACATATAGGGATCCAGAAATGACGGTCGAATTTCCGCAGGTGGATTCTAGTATAAGGTTCTTTGTATTAAAGGCAAAGATCATCCCATTTTCGGGTTCAAAAATGTTGGTAAAGTTTTCCGTTTGTATTAGGTCGGATGGGGTTGGAAATCGTTGTTGGAGATTTGCTCGCAGAATGTCTTATTATCTATCTTAATACATTTATTTTTTAAATATATATTATATAGTTTTTGTTATTTTGTGCAATAAAATTGGGAGCTATAATAAATTTTGTACCGTTTATAGGTAAAGGAATAATCCTCAAAAATAGGGATTTTTTAAATTAAAAATAATTGTATTTTCGTGACAGAGAGTTTTAAGTCTTAATAGACTATATATGTGTTCTTATAGATCTAGGTTTATACTTTGGATTTTAAAGAATGCTTTTAAATATTCGATTTCTGTTATATTTAAAATGAATTTTGGAATAATGTTAATTTCTGCGAAAATTAAGCTTTCTGCAATAATTTTTATGTGTTCTGATAACACATCTATGTTATATAAATATATTTTAAAGCATAAAATTTTTGATCTTCTTCAAAGTTTTTCAAAATGCCGTTTTGTGACATATTTAAGAAGATTTTGATCAACATTTTCTCTTTATTGATGTGATTTGTTATGTTCTTAAAACGGATCAGTACTTCGTTGTTAAAATTTATTTTATTATTTACTGCGCTTGAATAGGACTCAGTTTTTTCTTTTGCCTGCCTGATTGTAGAATCTTCATCATCCATGTTTCCTGTAATAGCTTTTGCTACGCTACCTAACCCATTTATTAGATCCCGTTTTCTCCGACTGTGAGGTACAGAAGTAGAAAATTTTGCAGACAATTCTCCAACTGAGAATGAATATTGGGGTAATGACGAACAAAACGAACATTCCGACATTAATTTTTTAGAATAAAGTCCTCACTTCCATATATTGAACGTAAGCTTGGACGAGGAAAGATTTTAAAAATTTTAATCGACACAGGCTCCAACAAGAATTATATCAAACCTGAACTAGTAGCAACACCAAAAAAGAACATAGAACCATTTGAAGCAATATCAGTAGGAGGTAATGTCAGAATAACTGAACACATAGAAGCAAATTTGTTCAACATCAAAGATGTAAAAGTAAAATTCTTCATATTACCCACCTTAAAATCATTTGATGCCATTCTAGGCAATGATAGTCTGAAGCAATTAAACGCAGTAATCTTCTCCAAAGAAAAATTCTCACCTCTTCAAAACAGATTCAACATCCCAATTAAAGAAAAACTAATACAATTTACTTATGGAGAAAATATTTAAATCCATCTGTTATAATCGGAATTTATACGACAGAAGATATCATGGGAAAAATACAAAATATTTTCCCGACCCAGCTCAATACTTTCAAAATAAGATTCTCTCAAAAGAAAATAACGGACCAAAAAATAGAAAACCAAAAACAGATTGCAGAGAAATAGTATTTTCCCAAAATGAAAGAAAAAAATCTTAAAAATCATAAAACAATGTAGAATCTGTAAAGAAGAGAAATACGATAGACGACCAACAAATCCGAATTTAAAAGAAACACCGATACCCGAATATCCGGGGCACACCATCCACATAGATATCTACTCTACCGAAAAACATCTCGTGCTTACCGCAATAGATAAATTTTCGAAACTCGCACAGGGCAGATTTATAAAATCCAAGCAATAGAAGACATTAGACAACCATTACACGACATTTTATTCTACTATGGAGTACCAAAATTCGTAGTAATAGATAATGAAAAATCACTCAATTCAGCTTCCATTTCTTTTATGATGAAAGATCAACTCAACATAGAAGTTTTTAAAACACCACCTTATAAAAGTTCAGTAAACGGACAAATAGAACGACTACATTCCACCCAATCCGAAATAATAAGAAACTTTGCAGATCTTCTGTATAGGGCCATTTATGAATACAATAATTCCACTCAGACCAAACAACGCCCACAGACCCCACACAATACGAACAAGTTCGCAAAAACAATATCACAAGATTAAAAGAACAACAAAGCAAAGACCTTAAATACCATAATCAATCCCGAAAACCTATAAAATTATACAAACCTGGACAAATAATTTTCGTAAAAATCAATACACGTTTAGGATCAAAACTTTCCTCTAAATATAAAAAAGAAATAATTAAATATGACAACAACACAACCCTAAAAACAGAATCAGGAAGAGTAGTACACAAAAGTAACATTAAAAACGATTTTTCTCAACACTCTCAATAACGGATTCGGAAAAATCTCCACCTCTTCAACTAGAATAATCCATCTCATAGACCTAATACAAATTAAAAATGCGTTACACAATCTTGAAAAACACATAGAGACAGAATTAAGATCCTCGGATCTATATCGCACATATCTCATTTTGAAATAGAACAGTCTAAATCTATATTTCACTCCTAATTGTATCCAAATAAAACTAGACAGACAAGATCAATAAATGTTCTAGGCACAGCCTGGAAATTTGTGGCAGGCTTTCCTGACCATGATGACCTAGTAGCTATAGAAAGTAATTTAAATAACCTTATCCAAAATAATAACCAACAAACAATCATCAACACACAATTTCAAGAACGCATAAACAATCTAACACAAATTAACAATGTACTAATTAACGCCAAACACAAACACGTCTCGTCAAATAAGAAATAACTAATATAAAATACGCCATACAATGGGCAAAGTTGAATATTATAAATACCATTCTAGTAAGTGAAAACGATTCAAATGTAATACAAAATCAAATAAATAAAGCAGAAATAAATTTGTCAGTAGATGAAATGTTAGAATTTGCAGACATATCCGTTTTACATAATAATACCATAATTCTTTACATCATTAAAATACCCAATATTGAAAAAAAACATTACGATAATCTCGTCATCAGGCCCATAATCAGAGAAAACACAATTGTCAATTTACAATTTAAAGAAATATTCAAGCATAAAAATACCATGTTAGGATTAAGAACAAATTGTAAGAAGTATAAAAACAGAAAAATTTGTAAACAAAAAAATTTAGTAGATTTAAGATTAAATGATTGTAGTCCCAGACTTCTATTAGGTAAAAATTCGGTATGCGATTACAGCAATGCAGACCACATCGAGAGCGTCGAAGAGATTCAAGAAGACACCATTTTGCTAAGCAACTTCCAAGGCAGAATAAAATACGAAAATATTGATAAAATTGTATATGGTATACTATTGATAAAATACCACAATTGTTCAGTTATGATTAACAACCGAATATTTTCCAAAATGGAAGAAACAGATATAAATCCCGGCACACCGATAATACAGATATCGGCATCGGAAGACAAAGGCTTACGTGTCCTTAGTTTAAAGACACTAGATAAGTTACAAATTAATAATACCAAACATTTGAACTTACTACAAACACATTCATCAACGAACAGCATAGTCTTACTAGGTCTGTCTATTGGCCTCATAATGCTGATTGATTGTGTTTGTCTCAAAAATACGAAATGACAAAAAAAAAAAAGTAATTCTCCAAATCACCCCCGAGATTCCGGCAATCGGAGAAAACAGCCAAAAAATTTCAACCATCTCTGAACATATCCCGAACCTACAATTTATCAATATGCCTTTCGTCTAGCAATTGTGGACAATTGTCCATCTAAGGGTGGAAGAGTTAACAATATCTAAAGTAGAAAATTTTGCAGAAAATTCTCCAACTGAGAATGAATATTGGGGTAGTGACGAACAAACCGAACAATCTGATATACATTTTTTAGAATAAAGTCCTCCTCACTTCCATATATTGAATTGTAAGCTTGGAGAAGGAAAGATTTTAAAAATTTTAATCGACACAGGCTCCAACAATAACTAATTAAACCTGAACTAGTAGCAAAACCAAAAAAGAACATAGATCCATTCGAAGCAATATCCGTAGGAGGTAACGTCAGAATAACTGAATACATAGAAGCAAATTTATTCGACATCAAAGATGTAAAAATAAAATTCTTTATATTACCTACCTTAAAATCATTTGATGCCATTCTAGGTAACGACAGTCTTAAGCAATTAAATGCAGTAATCTTTTCCAAAAAAAAATTCGTAACTCTTGAAAACAGATTCAACATTCCAATTAAAGAAAAATTAATATAAGCAGTTAATAATCTAACAATCCGAACCGAACATATGACCAAAGAACAAAGCATAAGCATTACAAAACCACCACAGATGCTCCAGTACATTCCACGCATTATCCATACCCCATGTCTTTACAACAAGAAGTAGAAACACAGATCCAAAAACTATTAGATGACGATATAATTCGACCTTCTAACTCTCTATATAACTCTCCAGTCATCGTAGTCCCAAATAAACTGGATGCGTCGGGAGAAAAAAATATAGATTAGTCATTGATTACAGGAAATGGAATTTTGTAACCATTGCTGATCGTAATCCCATACCAGAAATCAACGAAGTTTTAGCACAGTTAGGAGACAACAAAATTTTTTCCGTACTTGATTTAAAAAGTGGCTTTCATCAAATCCTATTAAATGAAAAAGATATAGAAAAAACCGCTTTCTCCATAAAAATGGAAAATATAAGTTTAAACGACTCCCCTCTTCGGTCTAAAAAATGCTCCTTCCATATTTCAAAGAGCTTTGGACGACATACTCAGAGAACATATAGGGATCCAGAAATGACGGTCGAATTTCCGCAGGTGGATTCTAGTATAAGGTTCTTTGTATTAAAGGCAAAAGATCATCCCATTTTCGGGTTCAAAAATGTTGGTAAAGTTTTCCGTTTGTATTAGGTCGGATGGGGTTGGAAATCGTTGTTGGAGATTTGCTCGCAGAATGTCTTATTATCTATCTTAATACATTTATTTTTTAAATATATATTATATAGTTTTTGTTATTTTGTGCAATAAAATTGGGAGCTATAATAAATTTTGTACCGTTTATAGGTAAAGGAATAATCCTCAAAAATAGGGATTTTTTAAATTAAAAATAATTGTATTTTCGTGACAGAGAGTTTTAAGTCTTAATAGACTATATATGTGTTCTTATAGATCTAGGTTTATACTTTGGATTTTAAAGAATGCTTTTAAATATTCGATTTCTGTTATATTTAAAATGAATTTTGGAATAATGTTAATTTCTGCGAAAATTAAGCTTTCTGCAATAATTTTTATGTGTTCTGATAACACATCTATGTTATATAAATATATTTTAAAGCATAAAATTTTTGATCTTCTTCAAAGTTTTTCAAAATGCCGTTTTGTGACATATTTAAGAAGATTTTGATCAACATTTTCTCTTTATTGATGTGATTTGTTATGTTCTTAAAACGGATCAGTACTTCGTTGTTAAAATTTATTTTATTATTTACTGCGCTTGAATAGGACTCAGTTTTTTCTTTTGCCTGCCTGATTGTAGAATCTTCATCATCCATGTTTCCTGTAATAGCTTTTGCTACGCTACCTAACCCATTTATTAGATCCCGTTTTCTCCGACTGTGGGGTACAGAAGTAGAAGATTTTGCAGACAATTCTCCAACTGAGAATGAATATTGGGGTAATGACGAACAAAACGAACATTCCGACATTAATTTTTTAGAACAAAGTCCTCACTTCCATATATTGAACGTAAGCTTGGACGAGGAAAGATTTTAAAAATTTTAATCGACACAGGCTCCAACAAGAATTATATAAAACCTGAACTAGTAGCAAAACCAAAAAAGAACATAGAACCATTCGAAGCAATATCAGTGAAAGGTAATGTCAGAACACATAGAAGCAAATTTGTTCAACATCAAAGATGTAAAAGTAAAATTCTTCATATTACCCACCTTAAAATCATTTGATGCCATTCTAGGCAATGATAGTCTCAATATTCTCAAAAGAAAAATTCGTAACTCTTGAAAACAGATTCAACATCCCAATTAAAGAAAAACTAATACAAGCCGTTAATAATCTAACAATCCGAACCGAACATATGACCAAAGAACAAAGCATCAGCATTACAAAACTGACAAAAAAATTCGCGAGCTTATTTGCAAAACCAAAGATAAATTATCAGTCACTACCTCTGTAAAGCAGAAATTAGAACCACCACAGATGCTCCAGTATATTCCGCACATTATCCATACCCCCATCTGGCTCACCTTGAAACAATATTCCACACGCTTCATAAAGCAAATATAAAATGCCAAATAGATAAGTGTAAATTTTTTAAAACTAAAGTAGAATTCTTAGGTTTTGTCATTTCTGATAAGGGAATAAACTAACAAGCAAAAAGTAGAAGCCATAGTCAACTATCCACCACCCACCACACTTAAAGAACTTCGGTCATTTCTCGGCCTATCCGGCTATTATCGCCGTTTTATCAAAGACTATAGGCAAACCTCTCACCTCATTGCTACGCGGTGAAGACGGCAGAAGAAAGCAAGCTTCAAGTAAAAAATCAATCCAATTAGATTCAGTTGCACTCAAAGCATTTAATAAATTAAAAAGTTCATTGATATCACACGATATCATTCTCAAAAAATCCCGACTTTAAAAAAGAATTCCACCTGACTAAAGATGCCTCAAATTATGCAATTGGAGCAGTTTTGTGCCAAGACGGACATCCTATCTCCTTCTTATCTAGAACATTGTCAAAAGCAAAAGAAAATTAGGCAACGAATGAGAAAGCCCATTATAAAATCCAAGCAATAGAAGACATTAGACAACCATTACACGACATTTTATTCTACTATGGAGTACCAAAACTCGTAGTAATAGATAATGAAAAATCACTTCCATTTCTTTTATGATGAAAGATCAACTCAACATAGAAGTTTTTAAAACACCACCTTATAAAAGTTCAGTAAACGGACAAATAGAACGACTACATTCCACCCTATCCGAAATAATGAGATGTCTTAAAAGAGAAGACATAGACAGAAACTTTGCAGATCTTCTGTATAGGGCCATTTATGAATACAATAATTCCATACACTCAGTTACAGAATCAGGAAGAGTAGTACACAAAAGTAACATAAAAAACGATTTTTCTCAACAGGATACTGGGATTAATCCCAATACAGGCACGAGTGGAAATGACTAACTATACGAATAGCCATATACTCACTCTCAATAATGGATTCGGAAAAATCTCCACCTCCACAACTAGAATAATCCATCTCATAGACCTAATACAAATTAAAAATGCGTTACACAATCTTGAAAAACACATAGAGACAGAATTAAGATCCTCGGATCTATATCACACATATCTCATTTTGAAATAGAACAGTCTAAATCTATATTTCACTCCTAATTGTATCCAAATAAAACTAGACAGACAAGATCAATAAATGTTCTAGACACAGCCTGGCAATTTGTGGCAGGCTCTCCTGACCATGATGACCTAGTAGCTATAGAAAGTAATTATCCAAAATAATAACCAACAAACAATCATCAACACACAATTTCAAGAACGCATAAACAATCTAACACAAATTAACAATGTACTAACTAACGCCATTCAAAAATACTCTTTCCCTACTAACAATCTCGACAGTAATATTCAAACACAAACACGTCTCGTCAAAGAAGAAATAACTAATATAAAATACGCCATACAATGGGCAAAATTGAATATTATAAATACCATTCTAGTAAGTGAAAACGATTCAAATGTAATACAAAATCAAATAAATAAAGCAGAAATAAATTTGTCAGTAGATGAAATGTTAGAATTTGCAGACATATCCGTTTTACATAATAATACCATAATTCTTTACATCATTAAAATACCCAATATTGAAAAAGAAAATTACGATAATCTCGTCATCAGGCCCATAATCAGAGAAAACACAATTGTCAATCTACAATTTAAAGAAATATTCAAGCATAAAAATACCATGTTAGGATTAAGAACAGATTGTAAGAAGTATAAAAACAGAAAAATTTGTAAACAAAAAAATTTAGTATATTTAAGATTAAATGATTGTAGTCCCAGACTTCTATTAGGTAAAAATTCGGTATGCGATTACAGCAATGCAGACCACATCGAGAGCGTCGAAGAGATTCAAGAAGACACCATTTTGCTAAGCAACTTCCAAGGCAGAATAAAATACGAAAATATTGATAAAATTGTATATGGTACACTATTGATAAAATACCACAATTGTTCAGTTATGATTAACAACCGAATATTTTCCAACATGGAAGAAACATATATAAATCCCGGCACACCGATAATACAGATATCGGCATCGGAAGACATAGGCTTACGTGTCCTTAGTTTAAAGACACTAGATAAGTTACAAATTAATAATACCAAACATTTGAACTTACTACAAACACATTCATCAACGAACAGCATAGTCTTACTAGGTCTGTCTATTGGCCTCATAATGCTGATTGATTGTGTTTGTCTCAAAAAGACGAAATGACAAAAAAAAAAAGTAATTCTCCAAATCACCCCCGAGATCGGAGAAAACAGGCAAAAAATTTCAACCATCTCTGAACATATCCCGAACCTACAATTTATCAATATGCCTTTCGTCTAGCAATTGTGGACAATTGTCCATCTAAGGGTGGAAGAGTTAACAATATCTAAAGTAGAAAATTCTGCAGACAATTCTCCAACTGAGAATGAATATTGGGGTAGTGAAGAACAAACCGAACAATCTGATATACATTTTTTAGAATAAAGTCCTCCTCACTTCCATATATTGAATTGTAAGCTTGGAGAAGGAAAGATTTTAAAAATTTTAATCGACACAGGCTCCAACAATAACTATATTAAACCTGAACTACTAGCAAAACCAAAAAAGAACATAGATCCATTCGAAGCAATATCCGTAGGAGGTAACGTCAGAATAACTGAATACATAGAAGCAAATTTATTCGACATCAAAGATGTAAAAATAAAATTCTTTATATTACCTACCTTAAAATCATTTGATGCCATTCTAAGTAACGACAGTCTTAAGCAATTAAATGTAGTAATCTTTTCCAAAGAAAAATTCGTAACTCTTGAAAACAGATTCAACATTCCAATTAAAGAAAAATTAATATAAGCAGTTAATAATCTAACAATCCGAACCGAACATATGACCAAAGAACAAAGCATAAGCATTACAAAAGCACCACAGATGCTCCAGTACATTCCACGCATTATCCATACCCCATGTCTTTACAACAAGAAGTAGAGACACAGATCCAAAAACTATTAGATGACGATATAATTCGACCTTCTAACTCTCCATATAACTCTCCAGTCATCGTAGTCCCAAATAAACTGGATGCGTCGGGAGAAAAAAAATATAGATTAGTCATTGATTACAGGAAATTGAATTTTGTAACCATTGCTGATCGTTATCCCATACCAGAAATCAACGAAGTTTTAGCACAGTTAGGAGACAACAAAATTTATTCCGTACTTGATTTAAAAAGTGGCTTTCATCAAATCCTATTAAATGAAAAAGATATAGAAAAAAACTGCTTTCTCCATAAAAATGGAAAATATAAGTTTAAACGACTCCCCTCTTCGGTCTAAAAAATGCTCCTTCCATATTTCAAAGAGCTTTGGACGACATACTCAGAGAACATATAGGGATCCAGAAATGACGGTCGAATTTCCGCAGGTGGATTCTAGTATAAGGTTCTTTGTATTAAAGGCAAAGATCATCCCATTTTCGGGTTCAAAAATGTTGGTAAAGTTTTCCGTTTGTATTAGGTCGGATGGGGTTGGAAATCGTTGTTGGAGATTTGCTCGCAGAATGTCTTATTATCTATCTTAATACATTTATTTTTTAAATATATATTATATAGTTATTGTTATTTTGTGCAATAAAATTGGGAGCTATAATAAATTTTGTAACGTTTATAGGTAAAGGAATAATCCTCAAAAATAGGGATTTTTTAAATTAAAAATAATTGTATTTTCGTGACAGAGAGTTTTAAGTCTTAATAGACTATATATGTGTTCTTATAGATCTAGGTTTATACTTTGGATTTTAAAGAATGCTTTTAAATATTCGATTTCTGTTATATTTAAAATGAATTTTGGAATAATGTTAATTTCTGCGAAAATTAAGCTTTCTGCAATAATTTTTATGTGTTCTGATAACACATCTATGTTATATAAATATATTTTAAAGTATAAAATTTTTGATCTTCTTCAAAGTTTTTCAAAATGCCGTTTTGTGATATACTTAAGAAATTTTTGATCAACATTTTCTCTTTATTGGTGTGATTTGTTATGTTCTTAAAACTGATAAGTACTTCGTTGTTAAAATTTATTTTATTATTTACTGCGCTTGAAAAGGACTCAGTTTTTTCTTTTGCCTGCCTGATTTGTTCATAAATCGGTTTAGAATCTTCATCATCCATGTTTCCTGTAATAGCTTTTACTACGCTACCTTACCCATTTATTAGTCCCCATTTTCTCCGACTGTGGGGTAAAAGAGTCGTTTTCCCTGGAATTCTTTTATCTTCTCATCTAATACTCCTAGTGATAGTTTAAACATTTCGTTTGATTTTAAGTTCTTGAATGTTTGTTCTGGGAGTTATTAAAATTTATTTTATTATTTACTGCGCTTGAAAAGGACTCAGTTTTTTCTTTTGCCTGCCTGATTTGTTCATAAATCTGTTTAGAATCTTCATCATCCATGTTTCCTGTAATAGCTTTTACTACGCTACCTTACCCATTTATTAGTCCCCATTTTCTCCGACTGTGGGGTAAAAGAGTCGTTATTTTTCCCTGGAATTCTTTTATCTTCTCATCTAATACTCCTAGTGATAGTTTAAACATTTCGTTTGATTTTAAGTTCTTGAATGTTTGTTCTGGGAGTTATGAAAATTATTGAACTAGGTTCTTAAGTTTAAGTTCTTCATCATCCATATCTATAATATGGTTCATTGCCTTAAAGGCTTTTATAATCCTTTACATTGCCCAGACTACTTCTGGCAATGGGCGACGTTCCGTCCAGGGGACTGATTGAGATGAATTGCGCATTTGCGACTGTAGGCTTCTGTGAGGTAGGTCGAGAAATGGGAGCCATGAAAATTATTGAACAAGGTTTAAGTTGTCTTGGCTTTTACCCTAAGTTTGGCTTTGTGTATTTTGGATTTTTCCTGTTCCCTTTTCCCTAAGTACCACTTGTTTTGAAAATCGAGGGGTCAATTTGTTTCTTCTGTTTTCCTTCCTAAAGATTACTTCGTCGGAGGATAATTGTTGTGGTGCCATTCTTCCTTTATTTAATTTCACTATTTTGTCTATTTTTTTCTTTTCAAGTTGTTCCTTAACTTCTGTATACAGATTTGTGCCTAATAAGTTTAATTAATTTAATTTGTTTCTGTTTGATAAGATATATGCGCAAGTGAACCTTGAAAATTTATCTATTATTGTCAGGTGGACCTTGCCATTAATTGTATAGACATCTATGTGGATTATGTCCATGGGCTTATGCGCTGTTTCCGATATTTCGAAATTGATTCTTGGAGGGTGCCTATCATATTTAAGTGTTTCGCAAATGTCGCAGTTCCGAATTATTTGAGTTATCTTACTCTTCATTTGTGGAAAATCTTTTTAGGTGCTAGATTGTCTCTATGGTTATTATTTATGTGGTACTTTGTTATAGTTTCTTGTTGTGCTTTGAAGTCAAGAATTTCGGTTATCATGGTTATGCATCTAATTAATTTGAGCGTAGGTAGGTGTGCGAAGTGTAGTGAATATACCCCTTGTACTTTATGGAAAATATTGTTGGGTGCATAAATTGCACACAATTTGTTAGATTTCATTGTTCTTTTAAGTATGTCTTTTATAGTTTGTTGATCCAAGATTGGTTCACGTTTTAATTTGTTTTTGAAAGGAGCTATGGTCTCGACATGCGGTATTGTTCCTGTTTGAAATACAATAGATGTGTTAAACAGCATATACAGGACACTTTGCCTAAGTGTACATCGTGGCGTAAAATCAAACGCCAAATTGACCAACAACCCGTTTTCCCGACTTTCGATATGAGAGGGCGATCAACTCTATCCTAGGACAGATGAACACCCAGAAGAAGATAATCCCATTTTATGAAAGCTATGAGTACATAAGAAAAGCCGCGAACGAGTACTACCGAACTGCCACAATAAACCTAGAGCTGGACATTCAGGAATCAGAAAAAAGATAATCAGAGTATTCCAGAAATACTATTGGCCTGGATTTTATCTGTGTACAATGTCAATGATATGCCGATTGATTTTCCTTACCCAGAAAAGAACATCCGTCGATTCGGTTGCACTTTACACACCCCCTCAAAACCCAACTAAACGAGCGAATTGAACTGTAAAGACGATGATAGCCCCGAACCTGGCCCCTAAATTTGACGGACACTACAAGGTCATCTAGCTTATTTGTAGCTCATGGAAGACTAGCATAGATCACCTCAAACTAAAACAACAGACGGAAGTTGCTTAAATCCTTAGGTCCGACCGACGTCCGGAACAATCAAATTCAATCCTACCAAAGATGAAATAAAACACAGGGGCCACAGGGGCTGTGCCATCTAAACAGTATGTTTAGAACAGCTCCCAGCGAAAAATCAGAGGTATACTGCATCAAGTCCCGGTAAGTTTAATCATGAAGCCGAAAGACGACTATACTATACATACATACACCAGCCCTGATAAAGAAAAGGAGAGAAAAGTGCAAGCCTTGTTTAAAATCGCTCTAATGTTTTTGTCACAAGTTGTATCCGTGTAGTTGGACTCACTTTGATACAGATATCCCTGAACAAGATGAATTAGGCCGACTAATATAAGATATGCGAAATAAATTTAATAAGAAACCGTGCATCACATTTAAATGAGCATCAAAAAGGCAATTGGTCGCATGAAGGAGCTCCACGAAATACTCCCCTTTAAACTGGTTGTTTGTAGGGGGCGAGAAAGATGAAAGTCAGAAATTCTTTTTTCCGAGTTGCAAATAATTTAAAGCGCGCACGCGTACTTTGAATGAAATTCACAATTTCACAAGGTTTATTTATAATTGGAAGTACTAAGTTTATAATGGTCAAAGGGTGCTTGGCGGTACAAGAATAGGAAAGAAAAATTCGAGTTGACGATATATGTACGTGCTTACGGATTAAAATGTAAAAACGAATTGTCCGCCTTATCTTCAGTGCGCCCGAGTTATCTCCCGGGAGCAAGGGGAGGTTGAAGAAACTGTGATACACCCGCTAGCTGTGATGCGGATGCGATAGGTCAGGTCATCCTCTTTGTATCGGAATCTACATGGTTTGTTCCGGTCCGGACTGGTCTGGATCCTCTGTAGCAATGTCTGGGGTATTCTGCGATTTGGCGTCATCACGCGCCATTCAGTGGAGGCTTCTATGTTGCTACACTTTGTGGCGTATCCTTTGGGTGGGCGGTACACTTCAGCATTGGCATCCACCGAAACATCTTCGAAGTACGGATAACCTCGTGCACGTTCGAAGGCGATATGATATGAGGGCGTCGTTGTTGAGCTGTCTATGCCCACCGGGTCATATGGATGTTCGTGGGTTTCAGTGCTCCAAGATGGGCTAGGTCTAGGGACTTGGATGTGTGCCGGAGGACTCTCGCAGGGCGGGCTAGGAAGGATTCCCAGGGACGAGTAAGGGCTGCTAATGTATTTTCGGTAAACCTCGTAGTCGTCATCGTGACTCGGATATTCCCGCGGTAATGGGAAAAGCGTCCATCCCATGGCACATCTTCCTCGTAGTCCCTAGGCTCGCGTGCGTGGTTGACGAACTTTGCTAGGTCGCGGACCCCAGGCAGTCGCATTATCGACTTTATCACCGGGCGATCTGGTGCATCAGCCAAGAGGAAGCATCTTTCCATGTTAGATTCTTTGGTGACGAGTAATTGGCCAGATACAGGCTCGGTAGGCAGAGCAGGCGAGATCGGTTGATCGTCGACGGATCAGGAGTCGGGGTATAGTATGTTATGCAGCGACTTCAGGAAGGCTGCCCGCTGGCGAGGATCTCGACAAGATTGGCTATGTTCTCCGTCGACTTCGATAACTGCGTTCACCCGACGTTGAGCTTCCGAGGGAGCTTGTCAAAGATCCGTAGACTGGCTCTCCAGTGCGGGTGCTGCGATAGTTCCACAGATGGTAGGCCTATTTGCCTCTGGCGATGGTGCGTTTCGGGTGAGGTGTTGGAATCGGGTTGCGCCTATCTCCTCGAAGTACGCAGTGATAGATGCTATTAGCGGGGCTAGCCCGGTCAAAAGAGTGCTGGTGGACGACATTCTAATGAAGGGATTTAGTTCATATGCCTGATTTTGAAAGAAACGAGCTCCAAACTACCTAACTTTGCCTGCCTAATAGTGTGATTTACAAACGTGTGATAAACTTAAAAATTAATATTATAACAAAGATAACTAAGGTAAGATATACGTAGTGTGTGCCGGAGGACTCTCGCAGGGCGGGCTAGGAAGGATTCCCAGGGACGAGTAAGGGCTGCTAATGTATTTTCGGTAAACCTCGTAGTCGTCATCGTGACTCGGATATTCCCGCGGTAATGGGAAAAGCGTCCATCCCATGGCACATCTTCCTCGTAGTCCCTAGGCTCGCGTGCGTGGTTGACGAACTTTGCTAGGTCGCGGACCCCAGGCAGTCGCATTATCGACTTTATCACCGGGCGATCTGGTGCATCAGCCAAGAGGAAGCATCTTTCCATGTTAGATTCTTTGGTGACGAGTAATTGGCCAGATACAGGCTCGGTAGGCAGAGCAGGCGAGATCGGTTGATCGTCGACGGATCAGGAGTCGGGGTATAGTATGTTATGCAGCGACTTCAGGAAGGCTGCCCGCTGGCGAGGATCTCGACAAGATTGGCTATGTTCTCCGTCGACTTCGATAATTACGTTCACCCGACGTTGAGCTTCCGAGGGAGTTTGTCAAAGATCCGTAGACTGGCTCTCCAGTGCGGGTGCTGCGATAGTTCCACAGATGGTAGGCCTATTTGCCTCTGGCGATGGTGCGTTTCGGGTGAGGTGTTGGAATCGGGTTGCGCCTATCTCCTCGAAGTACGCAGTGATAGATGCTATTAGCGGGGCTAGCCCGGTCAAAAGAGTGCTGGTGGACGACATTCTAATGAAGGGATTTAGTTCATATGCCTGATTTTGAAAGAAACGAGCTCCAAACTACCTAACTTTGCCTGCCTAATAGTGTGATTTACAAACGTGTGATAAACTTAAAAATTAATATTATAACAAAGATAACTAAGGTAAGATATACGTAGTGGTCTGCTGTTTGGTCTTACGAACAGAGATCCCCCTTTAGGAGGGCAGGGACGTTGGGAGATCGAAATCTCCAACAAGTGGCCCCTGTGGAGTCTCTTCGCAAGGTCTGGCTCTGCGGTTGTCTTGTGTGTCTTCTATGAATTCTCTCGGCTCGGATTCTCTTGGTTCGGATTCTCTCGGCTCGGAATCTCTTGATCATATGATTTCAATTCGCTGACACTGGCTGTGCGGCAAGATCTTCCGTGTGCATCTTGGAGTCGGACGATGTTCCTGGAAATAAAGAATTTTACCTTGAAGGGACCTTCAAATTTCGGTGCCAACTTGGCAGCTAATCCTTCGGAGACTTTGGATAGATGATGTCTTCGTAATAGGCCCATATCCGTTTTACATAATAATACCATAATTCTTTACATCATTAAAATACCCAATATTGAAAAAGAAAATTACGATAATCTCGTCATCAGGCCCATAATCAGAGAAAACACAATTGTCAATCTACAATTTAAAGAAATATTCAAGCATAAAAATACCATGTTAGGATTAAGAACAGATTGTAAGAAGTATAAAAACAGAAAAATTTGTAAACATAAAATTTAGTAGATTTAAGATTAAATGATTGTAGTCGCACACTTCTATTAGGTAAAAATTCGGTATGCGATTACAGCAATGCCGGCCACATCGAGAGCGTCGAAGAGATTCAAGAAGACACCATTTTGCTAAGCAACTTCCAAGGCAGAATAAAATACGAAAATATTGATAAAATTGTATATGGTACACTATTGATAAAATACCACAATTGTTCAGTTATGATTAACAACCGAGTATTTTCCAACATGGAAGAAACAGATATAAATCCCCGCACACCGATAATACAGATATCGGCATCGGAAGACATAGGCTTACGTGTCCTTAGTTTAAAGACACTAGATAAGTTACAAATTAATAATACCAAACATTTGAACTTACTACAAATCAACGAACAGCATAGTCTTACTAGGTCTGTCTATTGGCCTCATAATGCTGATTGATTGTGTTTGTCTCAAAAATACGAAATGACAAAAAAAAAAAAGTAATTCTCCAAATCACCCCCGAGATTCCGGCAATCGGAGAAAACAGCCAAAAAATTTCAACCATCTCTGAACATATCCCAAACCTACAATTTATCAATATGCCTTTCGTCTAGCAATTGTGGACAATTGTCCATCTAAGGGTTGAAGAGTTAACAATATCTAAACCAATGACACGCTGCAACGTGCCAGGCCAAAAGTGCTAAGCTAAGGTCTGCACTACATAATTCTAAAGAAAGTTGCGAAACAACACCCGCAACCGCCGACGCTTCTGACGCTGCCGCCGCCATTTAAATATTTAAGCTTCCAAATTGGTAGTGATAGGCAGTTTCACTTAAAAAATTAAATAAAGAAGTCGCATTTCTGCGATATAAAATAAAACAATAAATAAAATTGTTTTTAACTGCCGCCCGAGCAGGGACCATCCTGCGCGATAAAAAAGTAAATTCTAAGTGCGAAAAAGAGGTAAACGATATTACCACCTCCGCTGGCCAATTCGTTTTAACAGTGAAACTCCGCGATAGAAAAATAAATTAATTTTTTTTATTGTGACGGTTAAAAAGGATAAAAACGTGCAAAAATTAATACACAAAAAAAGTGAAAGCAAAAAAGGAATCAAAAATATGTCGCTTCTCAAGTTAACCACAAAGGTCAGCCACAATTGTTCCGATCCCCACTAATAATTCAGAACAATAGCCCACGTCATCCAATACAATCTCACAGACCACAGCCACAACCAAGACTACCCATAAGGTACAATCAATATCCTAGCTTCCCACAAAATAGAATGACTTATAACGGACAACAATTCGTCCAACAACCAAACTATAATTTTCCCAAAGCACTCGCTCGTCCACTCGGACCAAAGCCTCTCCCTCGTCCCGAACCAATGGACGTAGACAAATCAATACCATCGAGGCAAGTTAACTATGCTAACCGACCGAATTTCGACTTCGGCAAACGTCCACCTTATAATTCAACACAAGAAATAAAAAGACCTCGAAATTTTAACATTGAATCAGCCCAGGAAAATAAAGACTTATCACAGCTAGAGGAAACAAACTCGACTGATAACCAGCAAAATGAAAATGATTATTATACAGAAGTAGAAAATTTTGCAGACAATTCTCCAAATGAGAATGAATATTGGGGTAGTGACGAACAAACCGAACAATCTGACATACATTTTTTAGAATAAAGTCCTCCTCACTTCCATATATTGAATGTAAGCTTGGAGAAGGAAAGATTTTAAAAGTTTTAATCGACACAGGCTCCAACAATAACTATATTAAACCTGAACTAGTAGCAAAACCAAAAAAGAACATAGAACCATTCGAAGCAATATCCGTAGGAGGTAACGTCAGAATAACTGAATACATAGAAGCAAATTTATTCGACATCAAAGATGTAAAAATAAAATTCTTTATATTACGTACCTTGAAATCATTTGATGCCATTCTAGGCAATGATAGTCTTAAGCAATTAAACGCAGTAATCTTTTCCAAAGAAAAATTCGTAACTCTTGAAAACAGATTCAACATTCCAATTAAAGAAAAATTAATATAAGCAGTTAATAATCTAACCATCCAAACCGAACACAAAGAACAAATCATAAGCATTACAAAACCACCACAGATGCTCCAGTACATTCCACGCATTATCCATACTCCATGTCTTTACAACAAGAAGTAGAAACACAGATCCAAAAACTATTAGATGACGATATAATTCGACCTTCTAACTCTCCAGTCATCGTAGTCCAAATAAACTGGATGCGTCGGGAGAAAAAAAATATAGATTAGTCATTGATTACAGGAAATTAAATTTTGTAACCATTGCTGATCGTTATCCCATACCAGAAATCAACGAAGTTTTAGCACAGTTAGGAGACAACAAAATTTTATCCGTACTTGATTTAAAAAGTGGCTTTCATCAAATCCTATTAAATGAAAAAGATATAGAAAAAACCGCTTTCTGCATAAAAAATGGAAAATATAAGTTTAAACGACTCCCCTCTTCGGTCTAAAAATGCTCCTTCCATATTTCAAAGAGCTTTGGACGACATACTCAGAGAACATATAGGGATCCAGAAATGACGGTCGAATTTCCGCAGGTGGATTCTAGTATAAGATTCTTTGTATTAAGGGCAAAGATCATCCCATTTTCGGGTTCAAAAATGTTGGTAAAGTTTTACGTTTGTATTAGGTCGCATGGGGTTGCTTTACCTTTGATAATATTCCTAAGGCAATCGTTGTTGTTGGGGAAATCGTTGTTGGAGATTTGCTCGCAGAATGTCTTATTATCTATCTTAATACATTTATTTTTTAAATATATATTATATAGTTTTTGTTATTTTGTGAAATAAAATTGGGAGCTATAATAAATTTTGTAACGTTTATAGGTAAAGGAATAATCCTCAAAAATAGGGATTTTTTAAATTAAAAATAATTGTATTTTCGTGACAGAGAGTTTTAAGTCTTAATAGACTATATATGTGTTCTTATAGATCTAGGTTTATACTTTGGATTTTAAAGAATGCTTTTAAATATTCGATTTCTGTTATATTTAAAATGAATTTTGGAATAATGTTAATTTCTGCGAAAATTAAGCTTTCTGCAATAATTTTTATGTGTTCTGATAACACATCTATGTTATATAAATATATTTTAAAGTATAAAATTTTTGATCTTCTTCAAAGTTTTTCAAAATGCCGTTTTGTGATATACTTAAGAAATTTTTGATCAACATTTTCTCTTTATTGGTGTGATTTGTTATGTTCTTAAAACTGATAAGTACTTCGTTGTTAAAATTTATTTTAATATTTACTGCGCTTGAAAAGGACTCAGTTTTTTCTTTTGCCTGCCTGATTTGTTCATAAATCTGTTTAGAATCTTCATCATCCATGTTTCCTGTAATAGCTTTTACTACGCTACCTTACCCATTTATTAGTCCCCATTTTCTCCGACTGTGGGGTGAAAGAGTCGTTATTTTTTCCCTGGAATTCTTTTATCTTCTCATCTAATACTCCTAGTGATAGTTTAAACATTTCGTTTGATTTTAAGTTCTTGAATGTTTGTTCTGGGAGTTATGAAAATTATTGAACTAGGTTCTTAAGTTTAAGTTCTTCATCATCCATATCTATAATATGGTTCATTGCCTTAAAGGCTTTTATAATCCTTTACATTGCCCAGACTACTTCTGGCAATGGGCGACGTTCCGTCCAGGGGACTGATTGAGATGAATTGCGCATTTGCGACTGTAGGCTTCTGTGAGGTAGGTCGAGAAATGGGAGTCATGAAAATTATTGAACAAGGTTTAAGTTGTCTTGGCTTTTACCCTAAGTTTGGCTTTGTGTAATTTTGGATCACTATATGATATAGCTCCCATAGAAACGATCGGCCAGAAAAAAAGTTTTAGATTAATAACTAGCTTATTTTAAGAGCGTTTCCCACCAAACTTGGTATTTACAAGTTTGGGATATATAGAAATGTGTTTACTGAGTTTATTAGTTCACATAGGAAGAATCGGACCAAAAAAATTAGTTGATTAAAAATTTTGCAAAGGTATTCAAACTTCCCATCCTTCTAGTTATTATTTTCACGCACTACTTGCACAAAATTTCCTCACTTGCTACTTTATGTTCCTTCTTTTTAATCCGACTTGAGAGCGCAAAATTAATTTTATTTAAATTGCAAAGTACAAAAAAATTAATCAAAACAAATATCACAGCTAATTATTCGTCAGAGTTGTCGCGTTACCATCACATCATCTTCGATTCTAGTTTTGCAATTATCCAATAAAGTGCCGTGCAATTTTAAGTTTTGGACATTCGGTCCTGAGTCACAATGATTCTTCCAAATGTTAATTCTCATTATTTTCTCCCGATTTCAACATTTCAACAAATCAAATCGGCTACATGAAGAATTTTAACGAGATCCTAGTCTCAACGCCTTGTCCGTGACAAACTTCATCGCCTCTTGAGACAGCCTGAACGTCTTCGAGGTTAACACAATGGGCTCCATCGAAGGAGACGTACCGTTGTTCGATGAAATAGAATCGAGTCGGTGTACATGGCATGTACGGGAACTCTTACGGTTGATGGGAGCGTGGAGAGTCGTGCCGCTTAGATAACGGTAAAATCCAAGTACGAATACGTATATATGGTGTAGGTTCGATGTGGCACATGTTTGGGAGAACGTGTTGAACAGCTTTATTTGTCTAATGCACCGTCCGTGCCCCACAACGCCCCCGCGAAGTTTGAAGCTACAAACCACTATTTAAGGGTGTTTGACCACGCTCACGAGTTCCGGAGTCAGCAGTCACTGCGCATAACTGTAAGGAACGCAATCATACATCGCCTTAACGCCTCCACGGTGCAGACAACCATGGTTTCCATCAGTCATCTGGGGACTAAATTCCATGCGCGCGGCTTGATTGACCCCGGTTCCGAGGGAACATCTCTATCCGAATGAATGTTCAACTTGGTCAGCCTCCATTCCGTCTCACTGACGCTCAGATAAAGGCATTTCCAATTGTGTGGTTGCCAGCGCCCAGAAAATATGTCAAATCAAGCTTGTGTCTCCAAGAGATCCCTCTCGGTACCAGACTTGGCCGGAGCGTTACGTTTTGAGTTCAACGGCGTCCCTTAGGCCGAGTTATTAGCAGTCCAAAACGTTGTGCAGTAGTTTAGGTGTAGGTATTTTAAGTTTATATGTATGTTTTAAGTTTATATGTAAGTATATACCCAAGAAAGCACAGTATGTATGAGCTTTGAGCATTAACCCTTCAGTGAGTGCGTAGGTCTGCTAATTTTGAATTTCGGCGGCAACATTCTTACTTCGTAAACTTGACCGTTCTGCGTCTGGTTTACTCCCACATTGACGACGTCCAATACAGCCACTTTAGCTACTGGGGCGATGTAGAGTCCCGTTCGCTGTTTTAATAAACACTCGTCTGACTATCCCCAGTACTATCTGGTCGACTATTCCTTTAGGCCAGCTATTTCGCGGTAGATTCTCGTCTACCACTAAAACGACGTTTCCAACTACTATTGGTGGTCTTTTTAAACCACTTTCCTCTTCTAGCCATACCGCACGCTTAAAGTTGGGTCGAAGATTGGCTTGCTGATCCGCTCGGGAGATGGTTTGGGCTTATCGCTACGTCGTCTTCGCAGTCTAGAGAAACGAAAGTGGTGTCGAATTAAGATTGTTTTTCAGGCCTTTCCTTGTGGGCAATCTGCCTGGGGCACCTTTTTTACAGAGCTTACTATTCGGTCCCATGCTCCCCATATATAAAAAGCCGCTGGTGCATTTTATATTGTCGAACGGTGATTCGATTCCCTTGAAGTTGGCGTCCTGTAGTTCGTCACATAGAACCTTTTCTGCCGCTTTGATATTGGTTCCTTTGTCGCTGTAGAACTCTCTTGGAGTTCCGCACCGGTTGCAAAAGTTTCCAATGCTCATGATGCATGATGTGGTATTCAGGGAACATGCCAATTCCAGATGCACTGCCCATATGGCAATTGGCCTAGCCGCTGGCAGAGGTACCATCTACGGTAAGATTGGATTGACATTTTGATTCTTGCAGCGTTGACAGCTTTTCCGCCTCTTTTTGTACAAAGCTTGTAGACGTGGAATGTAGTAAATGCCTCTTATTTTGTTGGTCAAATCTTAGAAAATAAATTTAGCCAGAGCAATCGATGGCAGCTACAAGAGGGTGTCTTTAATTTAGTTCGCTAAATTAAAGCTATAGTGCCTACCGATAGTTATAACCGACTGATATATCCTACTGGCCCTCGATAGTTATTGATGGCGTATTATAAAGGTTATATAGTGTTGGCCACAGTACTTTTAACTTTTTGACGGAAAGAGACACAGACTGATAGAATTTCAATCCTAAAAACACAAACTGTATATATTAGGATAAAAGCTGTTCGTTTGATGAAATACGCCGAAATGGTAAAATTTGAAAATTTTGACTTAAGATAGTGCTCATTGATGACAAGCAAGAGTCTTTTTAACAATGCCAAAAGCAGTGACGTCAGAAACTCGTGAAAGAATCGATCTAAAGGCTCGAGTTTTTGTATTGCAGAAAAACTTAAATGCACGGGATCGAAGACACTACTTAGGTCTGAAGGATGTGGAGGCTACCTTTCCTCCATTTTCGACTGCTTATTCATTGTTTTATTTGTTCTAGCACAGCACACTAAACTTTACACTTCCAAGTATCAAAGGCAATTAATTCTAGTGAGTGACATTCAATTAAAATGACACCTTGAAAACATTTTGGTTGCAGTGAAACTGGCACCGTTAGCAACCTTCCTGTGCATGTGTTCGACATTGCTTTTCCCTCGCAGTATACCAATTTCATCATGTTGCAAGTCGCTTTATCAAGCTGCATGATACGCAACATTGCTGCTAACTCCAAGAAAAAAAACTTACGAGTAAAAAAAACTTCTTTTTTTTTGGTCCGATTGTTCCTATAGGAGCTATATCATATAGTCAACTGATTTTGATGAAACTTGGTGGATACGTTAAGAAGTATATAAAACTCACAAATAATAATAATAGTTTTCCAGCCTGGGTACACATCTCAGTCTATCCAGGGCTTTTTAATTACAGAAACATTTGTAAGAAAAGATTTTAAACTAATATAGACAAATGTGGGGAATAATTATTTATTTGACATAACAAAGAGACACAAAATTAAACAATTAATGTTAAAGACGCTCATTTGGGGTGAGCACTGGACAAGGGGAAGATACACACATACATACCACTGTACTATTCTACATGAAAACTACATTACAGTGGTTCCATGTTCATGTGCATTTAATATTGCTTCGACTAGGGTATTACCCGGATGTTGAATAATATTAAATGGCACTAAGTTGACACATGTACGACCAACACCATTTCAGTTAGGGTATTACCCGGACACTGAACTGGTTGCTGGTTGACATGCTGCCAACTGTACCATGGAAAACACTTTAACGATACAACATACATACAATGGTATGTACATTTAATATTATTTCGGTTAGGGTATTAACCGGACACCGAAATAATTATTAAATGACACTAAGTAGTCAGATGCGCAGTTGTTAACATTTCAGTTCGGATATTACCCGGACACTGAAATGGCATCATGACCACTGTGCTACTCTACATGAAAACTACATTACAGTGGTTCCATGTTCATGCGCATTTAATATTGCTTCGACTAGGGTATTACCCGGATGTCGAATAATATTAAATGGGACTAAGTCGGCGCATGTACAACCAACACCATTTCAGTTAGGGTATTACCCGGACACTGAAATGGTTGCTGCTTGACATGCTGCCAACTGTACCATGGAAACACAACATTTATTTCTACGACATGCCCTTTTAATATCATTTCGGTTATGGTATTACCCTGTGGCACGACAATGTCATTGACATTGGTGAAACCAAATCCCCATACCTTATTACGCCGCTTTTTGCTGTGATAGTTGCTCCTATTTGTTTCAGGAAGTCCGAGCCAATAATGCCGTCGAACGGTGTTAAAGACTTTATGACAAAAAATAAGTTGACACATGTACGACCAATACCATTTCAGTTAGGGTATTACCCGGACACTGAAATGGTTGCTGGTTGACATGCTGCCCACTGTACCATGGAAACACAACATTTATTTCTACGACATGCCCTTTTAATATCATTTCGGTTAGGGTATTACCCGGACACCGAAATAAATATTAAATAGCACTAAACCTATTTTCCATATCTAATACTGTTTCAGTTAGGGTATTACCCGAACACTGAAACAGGCACTAGATATGGAAAAATAGGTTATTTAAACAACAGTAAACACATTATTAGGACGTCACAATAAAATATGGAGAAAAAGGGGGAGGGATAAGAATTAAGGAAATAATTGCAAGGGTCACTGTTTCATATTTAATTTTATTATTTCTAACTCACATGTGTGTATTATAAAAAAAAAAAATGATGTATACTAGCTGCCTACGATCACACTACCCTAGAGGAAGAGAATAAGGTGGTAGTATCGTTGCCTTGAGGCCGACTTACCCGTTTCGGTGCATAGTAAGAGTTTTATAATTATAATTTTTTTATTATTATTTAATCCCGTGATGTGTCTATGTTTAGCTTCTATATGTTTTTATTCTTTGCTGGATTCCTTTTTTTTTTTCTTTTACTTGGTTTCACTTTTTCTTTTGCCTCTCTGTCACTTTGATTGTTTCTTTATCTTGGTACGCACTACTTGTCTGTCTGGACTTGACTTGCCGATGGTCACCAACTGAGTGATCTTGCTCTCAGTTTTTTAATATTCTAAGCTTTCGACGCAGCTGTGGAAATGCGTGGCGCGTTTTGATTGGCTACAGATGAATCACCGTTATCCTACGAGCTTTTGGCGTACGTGACCAAACGTCTTAACTTAGCTATGCTGACACCGACTGTACCGGTGCGTAGAGAAAAAAAAGGGAAATAGAAAATAATTGCTCTCTTGCTAGAAACGGTAACATAATGATGAAATAGAAAACAATTGCTCTCTTGCTAGAAACAGTAACCTAATGTTGAGCTAATCCCCTTCAATAAGTAGAGCATATTAATTTGGAGGGTTTGCCTTTGGATATAAATATTAATATATGAAAAAACAAAAACAAGAATTTGTGATTCTTCACACTCCCTCCTTTCTTCGCGGAGGTTGAAGAAACTGTGATACACCCGCTAGCTGTGATGCGGATGCGATAGGTCAGGTCATCCTCTTTGTATCGGAATCTACATGGTTTGTTCCGGTCCGGACTGGTCTGGATCCTCTGTAGCAATGTCTGGGGTATTCTGCGATTTGGCGTCATCACGCGCCATTCAGTGGAGGCTTCTATGTTGCTACACTTTGTGGCGTATCCTTTGGGTGGGCGGTACACTTCAGCATTGGCATCCACCGAAACATCTTCGAAGTACGGATAACCTCGTGCACGTTCGAAGGCGATATGATATGAGGGCGTCGTTGTTGAGCTCTCTATGCCCACCGGGTCATATGGATGTTCGTGGGTTTCAGTGCTCCAAGATGGGCTAGGTCTAGGGACTTGGATGTGTGCCGGAGGACTCTCGCAGGGCGGGCTAGGAAGGATTCCCAGGGACGAGTAAGGGCTGCTAATGTATTTTCGGTAAACCTCGTAGTCGTCATCGTGACTCGGATATTCCCGCGGTAATGGGAAAAGCGTCCATCCCATGGCACATCTTCCTCGTAGTCCCTAGGCTCGCGTGCGTGGTTGACGAACTTTGCTAGGTCGCGGACCCCAGGCAGTCGCATTATCGACTTTATCACCGGGCGATCTGGTGCATCAGCCAAGAGGAAGCATCTTTCCATGTTAGATTCTTTGGTGACGAGTAATTGGCCAGATACAGGCTCGGTAGGCAGAGCAGGCGAGATCGGTTGATCGTCGACGGATCAGGAGTCGGGGTATAGTATGTTATGCAGCGACTTCAGGAAGGCTGCCCGCTGGCGAGGATCTCGACAAGATTGGCTATGTTCTCCGTCGACTTCGATAATTACGTTCACCCGACGTTGAGCTTCCGAGGGAGTTTGTCAAAGATCCGTAGACTGGCTCTCCAGTGCGGGTGCTGCGATAGTTCCACAGATGGTAGGCCTATTTGCCTCTGGCGATGGTGCGTTTCGGGTGAGGTGTTGGAATCGGGTTGCGCCTATCTCCTCGAAGTACGCAGTGATAGATGCTATTAGCGGGGCTAGCCCGGTCAAAAGAGTGCTGGTGGACGACATTCTAATGAAGGGATTTAGTTCATATGCCTGATTTTGAAAGAAACGAGCTCCAAACTACCTAACTTTGCCTGCCTAATAGTGGTCTGCTGTTTAGTCTTACGAACAGAGATCCCCCTTTAGGAGGGCAGGGACGTTGGGAGATCGAAATCTCCAACAAGTGGCCCCTGTGGAGTCTCTTCGCAAGGTCTGGCTCTGCGGTTGTCTTGTGTGTCTTCTATGAATTCTCTCGGCTCGGATTCTCTTGGTTCGGATTCTCTCGGCTCGGAATCTCTTGATCATATGATTTCAATTCGCTGACACTGGCTGTGCGGCAAGATCTTCCGTGTGCATCTTGGAGTCGGACGATGTTCCTGGAAATAAACAATTTTATCTTGAAGGGACCTTCAAATTTCGGTGCCAACTTGGCAGCTAATCCTTCGGAGACTTTGGATAGATGATGTCTTCGTAATAGGCCCATATCCGTTTTACATAATAATACCATAATTCTTTACATCATTAAAATACCCAATATTGAAAAAGAAAATTACGACAATCTCGTCATCAGGCCCATAATCAGAGAAAACACAATTGTCAATCTACAATTTAAAGAAATATTCAAACATAAAAATACCATGTTAGGATTAAGAACAGATTGTAAGAAGTATAAAAACAGAAAAATTTGTAAACAAAAAATTTGTTAAACAGCATACAGGACACTTTGCCTAAGTGTACATCGTGGCCCGTTTTCCCGACTTTCGATATGAGAGGGCGATCAACTCTATCCTAGGACAGATCAACACCCAGAAGAAGATAATCCCATTTTATGAAAGCTATGAGTACATAAGAAAAGCCGTGAACGAGTACTACCGAAATGCCACAATAAACCTACAGCTGGACATTCAGGAATCAGAAAAAAGATAATCAGAGTATCCCAGAAATACTATTGGCCTGGATTTTATCTGTGTAAAGAACATCCGTCGATTCGGTTGCACTTTACACACCTCCTCAAAACCCAACTAAACGAGGAAGTGAACTGTAAAGACGATGATAGCCCCCGAACCTGGCCCCTAAGTTTGACGGACACTACAAGGTCATCAAGCGTATTTGAAGCTCATGGAAGACTAGCATAGATCACCTCAAACTAAAACAACAGACGGAAGTTGCTTAAATCCTTAGGTCCGACCGACGTCCGGAACAATCAAATTCAATCCTATTAAAGATGAAATAAAACACAGGGGCCACAGGGGCTGTGCTATCCCAACGTTACTGTCTTGCTATGAGGAAGACAGGCAAGAAAACTACCGATAGCGCATAACAATTCCGAGTAGTCAATATATATTTACCACAACAGTATGTTTAGAACAGCTCCCAGCGGAAATCAAGTCCCGGTAAGTTTAATCAACGAAGCCGAAAGACGACTATACTATACATACATACACCGGTCTTGATAGAGAAAAGGAGAGAAAAGTGCAAGCCTTGTTTTAAATCGCTCTAACGTTTTTGTCATAAGTTGTATCCGTGTAGTTTTACTCACTTTGATACAGATATCCCTGAACAAGATGAATTAGGCCGACTAATATAAGATATGCGAAATAAATTTAATAAGAAACCGTGCATCACATTTATATGAGCATCAAAAAGGCAATTGGTCGCATGAAGGAGCTCCACGAAATGCTCCCCTTTAAACTGGTTGTTTGTAGGGGGCGAGAAAGATGAAAGTCAGAAATTCTTTTTTCCGAGTTGCAAATAATTTAAAGCGCGCACGCGTACTTTGAATGAAATTCACAATTTCACAAGGTTTGTTTATAATTGGAAGTACTAAGTTTATAATGGTCAAAGGGTGCTTGGCGGTACAAGAATAGGAACGAAAAATTCGAGTTGACGATATATGTACGTGCTTACGGATTAAAATGTAAAAACGAATTGTCCGCCTTATCTTCAGTGCGCCCGAGTTATCTCCCGGGAGCAAGGGGGAATACAGTTGTGGTTTTTTCTTGGGTTGGACTGGTCCTTTTAATAAAACATAATTTTCTCTTTAGTTGTTAAAAATCAGGAAGAGTAGTACACAAAAGTAACATTAAAAACGATTTTTCTCAACAGGATACTGGGATTAATCCCAATACAGGCACGAGTGGAAATGACTAACTATACGAATAGCCATATACTCACTCTTAATAACGGATTCGGAAAAATCTCCACCTCCTCAACTAGAATAATCCATCTCATAGACCTAATACAAATTCAAAATGCATTACACAATCTTTAAAAACACAGAGACAGAATTAAGATCCTCGGATCTATATCACACATATCTCATTTTGAAATACAACAGTCTAAGTCTATATTTCACTCCTTATTGTATCCAAAGAAAACTAGACAGACAAGATCAATAAATGTTCTAGGCACAGCCTGGAAATTTGTGGCAGGCTCTCCTGACCATGATGACCTAGTAGCTATAGAAAGTAATTTATAAATAACCTTATCCAAAATAATAACCAACAAACAATCATCAACACACAATTTCAAGAACGCATAAACAATCTAACACAAATTAACAATGCACTAACTAACGCCATTCAAAAATACTCTTTCCCTACTAACAATCTCGACAGTAATATTCAAACACAAACACGTCTCGTCAAAGAAGAAATAACTAATATAAAATACGCCATACAATGGGCAAAATTGAATATTATAAATACCATTCTAGTAAGTGAAAACGATTCAAATGTAATACAAAATCAAATAAATAAAGCAGAAATAAATTTGTCAGTAGATGAAATGTTAGAATTTCCAGACATATCCGTTTTACATAATAATACCATAATTCTTTACACCATTAAAATACCCAATATTGAAAAAAAACATTACGATATCTCGTCATCAGGCCCATAATCAGAGAAAACACAATTGTCAATCTACAATTTAAAGAAATATTCAAGCATAAAAATACCATGTTAGGATTAAGAACAGATTGTAAGAAGTATAAAAACAGAAAAATTTGTAAACAAATAAAATTTAGTAGATTTAAGATTAAATGATTGTAGTCCCAGACTTCTATTAGGTAAAAATTCGGTATGCGATTACAGCAATGCAGACCACATCGAGAGCGTCGAAGAGATTCAAGAAGACACCATTCTGATAAACAACTTCCAAGGCAGAATAAAATTCGAATATATTGACAAAATTGTAATACCATTTGAACTTACTACAAACACATTCAATAACGAACAGCTTAGTCTTACTAGGTTACTTATAATGCTGATTGTGTTTGTCTCAAAAAGACGAAATAACAAAAAAGAAGTAATTCTACAAATCACCCCCGAGATTCCGGCAATCAGAGAAAACAGCCAAAAAATTTCAACCATATCTGAACATATCCCGAACCTACAATTCATATTGCCTTTCGTCTAGCAGAAGAGTTAATAATATCTAAAGCAATGACCCGTTGCAACGTGCAGGCCAAAAATGCTGAGCTAAAGTCTGCACTACATCCGCTAATATGAAAAACAATTATTAAGAAAAGTTGCGAAACAACACGCGCAACCGCCGACGCTGCTGACACTGCCGCCGCCGACTAATATTTAAGTCTCAAAATTTGTAAAGAGTTTGAGTTTCAATTTTACAATTAAATAAAGAAGTCGCATCTCTGCGACATTAAAAAGAATAAATAAAAATATTTATTAACTTATATATATATGATTTTTTTTTTTTTTTGTTGAGCCAGTTACAACGTCCTTTGATATATATATATATACATATATATATATATATATATATTTTTTTTTTTTAAATTATTATTTATTTCTGTAGGCCTATGCAATTTCCTTTCCAATTAATGCTGGTTCGTGTTTCTACCGTTCCTCTCCATCTGAAGATCTGCCAGTTGTCTGGCCGGTCCAACTGTTTTAACTCCATTTGGCCGGTTTTCGGTAGTCATACTCACCCTGCATCTTTACAGCTCATTTGGACCATCTGTTAGCTCTTGTTCTGTTTGCACTTTTAATTCGCTGATGTGTGCCAACCTTGCCTTTTTGTTTGCCATATGCTGCAGTTTGCATATAACTGGCGATGTAAATCCCATGACTTTGTATGGCCCAGCATACCGTGGTGCAAGTTCTGCCGCAAATTCTTCTGCTGCATTTTACAAATAGAGCTCCTTGGCCCACACTATTTCGCCCACTCGTGGTTTCCATTGCCTTCTTCTTAGATTATAATGCCTTGATTGATCCTGAGCAGTTTTTTCTAGGTTTCCTCGTACCAACACGCCAATTTCTTTGATCAACTCCGCATTGCCATCTGGCCGTTGACTTGGTTTGCCTGATCCAATAGTTGTTAGCCTGTCGAATGTGGATCCTGGCAATCTCGGCTCTCTTCCCTGCGTTATTAATGACGCCGTATATCCCGTTGCGTCGGACACGCTAGAATTTACTGCCAACATTATTTCTGGCCATTGTTTATTTCATTGTCGTTGATCTTCTCCTGTGAATTGTGCTATCATTGTTTTAACCGTTCTATTCGCTCGTTCGGTTGGATTTTCTTGCGGCGTATATGGTGCTGTCAGCTGGTGTATTGTCCCCCCTTCCTGCAGCACTTTCTCAAATACTTCGCTGACGAACTGGACTCCATTATCTGTTATCACCACTTTTGGGACCCCAAATCTAGCCAGCACTCTTTCTCTGAATGCTTTACTAAATTTTCTGCCGACGCCTTTCTCATTGGTACAAGCTCTGTCCATTTTGAGAATCTATCTACTATAACAAGCAATACTGAATTTCCATGTTTCGATCTTGGCAATGGCCCAACGAAATCGGCGCATATTGTTGCCCATGGCTCCTCTGGCACTTGCGTCAGCATTTTTCCTGCTGCCTGTTGCTGGCTTGGTTTATACCGTATACAGTTTTCACAGCGGTTGACATATGCACGTGCATCTCTTTGCATGCCTGGCCAGAAATATTTAGCCGCTATTCGGACAATCGTTCTCCTACTGCCTGTATGTCCTGCAGTTGGAGAGTCGTGGTTTTCTGATATTATTTGTTGCCTTAAATGTTTCGGCACACATAATTTCCACGACACAACATCTTCATGCCCTGCCCTATGTGGTATATTTCTATATAACTGCCCATTTTCCATAACATAGTCTGTATATTTTTGCGGATTTTCCTTTACTTTTTTGGCCATATTTTCGATCCATACACAGCTTTGAGCTGACTGTTCAATTTTGCTGTGATTATCCTGTATTCTTCTGCATGCTTCCATAACATAGTCTGTATATTTTTGCGGATTTTCCTTTACTTTTTTGGCCATATTTTCGATCCATACACAGCTCTGAGCTGACTGTTCAATTTTGCTGCGATTATCCTGTATTCTTCTGCATGCTTCCAATGGTTGCCTTGACAATGCATCTGCAACGACATTTAATTTTCCTTTGCGATATGTTATTTCAAAGTCATATTGCTGCAACTCCAATTCCCATCTTGCAATCCGCACTGTTGGACTCTCGATGCTATTCAGCCATTTCAGTGCCATGTGATCAGTAATGACTTTGAAATGATATCCTTCTAAGTATGTCTTCAACTTCCTTGTAGCCCATACTATTGCTAGACATTCCTTTTCTGTTGCTGAATAATTTTTTTCTGCTGGATTTAGCGTTCTGCTGGCGTATGATATCACTCACTCGCCTTCCTCTGTATCTTGCGTCAAAATTGCCACTACGCCGTAATTTTGCTAGCGTCAGTTTGTAATACAAACATTTTCGCAAAATCTGGGCATGTCAACACTGGATAATTTTTTTCTGCTGGATTTAGCGTTCTGCTGGCGTATGATATCACTCACTCGCCTTCCTCTGTATCTTGCGTCAAAATTGCCCCTACGCCGTAATTTTGCTAGCGTCAGTTTGTAATACAAACATTTCCGCAAAATCTGGGCATGTCAACACTGGATCTGCCACTAATTTTTGCTTTACCATGTCGAACGCATCCTGATGTTTTCCTTCCCACACCCATTTTGCTTTTTTCTTTAATAGAGAATTTAATGGCTGTACTAGCGTTGCGAAACTTGGCACGAACCGTCTGTACCAAGATGCTACTCCTAGGTATTGGCGTAATTCTTTTGTGTTCTTTGGCGGTTTTAATTCAGCTATTGCTGCCACTTTATCTGAATCTGTGCCAATGCGTTGCTCTGTTACTCGATGGCCCAGGAATCTTAGCTCTTTCTGAAGAATTGGCATTTTTCTGCATTTATCCTTAAATTTGCTGCCTTTAGTCTGCGGCAAACTTCCTTTAAATGAGCTTTGTGGGCTTCTATTGTTCGGCTGACCACTATGATATCCTTCTGATACGCGAACGCGTGTGGCATCATTGCTGTTCCTATGACCATATCTAAAGCTCGTTGGAATGTTTGAGATGTGCAAACCGAATGGCATCACTTTCCATTGATATAATCCCTTTCCTGGAACTGTGAAAGCTGTCATCTTTCTGCTGTCTCTGTCTGCACCTCCCTTTTATTCTGCGGAATTTCTATTTGGTGCCCTGCGCATTGTATAATGGCTCGCATTTCCTTTATAAAATTCAACCATAACACGACCGCCAGGCAATATTAAAAATGGCATATTGATTATTTTGTCGCACTTCAGCGATCCATTGCCAGTGTATTTCTTTGACTGCTCCGTCTGCCAACTTCACCTGTTTTTTTCGGTTTTGTTAGCTGATCTTTTTTAGCTAATTTTTCTATTATCTTTTGCCTAACAAAGCTGCTTGTGGCCCCTGAGTCTACCATGGCCAGCATTCTAATGCCCCCTATCCTAATTTCTGCTGATAGTTGGCTTTCCTCTTCTATCAGCTTTCCGATTAGGTTCGCGGAGCTGTTGTTGCCGGCTCCTGCTCGCTCCTTGCAGGCAGGAACCGATTTGCGTTTCCCGCTGGCATGCAACAATTCATCGATCGCTTTCCAATTTTCCCGTAATTCCAACTCTTTTACTTGTTCTTGGCTCTTCATATAATGTATGTTGTTGTTTTTGTGGGCCATCTAGGGCACCCACGCTTCCCCATCTTGGCGGTGTTAATATTAGAATTGCCAATTTTGCAATTTCCCCCACCCATGCCTGCCACTCTTTTGTTTCTCGACCCATTCTCCGAACTGTTTCTTCATTTCTTCTACAGTTCCTGCTAGAGTGAATCCGCTTTTTTCGCCGGTTTTTATCAACTCCTCCTTTTTCATGTAATAAATCCATGATTTTGTCATTTTGCCGGCCTTTGATCAATTTAATTTCCCTTTAATAAAAATTAACGTTGATTTCTTTTTGTTTTCCTATACAGAAAACAATAAATCTTGTAAATCTCTTTCACCAGTTAAGCACGTTGGGCGCCAGTTGTAACAATGCTTTTTGGTCCTTACTTGCGGCAGAGCCCGATTTCAGGTGTAGGGGTACGACACAACGAATTTATATTCTTTTATTAATACGTTATAATTTTATTGGCAATTTGATTTGGCTTGCAATTGTAGTTATTGTGGAATCCACACTGCACCGCTGGCACTCATGAAAACTTATCGACGGATTGTGTTTGGCTGTGGCAAGTATTCCTACTGCCAGGATGACTCCTGGTCTTGTCTAGCTACATTGTCGTCTGCTACGTCTTATTATTCTGCTAGTGATATTCGTAGTCTTTTCCCACTATGCCAGGAATACTCCTGGTCTTCCTCAACTGTGCTAGGAATACTCCTAGTCTTCCCCTGCCTGTGCCAGGAATACTCCTGGTCTTCCTTAACTGTGCTAGGAATAATCCTAGTCTTCACTAAAATTGCTAGGAATAGCTCCTAGTCTTCAATGTTTTCCTAGGAAAACTCCTAGTCTTTTATAAGTTGCTAGGAATAACTCCTAGTCTTTTACGATCCGCTAGGAATAGTCCCTAGTCTTGTGATCTGCTAGGATTGGCTCCTAGTTTTTAATACCCTGCTAGGAATAGCTCCTGGTCTTCCTACTTGCCACCAAAAACAAATCTGCTTTAAACCTTCACTTGTAGCCAGGATACGGATGGATATCCTTTTATCGATCTGACTTGGTACACCTTCACTTTTACTTCTTCATATATGTTTCACTTCGTTGGCTTCGCTTATTGAATCTTCACTTGTTGATATTTCACTTGCACCCTGCTGGTCCAAGTGATACTTCGCTTGTTTCCTTCGTGAGGGAGGACGCGAGGGAGGACGCGTGGTGGGATTATGTACCGTTGCCAGTACTTTTCCGCGCGCCAATATTTGACGCCCAAAACTTTCCATCGCTTTCTTTTGCCTTCGGCCTTCTCGGCCGATCGCGCAACGCAACTCTCCTGTTGCTATGCATGGTGAAATCACTCATACGCCTCTCAGCTACAATCTTGCTCTCTAGCTTTGCCAATATCCACCCCTATATACTATTTAATAAACGTTTAACTTATTGCTAATTTCCCGCCCTTTTGACATATGCTTAATATATTGAATTTATAATTAAATCCCTGATTTATTTATATTAAATCAACTTAATAACTATATAAATATACCCCCATTTATCTTTTGATGTATTCACATATACAGCATTAATGCTCTACATTAATGTATCGCATTAACCCGTTCCACATAACTAATATTAATGTTATGTTTATTCTTCCGTTCTCCGTTACATGCCAACATGCTCCCAATCCACCCACACATGCGTAAGCCCGCTCACTTTGATGTTGCCGACAACCGAAATACAACCACTCGCCTCCCCCGCTAGACTATACACATGAGCCGACTCTCCAAGTCTCGTGCGTCGGTGGCTTACGCACGTGTGCGTGTATGTGTTCGCTGTTGCGGTTCTATGCACTCCCAATGTAACTCACTCCCAGTGACGTCACACGAGCCTACATGCACTTGTCATTACATGTTCCATATATTCGGCGCGCATTGATGAATTTGAATTGCCTTTTTGGGCCAACGCTTTTACGACTTGAATTCATTTATATCTGTATCTGTCTTGAGACTCTGCCGCATTTGTGAGGAATATATATATATATATTATATATTCCTCACAAGGTCCTGGTTATTAAACAACTTTATATGTGATATCCGGGTTGGTATTTTTATACTCTGTACCCATAGGGTAAAAGGGTATATTAAAGTCGCTAAAATGTATGTAACAGGCAGAAGCAAGCATTTTCGACCCCATAAAGTATGTATATTCTTGATCAGCATCAACAGCCGAGTCGATTGAGACATGTCCGTCTGTCCGTCCGTCTGTCCGTTCGTCCGTCCGTATGAACACATGGATCTCAGAGACTAATATCAGTAATATCAAAGATATACCTATGTAAAATTTGCCCTGAAATGCCCAGTGCGACATTGCGTAGTAAGTGTGAGCGAGATTGCATGCGTTCGTTGCTGCAGCTTGTGATGAGAATTTTAGTTTGAACTGATGGAAAATTTTAAGGAGTTTGGTTTAATAAAGTTCCTCTTTTTTTATACCCTGTACCCATAGGGTAAAAGGGTATATTAAAGTCGCTAAAATGTATGTAACAGGCAGAGGGAAGAATTTCCGACCCCATAAGGTATATATATTCTTGATCAGCATCAACAGCCGAGTCGATTGAGACATGTCCGTCTGTCCGTCCGTCTGTCCGTCTGTCCGTCCGTCTGTCCGTCCGTATGAACACGTGGATCTCAGAGACTACAACAGCTAGAGCAACCAAATTTGGTGTCAGCATTCGTGTAGTGTCTACGCAGATCAAGGTTGTTTCAAATTTTTGCCAAGCCCACTTTCGCCCCCGAAATTCAGGAAAATCGAATAATAGAGTAAAATTGAAGGTAGCGTATTCTTATTTGGTACACCCAATAATATGGCCAAAAGGTATCAGATGACCAAATTTAGTTAAAATCGGAAAAAAATATCAAAGATATCCCTATGTAAAATTTGCACTGAAATTCCATGTGCGACATTGCGTAGTAAGTGTGAGCGAGGTAGCATGCGTTCGTTCCTGACGCTTGTGAGGAGAATTTTAGTTTGAACTGATGGCAAATTATAAGGAGTTTGATTAAATAAAGTTCCTCTACTTGGTACAGAGTATACTCAAAGTCGGTAGGGACGACTTACTTGCTTCATTTTACACAAGTTTTGCACTGCACTAACTCTTTGTCCTTTTTCTTGTTTTATCCTACCGACTGCGCCAATTTTATGTTTTACGTTGATTTTATTTTAAAAAATTTATTTTTATTTTATTTTACGTTGTTTGTTCTTCGTTTACAATAATGATTAACAATAAGAGGACCGGCTTAAAGCTGGACTGGAACAGAATTTTCCAAGGTTTTAAAAGAGGCTGGTTATTAAACAACCTTAGATGTGATATCCGTAATGGTTGTATTTTTTTCTTTTTTAACACAAATTTTGCACTGCACTAACTCTTTGTACTTTTTCCTGTTTTATCCTACCGACTGCGCCAATTTTTTATGTTTTACGTTGATTTTATTTAAAAAAATTTATTTTTATTTTTTTCAACGGAGTTCTTCGTTTACAATAATGATTTACAATAAGATAGCCTTAGAGTTAAGAGGACCGCCCTAAAACTGGACTGAAACAGAATTTTCCAAGGTTTTAACAGAGGCTGCGTTAGAAGTGAACTGAACTGCACTCTTAGAGTGACAAGATTATTTATAGGGAGTTTTGCAAGAGTGTGGCGTGATTTTTGGACTTTGGCTCAAGTGGCGTGATCGATTCTGAGTGGTAATTTTGGAGCCTATTTCCAAGAAAGGGTGAATATGAACATCTTGTTCTTAAGTGTTAGATTCTGCGTAGTTCGCAGTTTTTTAGGGTTTTATTCCTACGAGAAGAGTGAATATGAACTTCTTGTTCTTAAGTGTTAGATTCTGTGTAGTTCGCAGTTTTTTAGGCTTTAAGCGTGAGAATTAGATTTATATAAGATTTGTTTATAATAAGTTTTATGTTGGGGTGATTTGTTTATAATAAGTTTTGTGTTGGGGTGATTTGTTTATAATAAGTTTTATATTAAGTATAATTAAATGAAAAGAGGTCTTGAATAAGAAGACGGATATATTACTCCCCCAACCTTTGGAAAATAGCCTGTCCTCCGGCGGGAAATGCAGGATATAATGATGGAAGTGTTTCTATACTTTCGATAGGGATTTTTTGGGAAGTTATTTGTTCTGGTGGGGCGGTCATGTTTATCGCCGAGTACACTGATTTAATTTGCTTTATAATTATTTTCTTTGTCATTATAGATTAAATATATGGTTAGACTTAGTAGAGTTATTATAAACGTAGTGGTTGTAATATTGCTAAATATTTTGTTTTTTCAAAAATGATTTGTTTCGTTTGTATAAAAGAGATAGGGTCTAGTTTTGTTACGTTATTTGTTACATAAATGTTTTGTGTATAGTCTGACAATGTGTTTACTATTGATATTTCATTTAATTGAATAGTACAATCGTATATTTTAATAATATTATTTCCTTCTATGAATATTTTATTTTGATTACAATTTTGTTAGAGATTTGTTTTTGGTAGGTTCCAAGTTACAATAATGTTAGGCTCTACATAGCTAATTTGGTTAGTTTTTAAGGTTTTTGTGTATTTACATACTGCAGGGATTTGTGTTATAATACCATATATACATTCATTAATTTCTTGTTTTCTAGATGATTTAACATATGTTATGTTATTTTGTATGTAATAAGTTTCATGGACATTTTCTGTGATTATATGTATAAAGGATGGATTCGAACTTTGTTTGTTTATCCTCTATGCTGGAATCTGCATTGATGATTCTTAGTTTTTCACTCACGGTTCTATGAAATCTTTCTATGTCAGAAATACCGTTTGGATAGGTTGCAAATATCGCATTCATTAATTAGATTTTGAATTAGTTTTTGGTAATCTGGATAGTAATATTTTCCTTTGAACCAATTTATAGTTTTAGTGATGCTTGGATGACGTATTGTTTTGTGGTTTTTTAAAAATGATTTCTTTGAAATCTGTGTAAGAGGGTATGTCTTTCAATTTAGAAGTAGTTCTTAAAGTTTTAGTCCGGCTATATTCATTTAGTTTTATTTTCCACCGCTGTAACTTCATGTTGGGTTCCTTTATATTGGATAACCAAACAAGGGGTTTGTGATCACTTAAGATCTCGAAGTGTCTGCCAAAGAGGTATGGTCTAAAGTACTTAGTCGCCCATACGATAGCTAATAGTTCTTTTTCTATAGCGGAGTAATTAAGTTCGTGCTCATTAGTTGCCCATACGATAGCTAATAGTTCTTTTTATATTTAAGTTCGTCATCATTAAGGGTTCGACTTGCAAAACAGATGGGTTTATGGTCTTGTGAGAGGACCGCGCCTATAGCTACGTTACTAGCATCTCTAGTAAGGGAAAAAGTTTTTTTAAAATTATTGTATAAAAGAATGGGGTCATTGATAATGAAATGTATTCTGAATTCTTTATGTTGAATTAGTCTTTCTTTAAACCAAGAGGTAGGGGTTTTGCTATTTTGGCAAAGTTTGGAATAAACTTGCGGTAGAATCCGCATAAGCCTAAAAATGATTTAATTTCTTTTGGTGTTTTGGGAATAGGAAATTTTAGAATTGCTTCGGCGTGGCCGAGGTTAGCCCATCCTTCTAGTTTTAGATTAGCTTTGCGTAATTTAGAAAAAACCTTTTGGATTGAGGCTAAATGTTCCTCTAATGAGGTTGAATAAATGATTATGTCGTCCAAGTAAACAAAACAATCTTTGTAAATTAGATCTTCTAATAAGTTGTTCATGCATCTTTGGAATGGGGCTGCTGCTTTTTTTAAGCAAAATGACATTCGGGTAAATTCGTAATGCCCATGTTTTGTTGAGAATGCAGTTTTCTCAATAGATTTAGGATCCATTTGAATTTGATGGAATCCTTTAGCAATATAAATGGTTGTAAAATACTGACACTTTCCTAATTTCTCAAGTATTTCATCCATTACGGTGTAAGGAAGTTTTTCAGCCTGGGTACAAATCTCACTCTATCCAGGGCCTTTACTTACAGAAAATTTATAAGTAAATCTCGAGACCTCTGGACTTTAAATTAACATAGACAAATGTGGGGAATAATTATTTATTTGACATCACAAAGAGACACAAAGTTAAACAATTAATATTAAAGACGGTGAACACTGTACAAAGGAAAAGACACACACATACTATGGCATGTACATTTAATATTATTTCGGTTAGGGTGTTACCCGGACACCGAAATAAATATTAAATGACACTAAGCAGTCAGATACGCAGTTAACATTTCAGTTAGGGTATTACCCGGACACTGAAATGCTAAACAAATGGCATCATTACCACTGTACTATTCTACATGAAAACTACATTACAGTGGTTCCATGTTCATGCGCATTTAATATTGCTTCGACTAGGGTATTACCCGGATGTCGAATAATATTAAATGGCACTAAGTCGGCGTATGTACAACCAACACCATTTCAGTTAGGGTATTACCCGGACACTGAAATGGTTGTTGGTCGACATACTGCCAACTGTACCATGGAAACACAACATAAGTTATTTAGACAACACTTAACACATTATTAGGACATTACATGCAAATAAAGATAAAGGAGAAAGAATAGGGGCAAGAAGAAAATAGAAAAGGCAAGGGTCAATGTTCAATTATAACTTTTATTTCTAATTCTTGTATTCTCATTTTTTTACTGCCTAATCTACCTAACATCACACTGTCCTATAAAAATAGCAGGGATAAGGGGTTAGTAACGTGGCCTCAAGGCCGACTCACCCGAATATAAATTGCATAATCTTAATGTTGATAAATGCGTTACTTTTCCTTGTTTTATACTTTGTTTTCTTTTCCTTGGATTTTTATTTGCACTGTCTTTGTTTTAGTACCACTGTTCTGCTTTTCCGTGTTTTATATTTTTTTTTTTCTTGGACTTTTATTTGCACTGTCTTTGTTTTAGTACCACTGTTCTGCGTGTTTGACTTCTATATATTCACTAAATTAGTTCTTGTTTTTCACTGTTTGATTTTTATCTTGATGCTAATTGTCACTTGTTATTTCTCCGGCGGCCAGAAACTAATTGATCTTACTCTTATTTCTAACCCTAGCCTTTGCGCTAGTTTTTAACATTTTAAGCTTTCTACTGATGATTCACCGTTATCCTACGAGCTTTTGGTGTAGGTGACCAAACGTCTTAGCTTAGCTATGCTGACACCGACAGTACCGCCGGTGCGTCGGCGTCGCTGGCTATTGCAATGCGAAGGAGAGAGAAACAAAAAAAATAAAAATAATTGCTCTCTTGTTAGAAACTGAAACAATTGCTCTCTCTCTTGCTAGAAACTGTAACCTAAAGATGAAATAGAAAACAATTGCTCTCTTGTTAGAAACTGTAACCTAATGTTGAACTAATCCCCTTCAATAAGTAGAGCATATTAGTTTAGAGGGTTGACTTATGTTTGTATATATATTGATAGATGAAGAAAAATAGAAACAATAATTTGTGAATCCTCACACTCCCTCCTCACTTTCCGGAGGCAAGAGAAATTGTGACGCTCCCTCCCGCCGTGATGCGGACGCGGTAGGCCAGGTCGGCTTCTTCGTGCCGGAATCGCCATGGTTTGTTGCGATGTGGACGGTCCTGTATCCTTTGTGTCAATGTCCAGGGTATTCGTCGGTCGTGTGTCAGCACGCGCCATTCGGTGGGAGCCTCTATGGCGGTGGTCTCACACCTGGGGACATCCTTTGGTGAGAGCGGGAGGTGTCTCGGTAACTTAGGTGCGGTCGTTGTCTCAATGTGCTCAGCAACGGCGTTCTCCTTGGTCTCGGTGGGGGCAGGCGTTGTCTCGATGGGTTCAGCAACGGCGTTCTCCTCGGTCTCGGTGGGGGCAGTCGTTGCCTCGATGTGCTCAGCGACGACGTTCTCCTCGGTCTCGGTGGGGGCAGGCGTTGTCTCGATGGGTTCAGCAACGGCGTTCTCCTCGGTCTCGGTGGGGGCATCTACAGAGATGTCTTCAAAGTAAGGGTAGCTTCGTACTGCTTCGAATGATTCAGGGTATGGGGGTGTCGTCGAGTTTTCCGACCCACATGGGCCGTAGGGATGGTTGTGAGTGTCCGTACTCCACGAAGGACTGGGCTTTGGTAGATATATTCTCTCTCCGGTCTCTTCGTCTACGTGGAAGTTGGTGGGAGGACTTTCGCATGGTGGACTAAAAAGCGTGCCTCGGGTCGAGTCGGGGCCACCGGGGAATAAGTCGACCTCTTGGTCGTCACTCAAACTCGGACGACGAGGGGGTGTAGGATTCCCGTGATAGCGGTAGAAGCGACCATCCCATTGTACTTCTTCGTCGTAGTCAGGGTCCATACGTTCATCCGCATTGCTGACGAATTTAGCCAAGTCATGCACTCGCGGCAGGCGCAGCACTGACTTTATTACTGGGTGGTCCGGTGCTTCGGACAACCGGAAGCATCTTCCTACGGTAGACTCTTCGGGGACGAGTGATGGTCTAGATGCAGGCTCAGTCGGTGGAGCAGGCGAGATCGGCTGACCGTTGCCAGACCGGGAGTCGGGGTATAAGACTTCGTGCAGCGACTTCAAAAAGGCTGCTTGTTGGCGAGGGGATTGCAAAGATCGACTACGCTCTCCGTCCTTATCTTCGATCTCGAGGATCAAGTTCACCAGGCGTGGGGTTTCAGGCGGCGCTTGCTGATGAGTTGAAGTTTTACTGCTACTGTAGCTGCTGCGATAGTTTCCTCGGTAATCGGCTTATTTGCCTCTGGCGATGATGCGTATCGGGTGCGGGGTAGAAATCGGGTTGCAGCTATCTTCTCGAAGTCCGCCGTGATAGATGCAATCATCGGTGCTAGCGCGGTCAAGAGAGTGCTGGTGGACGACATTCTACTGAAGGGAATGAGTTCATATGCCTGATTTTGAAAGGAACTAACTGTGAACTACCTAACTTTGCCTGCCTAATAGTGTGATTTACAAACGTGGGATAAACTTAAAAACTAATATTATAACTAAGATAACTAAGGTAAGATATACGTAGTGGTCTGCTGTTTGGTCTTACGAACAGAGATCCCCCTTTAGGAGGGCAGGGACGTTGGGAGATCGAAATCTCCAACAAGTGGCCCCTGTGAAATCTCTTCGCAAGGCTCGGCTCTGTGGTTGTCTTCTATGTCTTCTACGATTTCTTATTGGCTTGTATTCACTTGTTGATATGGCTTTAGATCGCTGACACTGGCTGTGCGACAGGACCTTCCGTGAGCATCCTGGAGTCGGACGATGTTCCTGGAAATAAAGAATTTTACCTTGAACGGGCCTTCGAACTTCGGTGCCAACTTGGCAGCAAATCCCTCGGAGGCTTTGGACAGGTAATGTCTTCGTAGCAGGACGAGTGACCCGATGGTGGGTCGCCAAGCTCTGTGTCTAAGATTGTAGTAGCGGCTCTGATCCTGAGACGCCTTCTGAATGTTTCCTTGTGCTAGTTTATGAACGTCGACCATTCGTTTGATTCTGCTTTCTGGGGACCAAGGTGTAGATCCTGTTCCGGGAGTGACGGCGTCATATAGGGCACCTGGTAGGCGCGGTTCTTTGCCAAGCACGAGAAATGCTGGGCTGTATCCTGTCGTGTCTGATATGCTTGAGTTGATGGCCAATGTAATTTCCGGTAGTAGCTGGTCCCACGTAGACTGACCTGATTCGAGATATTGAGCTATGATAGTCTTGACGGTGCGGTTTGCACGTTCCGTTGGATTTTGGCGTGGAGTGTAGGGCGCAGTATACTGAAGTTCTATTCCGGAATTTTCGCAAAATGCTTTAAAGTCCTTGCTGGTAAACTGGGTTCCGTTGTCACATACTAATGAGTGTGGGGCTCCAAATCGTCCGATAATTCTTTCCCGAAATGCTTTCTGTAGCGTCGCTGCTGTGGCTTTTCGGAGTGGCACTAGTTCGATCCATCTGCTATAGTTATCCAAGAAGACTAGTAACATCGTGTGGCCTTGCTTTGATCGTGGAAGTGGACCTACAAAGTCTGCTGAGACGAGGTTAAAAGGTTCTTTTACTTGCCTCGTAAGCATTTTTCCGGCCGGCTTATTTTGTTCCACCTTGTACTTCTGGCATGGGAGGCAATTCCTCACATGATGATTAACATCTCGAAAATAACCAGGCCAATAGTAGCGTTGAGCTACCCGTAGAGTCGTCTTCCGTATTCCTAGATGGCCTGCTGTAGGGTCGTCATGGCACTCGCGTAGAACTCGTTTCCTATAGTCTTTGGCCACGCAAAGTTTCCAAGGTATTGGGTCTTCATCATCTGGGTGATGATTCATCCTGCGATAAATTTGATTTCCTTCGTACAAATAGTCTGGCATCTGTTCGGGGTGTTTTTCCACTTGGTTCTTCAGCGTCGTCCACCAGTTGCATTGAGGCGTAGTATCCTGTGCTATTTGTAGTACTGCTAGAGGCTGTCGGGAGAGGGCATCGGCAACAACGTTTAGTTTTCCTCGGCGATAGTGAATGTCAAACTCGAACTGCTGTAACTCCAGTGCCCAGCGGGCAATTCGTCCAGTAGTCTGTTACCACATCGAAGCGATATCCTTCTAAGTATCCGCGCATTTTCCTGATTGCCCAAACTATGGCAAGGCATTCCTTTTCCGTGGCAGAGTAATTTTCTTCGGCTGGTAGTAATCTTCTGCTAGCATAAGCGATGACTCGTTCTGCTCCTTCCAATCGTTGAGTGAGGACCGCTCCGAGTCCATAGGCGCTGGCGTCTGTTTGTAACGAGAATTTTTCCCGAAAATCGGGACAAGCCAAGACGGGTGCTGAGGTTAACCTGGTTTTTAGTTCTTCGAATGCTTGTTGCTGTTTTGTATCCCAGTGCCATTTGGTGTTCTTCTTGAGTGGCGAAGTCATTGGTTGGACCACATTGGCGAAGTCTGTGACAAATCTGCGGTACCATGAAGCTTTGCCTAGACATCGGCGAAGTTGACGCACATTGGTGGGCGGTGATAATTCTTTTACTGCTGCTATCTTCTCGGGATCCGTATGTATACCATGCTCGCTGATGACATGTCCAAGGAACTGAAGACGTCGTCTGAAGAACTTGCACTTCGCTTGGTTGATTCTTAAGTTGACTGCTCTTAGACGTCGAAAGACTTCTTGAAGGTGAGTCATATGTTCTTCCAGAGTTCGCCCTATGACGATTATATCGTCGAGATAGGCGAAGGCGTGAGGTTCCATCTCGGGTCCGATTACGCTGTCGAGTGCTCGCTGAAAAGTAGCCGAGGCGGAATGTAGGCCGAAAGGCATGACCTTCCAGTGAAATAAGCCTCGTCCTGGAACAGTGAATGCGGTGCATTCACGGCTATTCTTGGCCAGAGGGATCTGCCAATAACCACTTTTGAGATCCAAGGTTGAAATATACTTGGCATCTCTAAGTCTCTCCAGGATGTGATTCATTCTTGGCAGCGGGTATGCATCCCGTAAAAACTGAGCGTTGAGCTGTGTAAAGTCGATGCACATGCGAGTATCCCCTGTCTTCTTTCCAACGAGGACAATAGGCGCGCTGTGTGGGCTTTTGGAGGGCTCGATCTGATCTTCTTTAAGTAGTTGATCCCCTGTGTCGTTGATTATTTGTTGCTGAGCTGGGTTTCTTGGGTAATAACGTTGCTTGATTGGTCGATCGTCTTTCATCGTGATGACGTGTTCTGCAATGTGAGATATTCCTTGTAGCATCTCAAACTTTGGTAACTCTGTTGCTAGGAAACTGGATATAACTTCGTCTTCTGCGTTCTTGTCTTCGTTGGGTCTACGTGTTGAAACTTGGATGCCGTTTTGTGGTGCTTCTAGTTGACCTAAAACTGGCGAGGCTGGGACTGGTTCTCGTTGCATCGGTTTCTCGGTGGGGCTTCTGAAAGGGTTTTTTCTGATTGCATCTTCCTGCGGTGAGGGTAAGACTTGGACGTAAGGGCTGTGGCTGTGCTTGGGTAACTTCGGTGCAGATGCTTGAGGGTTGTTCTTCTGTGTCTGAGTAGGATGTCCGGCTATGAACTTCGTAGAACTTTCCTCAGGAGTGTTGACGATGAACGAATGAGAGATAGGCTCCTTCCAATGCACTGTTGGTGACTTGAGTTGTATATAATTTTCTCCGCAGTGAATGGTAGCTCCGTTCGTTCAAACGAAGGCGCCCGTCGTTTCCCGATTGTCGACAGCATTCGATCGTACGCCGACCTCGTTGACCACACTCCCAGCAGAAGATTACACGGGGTTTGGTACAATTCCTGGCGAAGTGGCCAGTCTCACTGCATCAGCGGCAGGCTCGACGTAGATCAATGGGGACGTCAGATAATTGGTAGACCTTTGGAATCATGTTGTCATTCTCCAACGTATTAGTTTTCCTTGTAGTTTGCAACATCTCAGGATTGTGAAATCTGTTTCCTCCGGTGTATGAACTAGTTGACATTGGGAAAACGGCGTTTGGTGGGCGTCTAAATCCAGTCTCGGGATGAGAATAGTTGTTCTCACTTTGAATAATTTCAAAGTTCACAACCAGCTTTGTCAGCTCAGCTAGATCCTTGAAATCGATGCGTCTTGTATATAGCTGATACTCCGGGTGCAGGTTGTCATATATTCTCTCTTGTTCTTGGGTCGAAGAGTAGTTGGCCCTTTTCATCATTAGGCGCAGCTCGACTAAGTATTGTTTGAAGGGTTCTCCGGCCTTTTGGCGTCGGGTCCGGATGGCATCCTCGAGTCGTTCAAAATATCTTGGCGGTAAGAAAAAGTCTAGGAATCCATGCTTAAATGTTGTCCACTTGGCCTCCAGCAGATCGCAAGTCTGCCAACCATCCTTCCGCTTTGCCAGAGAGTAAAAGTGACATCAGACGTGGTAGTGTTTCTAGGTTAATCCTGTACGTGGCAGCTCGAGTTTCTATTTTCTCCAAGAAGTACAATGGATCTTCTTTGTAGGGGGGCGAAGGGCTTCTGTAGGCAGACCACCTTTTAATAGCTTCCAATAATAATTACCACGACGCGTTAACTTTGTTTTATTAACACAAGATTTATTTATATATTATTGATGAGATTGTGACGAAGCACTTTTCAAAGCTTCGCCCCAATGAAGGGGATATATATATATTCATTTCCTTATTATTATCTCTAGTTTAATTAGTATTAAGTTCATGAAGTCATTATAAGTTTATTCTCTGACTTGTTGATAGTATTTTTATTAGTAGAACTAGTTCCCTTAGAGCATCTCTAAATCGCCACCACCGCCAGTACACACACACATACATACACATACATCGGGCCACCAAAGAAATGAAACAAGCAATGCAACGGGACTTGCCTAAAAGTCGCCAGTTGCTACTGCGCAGTTTCTATTGCCGCTTATATACATATGTACGCATGTCACGCCATATATATATGTATGTTTCTATGCATATATGTATGCGCATGTCACGCCATATATATGTATGTAGCAATAGGAATTGCAACGGGACTTGCGAATGAAGACGACAGAGATATTGCGCAGTTTCTTTTGTTCTAGAAACTTCTAGAGGCCCAAGCTACGCATGCGTTACGGTAAATGCATCGATCGCGTCATCGCCAAAATGTGTTGGCAGTTTTTGATTGGTCGCTGCCGGCGTCAGCGACCAAAATCAAAGGCCAAGGGCTGTCGAAAATTAAATCGACAGTTCAGTTGAGCTAAGACCGAGCAACAGACAAGTTGAAAACAAATAAAGTGCAGTGCGTGGATAAACATATTGAGCAGAACTAAAGTGTCCCCTACAGCTAATATAATAATCGCAAAAATACCTTTTTCGGTAATCCAGAAGACCATAGAGACGTCAAATTAAGCACAATCATTGGAAACAGAGCTAAACAAGGGTGTGTACAGCGGGTGAGTCCAATCAGTGGCCAACAGGGCTACCTCCCCCAGATTATTAGGTCAAGTGTGGTAAATCAATATCAGGTTAGAGATAAGTAGTGTTTAGGTCCGAGGGACATTAATAAAATTTATAATGTTTGACCCCGAATTTTAAAACAGTCTCAATGATTTATCCTCAACATTACATCCCGTCATTTTAATTCCCTCGATTATCTAAATGTCCACGTACTGTACTTGCATGTAGTGTATGTTTTGTAGTATTTGTATTTTATGTAGGGAGCCATGTAAATCATATTAATCTTAGTCAATGTCCGGGTGACACCCTAATTGACTAAGATAATATGATTTGTCTAGTGCTACCCGACTAGGAACTTTATCAGACCAATGTCCGGGTGACACCCTAATTGATCTGATGAAGATTCTTGGGCCATTAGTAGTTTGTTTGTACTTGTAGCGATTCTGGATAATTCCTATTTTATTTAAGCCAATGTCCGGGTAACACCCTAGTTGACTTAAATAATAGGTATTATCCAACGACTCGCAACTGGATAATTCAAACAGGCCAAGGTCCGGGTGACACCCTACTTGACCTGGTTGAATTGCCTGGGCCAATCCCAACGTGTTTGTTTCTCAAGCCGATGTCCGGGTGACACCCTAGTCGGTTTGATACCCTTCCCTTGTATTTGTTAATCGTTTAGTAGAAGTCGATCACCCTACTCCTTTCCTTTTTCCCTCCCCTGTTAGGTATAGTTACAGCAATCACCGATTAGAGCAAGCCAATTGTGGATATGGCTATGCTCCCTTTCCTCCGTCATCAAGTCCGGGTTTCTTACATAAATTTTCTGTGTAGGAAAGGCCCTGGGGAGACTGGGAGATGTACCCCGGCCGGGAAAAACTTCCTTACAAGATATTCTAAGTAGGTTGGCCACTTGGCGAAACAAAGAAAGTTTAAAAGAGTTTTGAAGTGTTTGAAAAAAGTGTACGGGTGTACGGGTATACGAATTGACGGGATGAAAGTCAAAAGCGAACTAACTTAAGATGGAGTTCTCCATCCCAAAACTCCATATCATCTCAGGTGTGACCGTCTGTGTCCGAATTCGCTCCTCACCCGCTGGTCACCCTTTCTGGCGTGAACATACCGCCCCCCTTGCAACGAATTGTAATAGCCCGGCTGGACTGCTAAGATTGGGGCGCGGCAGCGTTCTGGATCGCCTAGGTGGCGCAGGAGCCGGAGAGGATCCATCCAAAGACGGTGCTCTGGGCCGCGGGAAGTCCGCTATGGCCAGGAACGCATCCTGGCTGGATGACCTCAGGATAGAGGTCAGCCCCGAGCACGACGGACACAGAGGCCGGGCGGTGGAATGCCGGATCCGCTAGCATTAAAAAGTTCTTTTTTACCCCGTCGGGTATCTCCCGGATGGGAGTGTGGATCCGGAGGTCAGTTTCCACCTTGAGGACGACTTCCCTTCGGAAGTTGGGATCCGTCCTGGACCGGATGGTCGCAAGGCAGGCCTCATCTTTGCCCACTCGAAAGGTCCCCAACCCCAAGGCGGACGCAAAGGAACCATTGATGCGGCTTTGGGGAGAACATGCGTCAAGGAGGACGCGCGTCTCGGACTCTTTCCGGCTGTTGCCGATCTTCACCACGGCAGTCGGCATGACGGGTGTGGCCTTCGTTTGCAGGAGAGCTGAGAGGGAGAGTTCTCCAGTGGGAGCGCCGTCGGACTTCCTCCCGCGGGGTGCGGATGCGTTCCGCTTACGAGGCGGAGACCGTGCTGGACTTCTAGCACGAGGGGCCCTAGCTTGAAGCCGAGAGTGTCGTCGATGGGATGACTCCGTCTCGTGGGGCAATACTTGTTCACCAGAACTGCCCTCAAACGCTTCTCCCCGCGGAGATTTAGGAACCGCTTGCAGCGACGGAGCGGGTGAACGCCCCTGCAAATGCGACACCGGTAAGAGTCGACTCCGCGGATTGTGCGGAGCTGCACTTGGCTGGATGTGGGGGCCATGGTTCTGTATGAAAAGAGTGAACAAAGGTAGGATTAGAAACAAATAATTGTGACGTGCAGTGACATAGGACAACCGACGGAGACGGAGACGGAACATTAGACGCAAGGAGGAGCTAAAGGGGTCACTGCGTGGAGGGAGTGACACAAGGCTCGTTGGGGAGCAGGATCAGCTTGGCAACGGGCCTTTTTATTGAACCCCGCGAGGTTCGCACATACACGACCCGGCCGAGGCCGTCGGTGCCGGCATGGATCAGCTCAACTCGTCCCAAACGCCAGTCCGTGGGCGGAAGATTGTCCTGGTACACGACTACGAGGTCACCGATCTGGAGATTCCGTTAAGGCCACTTCCACTTGTTGCGTTTGTGGAGCTCCTTGAGATATTCGTCCTTCCAGCGGCGGCAGAAGTGATGATGAAGCGCTTTCAAACGTTGCCAGCGATTGACCAAGGACATGGGTTCTTCCGTGATCTCTGGCTCGGCGATGGCCAATAGCGGCCCTCCCACAAGGAAATGCCCCGGGCTCAAGGCTAGGAGATCGGCCGGGTCCTCGCTCATGGGAGAGATAGGTCGTGAATTCAGACACGCCTCTATTCGACACAGCAGAGTCGAGAGCTCCTCAAACGTGAATCGCATATTGGCGGTGGACTTGTAGAACAGTGCCTTAAAACTTTTTACTCCTGCCTCCCAAAGTCCACCCATGTGGGGAGCACTGGGCGGAATGAAATGCCAGGATAGGATTTGCTGCCCAAAGGAGTTGGTGATGCACTGCTTCGTCGCGTCCAGAAAGCTCTTCTCTAAAGTCTTGGATGCTCCGACAAACGTTTTCCCATTGTCGGAGTAAATGCGCTGTGGACACTGCCTGCGTGCCACAAAGCGCGAGAAGGCCGCCAGGAATTTCTCGGTCGTGAGATCGGAAGTTGCTTCGAGGTGGATTGCCTTTGTACTGAAGCATACGAATACGCATACGTATCCCTTTGTGATGAGGCAGGCCCTTCCGGTGTAGTTCTTGATTTCGAACGGTCCAGCGAAATCTATTCCGGTATAGGTGAAAGGCCTTGAAAATGTTACCCGACCTCGGGGTAGGTCACCCATCAGCTGCGTTTGCTGACGGTGGTTAAAAAGGATGCACGCCTTGCATCTGCGGATGTGACTTGGCACGTAAAAAGCGGATCATTAGTTGGTTGCCTCCATGCAACGTTACTTGGTGCGTGAAACGGATGAGGAGCCGAGTCAGGTGAGCGCCGTAAGGAAGAAGTATTGGATGCCGTTCATCGTAGTTGAGAGATTCGGATGCTCTCAGTTGGCCGGAAGCACGAAGGACACCGTGCTGGTCAAGGAATGGGTGCAAGTTCGCAAGGGAGCTTGAGGCAGGGATCGGGTCTTTCTGGGACAGATATCGAATTTCGGCCTGGTATGCATCCCGTTAGGTTAACTTGATGAGAGTCCTTTCCGCCTCCACCAAGTCTTGTTGGGAGAGAGTCGGCGTGGGGGGTAGCAGCTCCTTCTTCTGGTAGAATCTTCGGACATATGCGGTTACTCTTAGCGCTCGCCCGAACTCTGAGAACCGCTCAATGAAGCCGTCTGCTGGCGATGTTATGGCTATATGACAACGCGTCCGCTGCTCTACTTGGGTTTCGGGCACAACGCAAGGAGATGCGGGCCACTCTGTAGGGGGTAACTGGAGCCACTCCGGACCGTGCCACCACAATTGGCTCGCCGCCAGGTCGGTTGCAGACGCTCCTCTGCTCGCTAAATCGGCTGGGTTGTCCTCGGATCGGACATGAGCCCAGTCCTCAGTGTTGGTGTGGCTTGAGATGGAGGATACCCGATTCGCAACAAAAGTCGACCAATTACACGCGGGCTTTTGGAGCCAGGCAAGCACGATGGTGGAATCCGTCCAGAAGTAGGATCGGGCATTGCGGATTGGGAGTTCAGGGACCACTGCTGCGTACAATTCGGCCAGGAGCGGTACCCGCACAGTTCGAGTCGCGGCAAGAACACCGGAGCTAACCTTGTTTTAGCGGTGAGAAGATGAACGCTCACGTGGTCCTGAAACCTCACGTGGACGTAGAGCGCTGCTCCGTAGGCACGCTGGGATGCGTCACAAAAACCATGTAGCTGCCATTCACACTCTGGCCTCACTTTCACCCATCTCGGAATGTGAACGCGGCTGAGACCTGGATAATCTTGTAAGAATTCGTGCCATTCTTTGAGTAGTGATGGCGAAAGTGGATCATCCCAGTTAAGCTCGGTCAGCCAAATCTGCTGCATAAAGATTTTCGCTCGGACGACGAAGGGAGCTAGCCAGCCGGCAGGATCAAATAACTTGGCTATGTGGGATAGGACCTCCCTCTTAGTGACTGCTGCGTTCAGCGTCGGTTTGGTAGTGACGAAGAAGAAGTAGTCCTGCGTAGCCTTCGAGCGAATTCCTAAGGTCTTGGCCGTGCTGGCGTCTTCTAAGTCCAGAAAGTCCTCATTTAGAAGGTGATCCCGAGGGATTGCTCGCAGCACGTCCTTGTCGTTCGACGTCCACTTGCGGAGAGGGAACCCAGCGGAGTTAAGGGCCTCTTGGAGATCTTGGATCGCATGACGAGCCTCCTCTTTCGTGTGTGCTTCGGCTAGAACGTCATCCACGTACATGTAACGTTGCAGAATTTCGCTTGCCTTTGGGTGTTTGTGTTGGACATCGTGAGCCAGTTGGAGTAGGACTCGAATGGCCAAAAAGGGGGCGCAGTTGACTCCGAAAGTGACGGTTTGGAGCTCGTAATCGTAAAGGTTTCCGTCTCTTTCTCGATAGAGGATGCGCTGGAAGGGGGTGTGTACCGAGGCGACAAGAATTTGTCGATACATCTGAGTGTTGTCTGCATTTAAGGATTTGCACGGTTAGGTCCGCTTGGAGGGTAGGACCGGTATGCAGAGCGTCGTTCAGGCTGATGCCCCTGGTGGAGGGACTGGAGGCGTTGAAGACGACACGGATTTTGGTCGTGGTACTGTCGGGCTTGAACACCGCATTATGAGGCAAATAGAAGTTTCTTGAGTCATTTGGAGGGGGCACTCGAACCATGTGTCCCAAGAATGTATTCCTGAAGAACTGCTTCATATTGGGCCTTTAGAATAGGATTTTTGCTCAATCGCGCTTCGTTTCTGAGGAACTGCCCCATGGCGATAGACCTCGAGTGCCCGAAGTCGACGTTCTCTGGATCTTTGAATGGAAGAGAGACTTCATACCTGCGCTTGAACGTTTTCCGGAAATGCAGTTCACACCTTTTGTCTGCATCCTTTTCCAGTTTTGCTGGAAGATCTTCCACCTCCCAAAACTTGGTGAGCATTCGGTCCAAGCTCGCATTGTTGGGCGCTACGGACACTTGAGCAGCCAGAACGTGGGCAGGTGCATTGGATGAAGCAGTCATGGGCCCGCAGAGTACCCATCCGAAAATGGTTTCGAGGCCGACGAGGGATCCGCAGATGTTCTTCCGAATACGCTCTCCCAAAATATGGGGAAAGAGATCCACTCCAATCAGCATATCAATGTGGGAGCTTCTATGGAACAGCGGATCTGCCAGAGGAAGTTCTTTGAAGTCGCTGTTTATCTCCTTGGGGAACGGACAGGCGGGTAGCGCTCCGGCCAGGTTTGGCAGGACATACGCTGTGGTTTCCACGTGTCGAGAGGGGTCTTCGGAAGAGACGAGCTGTAATTGATATAGTTTCTGGGCCCTAGCGGCCACACAATTGGAAATGCCGCTTATATGGGCATTAACGAGACGGAACGAAGGTCTCACCAGGTTGAACATCCTCTCGGATAGAAATGTTCCTTCAGACCCGGTATCAATTAACGCGCGCGCAAGGAAATCAGCGCCCCGGTGTCGAATCGTTACTATGGCGGTGCCTAGGATGCCTTTACTTGGGGTGGACACGAAGAAATTGTGGACGTTCGAGGGGGGCTCAACCGAATCTGCGTTGAAGGATGTTGTCGGTTGCTGCGCATTGGAGGTCGCTACCGCCGGTACTTGGGCGCGATGCAGCAAAGTGTGATGCCGCTCCTTGCATATGTGACAGCTATGGGCACTGGGGCATTCCCGCAATTGATGGCCGCATGCGAAACAATTCAGGCACAGCTTCTGTTGTTTAATTGCAGCCGAATGAGCTTGGACGGACATGGAGGTAAACTTTGGACAAAGGCGGTTTGGATGGTTCTCTCTGCCGCACAGTTTGCAGGAGACCGAATTGACACGGACTTGAGTGTTCAGCGCCTGAATTTTAGCTTGCGGCGCTCTGCGCGCTGCTGAGGGAAATGCCTGGGTAACTGGAGCGGAACGACGATCTTCCAGAGTCTCCAGAACGCGATAACGGTCAATCAGGAATCCGTTTAGGTCAGCCCACGAAGAAATAGCTGTTTTGTTTGGGATGGACTGTTCCCATAATGCGATAGTGGCGTTAGGCAACTTAGACGTGCAAAGTGCCACCAGGAGGACATCCCAATTGTCAGTGCTGACTCCTGAGCGTGTGAGTGTGGTCAAGCATCCTTGGATGGTGGTTTGCAGCTCCTTCAAGGCCCCACAAGTCTCATGGACAACCGTAGGGAGGTTGAAGAGAATCTTGGTCTGATTGGCCACGAGCTGCCTTTTGTTTTCAAAACGGGCCTGCAAGTTTTCCCAAGCCGCTTGGAAGCCCTCATTAGTGAGGGGTGAACTTGACACGATCGCCTTTGCCTCGCCGCGCGTTTTTGAAACGAGATGGTACAGTTTTTCCACTGGTGCCAATCTCGGGTTGTTTATGTACATGGCCGTAAAGAGATCGCGGAACGTAGGCCATTGATTGCAATCTCCGGTGAACGCGTCAACCTCACACGGAGGCAGTCGGTAGCCTGGCTGTGCGTGGTGTTCGCGAGAGACCTGGACGTTTTGGGGCACGGAAGTTGCTTCAGACAACTGAACTTGTTCAATACGTTCTCCCAAACTTGTGCCGCACCGAACATACACCATGTTTGCATATTCATATTTTGACTTAACGGTCATTAGATCGGCGCGGCTCTCATCGCTCCCATCAGCCGTAAGGGCTCTGGTACATGCCATGTACTCGGACTCGATTCTTCTCCAGAGGACCTTGGTTTGATCCAAATGCATTCGCAACGAAAATAGCGGAACGTCCCCCTCGATGGAGCCCATGGTGTTGACCTCGAAAATGGTCAGACTGTCGCAAGCGGCGATAAAATGATTAACCGACATGGTGGCTGCGTCGAGTAGTCATTGAGACTCGGACCTGGTTAAAGTTCTCGACGCGGGAGCCGAAACAGCTACGCGCGGAATCGAAAGCGAGCTGGAGTCGGACAGCGTGGGCGAGGGAGTGCGTGTGGAAAAACGCTGTGCAGTAGAGCCTGGGGAGGATGGCGATGATAGTGTGGTAGCGAAACTGGATTGGCTACGTTTTACCGTATCTGTAACGCGCGGTACCTTTACTTTGGCCGGCGGTGTGGATGGCGATACGGAACGGCGAGGCAATGCGAGATGATCGGATTTGTTGCTGCTTTTAGCAGGATCGATGGGCATAATCGGAGTGGAAGAATATGTGTGTGGTCAAGGAATCTGACCCGAGTGGACTGTATGGGGCGGATTAATTGCCGACAAGATATATCAAAAACGGATAAAATCAATAAATAAATAAATAAGGATATCTTTATTAAATTTAAATGATCTTGTGATATATCGGAATGAGAAGAAAATAATGAGAATTAATGGAATGTGATTATTGTGAGGCGTGAACAATGATTATTAGCGTTGGGTTGGCAATCTCAGCAAAATTTTTTGTCACAGCTTGTTATAAAAATTGTTACTCTGCTGTAGACCAATAAATATTGGAAGGACCTGGTCAGAACCGAATGCCTGTGCTTAGAATTGCGTGGAATTTTATTTGAAAATTAAAGAACCAGAATTGTAGCTCAGGTTGGAAATTGGAACTAGTTCCGGAACCGACGAACGCCTTTTTTTGAAATTAATAATTTTTTTCACGCACACACAAATGCCGAAACTACTCGATCGGCCCTCGGAGTTATTATGAAAATTTTCGAAAAAGTAAAATTTTGGAATGTCGAAAAATATTTTTCTTGGATTAAGTAAATTTTTCCTTTTTATTTTATTAATTCTCATTAAAACTTCACTCGGAATTATTTTCTTCTTTTTTTGTGAGGGGTTGTACCACTGTGCACAACTCGAACAGCTGTGCGACCTTTTTGGACAATTGTTGCACTTGGTAATTTTAAATTAATTTTGCGCGCTTTTATTGGATTGGACACAAAAAGAAACAAGTTGCAAGTGCAGAAATTTTGTGCAAGTAGTGCGTGAAAATAATAAATCAATTTTACCGCGAAATCAAATTTCTATGCACAAAAGAAATGTTTGCCAAAGCCGGTACACTTACATATGAACATATGTATGTAAATGTATGTAATTTGAAAAAAGCTTACAAGCGGAGCTTTTATGCGGTTCTTTTTGTTGTTGGTTTTTAGTGGCGGAACAATGCTTTGGAGCCGGCAAACTTGCACTTGAACTCGCGATTGCCGGTATGTATACAATATATAAATGGATATAGATGTGTATATATGTATGTGGATATATGTGGACTGATATATGTGTAGATGTAGATGTATATATGTATGTGAATATATGTGGATTGTATATTGATATATGTGTAGATGTAGATGTGTAGAAATATGTAAATTGTATGTGGATATGTATGTATGTAGATGTATATATGTATGCGAATATATGTGGATTTGATTGTAAATTTTATGCAAATTTTGTAGGAAATGATGCAATATTATGGCGTAGATGGCTAGGATAAGCGATCACACCAGGATAGGTGAGGGCACAGGACACAATTACATGGAATGTACATACAAATTAGAGTGAAAAGTCGCTATGGAAAAAAGCGGGAAACTTTTCACTGCAGGTAAGTATGTGTATGTGTGTGCTAATTAATATGTTGGAATTAAAAGTTTGTCTACTTAGCAGATTCTCCACCGATGCGATGCTGGGGTCGAGAGGAAGAATATCCGGCTCGAAGGACCAATGTTTGTAGGGGGGCGAAGGGCGTCTGTAGGCAGACCACCTTTTAATAGCTTCCAATAATAATTACCACGACGCGTTAACTTCGTTTTATTAACACAAGATTTATTTATATATCATTGATGAGATATTCTAAGTAGGTTGGCCACTTGGCGAAACAAAGAAAGTTTAAAAGAGTTTTGAAGTGTTTGAAAAAAGTGTACGGGTGTACGGGTATACGAATTGACGGGATGAAAGTCAAAAGCGAACTAACTTAAGATGGAGTTCTCCATCCCAAAACTCCATATCATCTCAGGTGTGACCGTCTGTGTCCGAATTCGCTCCTCACCCGCTGGTCACCCTTTCTGGCGTGAACAGATCTGTAGAACCATCGAAGGACACGCCCCACTTGGACACCTTTTCGGCGATGGCGGCATATCCTGCATTGTCTGTGTTTCCCGATGTTGCTCGTCTTGGAATTTCCAGCGAAAATTGGGCATTTCCAGTCGAATGGGTATTGGACACCAGTGGCAGTGTCGGAATTAGATGATTGCGGGCTGCATCTACCTCTGTATACTTTGGGTGTTCGTCGAGCAGCCGGACAGGGGAGATAGATCGTGAGCGTGGCTTCACATCTAGTGTGCGGTCGTTGGTGGCTGCTTGTCCATATTGAGTTTCCAGTTCGGTTAAGCGGGCGAGTACTTCTGGTAGATGATCCTCCCGAGATGCGAAGTTAGCAAACCGACTGCGCATCTCCTCTACCGTTCCATCTAAAGGTAGACCGAATTCGGTAAAGAAACTTTCCAATTCGTTCTTGCGTCTGTAGCTGATCCATTTTACTCCCATGTTTGCACTGATGACTTCTGTTTAGCTTGACTGTTGCTATTGCTCTTGTATCCTTTGTGGTTGGTATCCTGCGTTGAACTAGTTGGATTTCGTCCTTATGAACTCGGCTTTGACTGGGCTGTAACTTTAGATAATAATTATTACCAATGGAAATTTATTTATTTTGTTTTATTTCTTTTAATTTAGATTTTTTTTTTCTTCCACTAGTTTATTTTTTTTTATTTTTTAGCTTTTTTTTTTTTTTTTCCCTGGTTGCGGGTCTTGGTTTCTTCGTTGTATTCTTGATTGCTTAGTGTAGGCTGCGCTTATATTTCTTGTAACTCAGGCTGTTGTTATCCTTTGAACAGGATGTTCACTGTTGATTTCTTTGTATGCTAGTAAATCTTGACTACTGTTGTCCTTGAAAAGGATATTCACTGGCTGGGTCCTTGGTATGCTGGTATCCTTTGTTATCCTTGGTATTTAGACGGCTGTAGTCCTTGGCTGCTGGATGTAGACTCCTTGATGGTTCGATGTTGACTCCTTGACGGTTGAATACTGACTGCCCTTGGGATGCGTGGGTACCATAATTTTATCGTCGGACCCTCTGCTCTGCTAGCGTCGCAGTCTCCGCTTCATATGAGTGAGCATCTAAAAGATCCCGTTGCGGCTACGTCGACCAAAGAGAACCAACGAAACACCCTCATACCCCCTTCTCATAGGAATAAAGTGTGACAGAAAACAAGTGGTAATATTTTATTTTTTTTTTTTTTATCTCCTATACTTTATCTCTCCTGCCTTTCTTTTCTTGCACTTAGACTCTGTTGTACATATGTATATTATTTTTTTTTTCTATGGTGACTCTGCTGCTGTAGCTCTGTCGATTGTAAAAAAAAATAATTCCACGTGGTTTTGGTTCTACTGTATTCTGTCGTGACTCTGTCGCTGAGACTCTGTCGATGACTTTAAAATAGTTCTACCGTTACTTTGTGCAAATTTTTCTGCTTGCTTATGTTTCTAATATTCTTATGAAAATTCCGTTGCATACTTTTTTTTTTTTTTCTATGGTGACTCTGCTGATACCCTGTTTAGCTCTGTCGATTATAAAAAAAAATAAAAATATATACATATTTATTTCTGCCACGTGGTTTTGGTTCCACTGAATTCTGTCGTGACTCTGTCGCTGCGACTCTGTCGATAACTCTAAGGCAGTCCTACCGTTACCCTTGGCAAAAATTATTTATAAAAATTTTTTTTTCCATCATATATATATTGCACCAATAAAGAAAATCCCCAAAAATATATTTTACATGTCAATATAATTAAATGATATAATATAATGCGATCATATTATAATATAATATAATTGGTTAATTTTTTTTCGATATTATAGGGTAGCAATAAAATTTTTTCAAATAATATGAATAATATGAGAAGGGCAAATAAATATGGTGGGGCTTTAATCCACAAAATTAATCCCTACACTAACCTTGCCTAATTAATTTAAAATCTTTCTCGAGGTCCCTGCTCGGGCGCCATCTCTAAGGCAGTTTTTCAGCCTGGATACAAATCTCACTCTATCCAGGGCCTTTACTTACAGAAAATTTATAAGTAAATCTCGAGACCTCTGGACTTTAAATTAACATAGACAAATGTGGGGAATAATTATTTATTTGACATCACAAAGAGACACAAAGTTAAACAATTAATATTAAAGACGGTGAACACTGTACAAAGGAAAAGACACACACATATAATACTATGGCATGCACATTTAATATTATTTCGGTTAGGGTATTACCCGGACACCGAAATAAATATTAAATGACACTAAGCAGTCAGATACGCAGTTGTTAACATTTCAGTTAGGGTATTACCCGGACACTGAAATGCTAAACAAATGGCATCATGACCACTGTACTATTCTACATGAAAACTACATTACAGTGGTTCCATGTTCATGCGCATTTAATATTGCTTCGACTAGGGTATTACCCGGATGTCGAATAATATTAAATGGCACTAAATCGGCGTATGTACTGCCAACTGTACCATGGAAACACAACATAAGTTATTTAGACAACACTTAACACATTATTAGGACATTACATGCAGGGATAAGGGGTTAGTAACGTGGCCTCAAGGCCGACTCACCCGAATATAAATTGCATAATCTTAATGTTGATAAATGCGTTACTTTTCCTTGTTTTATATTTTGTTTTCTTTTCCTTGGATTTTTATTTGCACTGTCTTTGTTTTAGTACCACTGTTCTGCTTTTCCGTGTTTTATATTTTTTTTTTTTCTTGGACTTTTATTTGCACTGTCTTTGTTTTAGTACCACTGTTCTGCGTGTTTTACTTCTATATATTCACTAAATTAGTTCTTGTTTTTCACTGTTTGATTTTTATCTTGATGCCAATTGTCACTTGTTATCTCTCCGGCGGCCAGAAACTAATTGATCTTACTCTTATTTCTAACCCTAGCCTTTGCCCTAGTTTTTAACATTTTAAGCTTTCGACGCAGCTGCAGAAATGCGTGGACCGTTATCCTACGAGCTTTTGGTGTACGTGACCAAACGTCTTAGCTTAGCTATGCTGACACCGACTGTACCGCCGGTGCGTCGGCGTCGCTGGCTATTGCAATGCGAAGGAGTGAGAAACAAAAGAAATAAAAATAATTGCTCTCTTGTTAGAAACTGAAACAATTGCTCTCTCTCTTGCTAGAAACTGTAACCTAAAGATGAAATAGAAAACAATTGCTCTCTTGTTAGAAACTGTAACCTAATGTTGAACTAATCCCCTTCAATAAGTAGAGCATATTAGTTTAGAGGGTTGACTTATGGTTATATATATATTGATAGATGAAGAAAAATAGAAACAATAATTTGTGAATCCTCACAATGGGTTTTGGGAAAATACAAGAAAATGAAAATTACCTGTTGCGAAATACCAACCAACAATAATCAATCAATAAAGAAATTTCATTAAGGTTTAAAAATATTATAGATCACATTAATAATGAACAAGAAAACATAAATTTATTTATCAAAAACTATAAAAATAATATTTTTTAAATCTTTAACAGAAGAACATAATGAAATTCATTTATTGCAGTATATCGCCAGAATTAACGTAAATCTTGATTTAATCTATAACCACATAAATAATATTTCAAAGAGCATATTACTGGCAAAAATAAATGTTTTACCAAAATATTCATATTAGACGAAATAGAATTATTAATATATGTATGTTATAAATGTCATTTAGCCGACAACAAGAATAATCAAAGGGTCAGCCTTAATTTCAATTAACAATTGTTCGGTAACTATCGATGGAGTAAAGTACGAAGCCACAAAACTTAACGTACAACGAGGTAGGCCATTTAGCTATACCAAGACAACACCATTCCAGACTTGAATCTCCAAAGACTTAATTTAGAGAACAGTAAAGCTGAATCGGAAATATTATATGTAAAAAACTATACATCGAATCATCTGATCACAGTCTACATCTTAGTTGCCATCATGACAATCACAGTAGCGATACTAAGGGCACTGAGAACTAAAAGGATAACCCTGGTAACAACAGCAACACCACCTACAAACGTTCCGACCATACCTTTGCTTTGGCCTTCACTTCATTCCAGGGGGAGGAGTTACCATCTCAACTCCCCTCGAGATGCCCCCAATTAAGCCTCCACGAGCAACTGCAATATATGAAATCTTGAGCAATACCCAGAAGCCGCAACATCAGCAACAAGCAGGATGTATACATATTAACATAATTCTAAAGAATGTAAATCAAATGCATACGTCGGCATTCTGCCGACGGTCAGCCAGCTAGGGTGTAGGTACATAAAAATTAATATAAATAAAAATGAAGTCGAATTAAACAAGTCTTATTATTTACCTAAACCAAATATTTAAATACATCTACAATCAAACCATTAAATATATCCACCCCGGATCCTCAATCTGGTAACTGGCACAGTCGAAATTTGAAGAACCTACTAAACATGACGATAATCATAGTTATTGTTTGTGGGGGGCAGAGTTTTCCAATATGTAGAAATCTTCAGATCCGTTCCAATAAATAATTTACACCGCACGCGTAAACTTCGTTTGAACACTGCACAGTTTTTATTAGCTGGTAGAAAGATAGTAATATATATGGTGGCCAATAGATGTTGGCACTACAATAATGTTTGAATTTAAAAATGATTGGAATACTTTGTGGAACGTAAGGGCGTGTGTACGATTTGAAGATAAAAACGGACTAACTGCTCCTATGGAGCTTTTTGGCCGTCCTCCTTCCAATTCGCCGCTCTGTTTCTACCGCGCTCCTCTTCCGCTGTTCACCCTTTTCCGGCGTGAACAGTTACTATTTTGTAAGCTTATTTTAATAATAAGAGTAAAGTAAAACACAATAATAAATAAATAAAGTGAATCAAAAAAATTTTTTTTCAAATTGAAACAAAAATGAATATATGCACAGGTAAAATAAAAAGTAAAGCAAAGAAAAACGAGAAGAAAGAAAGTTTAGTTCTGTCTAGTGTGTGCTGGAACAAGTGTAAAATAATTAAAACAAATCTTAACAATTAAATCAAAAAGTTTTTTTTCTTGATAAATAAAAATCTTTCCAAATTTCATCACTAAAAAGTGATATTTTAAACCAAAAATTTACACAAAATCATTTATAAAATTTCAAAATTTTCTTCACTTCAACGAAGTCGGACGTGTTGTTTTTGCGCACCCGTTTTTAATTTGATTTTCTTGTATCCCCGGCTGTTATTTTCGCTTAAAGTTTAAAAAAAATTTTGTTTAAATTCAAACTATCTCGCGATCGTTTTAAATTTGTTCTAAAACATTTAATCAAAGTTATATTTTAATTTGTGCTTTACTCAATAACAAAACTTACAGTTTTGTTTTTGTGTTCTGCATATACATACTTTGATTTTCTGTTTTGCGGTAATTCTCTCGATTGCACTCGCGCTCTTCGTACACAGTTGTGTTGTTGTTTCGTTTTGTGCTTGTCGTCTTGTGTTTTTATTACTCGCGATCGCAACCGTTTACTCTCGCGCTTGTATACCGTCTTTGTTGTTGTGTTTCTGTCTCTTCTTTTTTGGTGCATAGTTAGACATTAACCCTTGTGTAACAATTTGGTTAGTATACACCTTTGTTTATAGAATTTAAAATACTCTTTGAGTTTTTATCATTAGAAACTCAGTTTAATAGTTATAAACTATTAAATGAATCACCAAAGCGGAAGAAGACTATCCCTCGGGATTTCTCCCCTGATCCGGCGGCATCTCTACTTCTACCTGTTCCGACAATAAGTAACGACTCTATAACACCAGACTCTCAGCCCTTGATTTCGTTTAGGAGCCCAGTGATGGCCCCAGTTACGGGAACTATTGATATATCCCCTGTTAATAGTGTCCTGCATACTGATGCGATATCAAGTGTAGTCTCCGATGTGTCCGAACGAATACCCTCTTCAAGGGATATTCCGAATAAAGTTGTAACTAGAGGAGCACGTATGTGTATAAGATCTAGTGGAATCTTACTTGTCTTTGTTTTTCAGTGTGACTAGCAAAGCAACAGCAAACCATTAAATATATTCACCCCGGATCCTCAATCTGGTAACTCGTGACCTTTTTCGCTGCTTGTGCGTACCGCGTTAAATGCGTCCATTTGTCAACGAACTCGCACATTTATGACCTCTGCCGCGAAAATAACGGAAAGAGCTAGGTGAGCCAAGTGCGTGCCCACACTTGGCACAGAGTCAAGCAAATCCATCAGAAAAGAAATTCATTGCCAAGTTCCAATAATAGCTGTGGGCTATGCAGCGCTCCGGACAGCAGCGCCACTTCGAGCTCATGGACGTGCGCCAAGTTCATTTTACTGAGGTCGCCAAGCCGTCGCTTCGCAGATGAATATAACCCTACTTCCAAGCCGGCGCCAGTACATACTGCAAACGAAACACGTGTCAGAGATTGATTGTCAGCCTGAGACAGTCAACCAACACGTGGCAGAGGATGCTATGCAGGAAGATCATTAACTGCTTCTACAACATTTAGAAGAGGAACTGCCTCGAGAGAGAATATGCTCTACTACAGCAACAGGACATGCCTGGTGGTAGCAGTACACCACAAGCCACAAGTACCAGAACCCAGACTTTGCTATGCAACGCCGCTGCCAACAAATAGCCGCTCGTCAATCCATGCCAAGAGACCTGCCAATCTTTAACGGAGACTCCAAGGACTGGCCTTTGTTCTTCAGTTCCTATGAAACCAGCACTAAAATCGCCGGATACAGCAACGAGGAGAACACCCTTCTTGTGCAGAGATGTCTTAAAGGAAGAGCGCTAGAACCGGTGCGGGATAGCTATTTCGTGATGTTTCCTGAGACGCTCCCTAATGTCATCAGTAGCCTAAAAATGTACTTTGGTTGTGCAGAGTTTATACTAAAGCTCCTTATCGACAACGCTCGTAATCTGCCATCGCTAAAGGGCAAACTGGAACCCCTAATCCAGTTGGCATTTGCAGTCAAAAATATGTGTGTTACGAAGAAGCCGAATTTCTACGGCTAATATAATAGCAGAAACCAACAGCAAGAAACAGAAGAAATAGACCTGCTTTACACACTCATACAGCAGTCGCCGCCGAAAGTTAAAAGGGGACCTCATGTGTGATTTGCCAAGGAGATCACAAATTGGTATCGTGCGATAAACTCAGACGTATGACTATAAAGGAGAGGTGGGATGCCAAAAAGACTCACCGATTATGCCACCAGTGCATGAAGGGGCACAAAGGAGGCTGTTGGAGACAAACATTGTGCAATATAGCCGGCTGCAAGGCAAAGCACAACAGTCTTCTCCATAACGAAACGACGACGAGTGTCTTACATAATCATCGTAAGTCATCAGCTAACCCTCAAGAAAGTTTTTTCAGAATCGTTCCAGTCACCTTGTACGGAAAATCAAAGTTAATTGATGTCTACGCGTTCATGGATGATAATTCGACTTTAACACTTCTGGAAGAAAGTCTAGCCAAAGAGTTGGGGGAGAAGGGCGCTCCCAGTCCGCTATATATCAGCTGGACCGGAAATGTCAGAAGAGAAGAGCCGCAATTCAAGCGGTTGAATTTAAAAATCTCCAAACTGGGTCAACGTAATAAATTATTTAAATTAAACGACGTTTATACTGTCAATTCCCTTGGCCTGTCTGCAGAGACGATGATGGCGGGTCAAATAAAAAGCAAATATCCACATCTAAGAAATCTCCCATTACCGAGCTATACAAACATAGTTCAAAAATGATCATCGGCATCAACAATCCAAATCTCATTGCTGCGCAAAAGGTGCGCGAAGGCAAGTGGCAGCAACCCATTGCTGCAAAGACGAGGTTGGGATGGACCATATTTGGTGGATCGTGGCAAGGCCGCAACAAGCTAAACATCCATTGATGCCACTGCGACCAGGATCTGCATGAAATGGTCAAACAAAACATGCTGACGGAGGATAACGTTTCGCCCAAGCTAACCAAATCTCCAGAGGAACAGAGATCGTTGCAGATTTTGGAAGACACAATAACTTATAACGCAGGGAATTATACTTCAGGATTACTGTGGAAAGATGATCATCGACGCTTTCCTGACAGTCTTCTAACAGCAAAAAGAAGGCTTTTATGTCTCCGCAGGAGAATGGAAAGAGACCCCCAGCTAGCTGCAGAGCTGGACCAACAAATACATAACCTCATTCACAAGGCATATACCAAAAAGTTAGATGTTAACGAATTGCTGGAAAAACAAGAAGATGTATGGTATTTGCCCATATTCACCGTACGTAACCCACACAAACCGGATAGAGTGAGATTAGTGTGGGACGCAACAGCCAAATCATCGGGAGTAGCTCTCAACGATTTTCTAATGAAAGGGCCCGATCTCCTTGTACCACTGCTCCAAATAATGTACAACTTTAGAATGAGAGCTGTCGGGATAAGTGGAGATATCGCTGAAATGTTTCATCGCATTACGGTGCGAGAGGAAGATGCGAAAGCACAACGTTTCTTGTGGCTCAACAGGGAAACAAATATCGTGGAAGCATTTCAACTAAACGTGCTTACATTCGGAGCTACGTGCTCACCCTGTATAGCGCATTACGTGCGTAACTTAAACGCCACGAAACACGAAAAAGAGTTTCCATCTGCATCAAAAGCCATCCGCAAGTATCATTATGTGGACGACTACATCGATTCTTGTCACACAGCAGAGGAAGCAGTAGCCCTGTGCTCGTGGAGGCTTTCACATGCATAAATGGTGTTCAAATTCAAAAGAAGTTCTATCCAAACTTAAAGAGACCACAGCCCAAGAGAAAAACAATTCTTCAACAGAGAGGACATCAACATCTACGAGAAGATATTGGGCATGCAATGGAATCCGGATCAGGATGCATTCACGTATGCGCCTTAAGCGAAACATAATAACCACCGATGTTGTGCCAACCAAAAGAGAAATTCTGCAAGTTTTGATGTCAGTCTTCGATCCAATGGGCTTCGCATCTTGTATTATGATCTACCTCAAAATCCTACTCCAGCAAGTGTGGCGCTCAAAAATCGATTGGGACGAAGATCTGTCAGCAGACCTCAATGTCAACTCTAGACCGTTGACATATGTATCCCTCGACCACGAGGACCAAGAAGCTATAACGCCGAATCACCTACTGCTTGGGTCATCTAGTGGTGAAAAGCCTTTCTACAATGCCGATGAGATCGACTACACAAGAGCGCCAGAGCGAGATGTTCGCCAACCAGTTCTGGATTCGGTGGGTCAAAGAGGTGCTACCTAACATCACTCGGAGAAGCAAATGGCATCAAAAGGTCAAGCCTATTGAGAAGGGAGACATCGTAATACTAGTAAATGAATACCCGTTTGGCCAAAGGGACGAGTCATTGACGTGACCACCGCAGCAGACGGCCAAGTAAGGAGTGCAAAGGTTCAGACTCAAATAGGTGTTCTATGTAGACCAGCCGTTAAATTAGCAGTCCTTGATGTCGGCAATAAGGAAGTAAGCTTCTCTGGATGAGTCCGCTTACTGGGAGGGGAATGTTGCCGAAATTTATGACAGCAAATTAATCACCTTCGACCCACTGTAAAGACAAAAGCAAACGCAAAAATGTACAGCTGTACACAGCGAACGAAACAGTTCGTTTTGTGCAAGCTTTTTTCTATTCTTGTTCTTGCGGTACTTTTCCTATGTACTTTTCATATGTATGTATAACTTAAGCTAGTTAGAAACACAATGCGTGATCGATGTCGCAGTTGTTTGTTTGCAGCCTAAGAGCATAGACCTAGAGTAAGTGAAATTGTATAAATGTAAGATGCCAAATTTAACCTTGAAATGTTTCAGAATTTTAAAGCTACCCACTTTTTCGCCGACCGACTTTTCCGTCTACCCACCTTGAATAAATTAAATGGCAAATAAATTAAAACTGAGCGTTTTAGTAAAGCTAGAAAACTAGGCAAACAAACAACATTTCTTTAAAATTTCTATTATGATATTTCTTTGAAATTTCTACGGAAATTATCTGTGAAAATCCTACGGTGAAGAAAGTCATAGAAGTTCTTCGTATACCTGCAGAGGATCGGATTCATATTTGACTCACTACGGTACAGAGTCTAGCGAATCCATCAGAAAAGAAATTCATTGCCGCTGCTGAGACAGCAGAAATTACGCAAATAGATGGCTTCCAACAATAGCTGTGGGCTATGCAGCGCTCCGGAGAATGAGGAGATGCTGACATGCTCCAGGTGTGCAGGCCAATTCCACTGCACATGCTGCGGAACGGACAGCAGTGCCACTTCGAGCTCATGGACGTGCGCCACGTGCATTTTATTGAGCCGTCGCCAGGCTGTCGCTTTCGCAGACGAACATAACCCTACTTCCAAACTGGTGCCAGTACATACTAAAAAGGAAACACGTGTCCGAGATTGTCAGCCAGAGACAGTCAACCAACACGAGGAAGAGGATGCTATGCAGGAAGATCATCAACTACTTCTACAACATTTAGAAAAGGAAATGTGCCTCGAGAGAGAATACTTGAGGCGTAAATATGCTCTACTAGCCACTCACGTGCAGTCAGGTGGAGCAGCAACAGGCCATCACATACTAACGACTGGAGTTAGCGGGCAAATAGCCATGATGGATCCTGGTGGTAGCAGTACACCACAAGCAACAAGTACCAGAACCCAGACTTTGCCACGCAACGCCGCTGGCATATCGCAGCAACAAATAGCCGCTCGTCAATCCATGCCAAGGGACCTGCCAATCTTTAATGGAGACCCCAAGGACTGGCCTTTGTTCTTCAGTTCCTATGAAACCAGCACTAAAATTGCCGGATACAGCAACGAGGAGAACACGCTTCGTTTGCAGAGATGTCTTAAAGGAAGAGCGCTAGAAGCAGTGCGGGATAGCTATTTCGTGATGTTTCCTGAGACGCTCCCTAATGTCATCAGTAGCCTAAAAATGTACTTTGGTTGTGCAGAGTTTATACTAAAGCTCCTTATCGACAACGCTCGTAATCTGCCATCGCTAAAGGGCAAACTGGAACCCCCTAATCCAGTTGGCATTTGCAGTCAAAAATATGTGTGTTACGAAGAAGCCGAATTTCTACGGCTAATATAATAGCAGAAACCAACAGCAAGAAACAGAAGAAATAGACCTGCTTTACACACTCATACAGCAGTCGCCGCCGAAAGTTAAAAGGGGACCTCATGTGTGATTTGCCAAGGAGATCACAAATTGGTATCGTGCGATAAACTCAGACGTATGACTATAAAGGAGAGGTGGGATGCCAAAAAGACTCACCGATTATGCCACCAGTGCATGAAGGGGCACAAAGGAGGCTGTTGGACACAAACATTGTGCAATATAGCCGGCTGCAAGGCAAAGCACAACAGTCTTCTCCATAACGAAGCGACGACGAGTGTCTAAGTCATCAGCTAACCCTCAAGAAAGTTTTTTCAGAAGGACGCACATGCAAGTGCAGGAGGGGAACGAAGAAAAGGGTCGCGATTTCGAGGACGGGTCAAAAATGTGTGAATTCGTAGGTGGGGGACGCACAAGTATTTGCGGGACGCACACTGAACAGACGGACGCTCAAGCAATTGCACTCTTCCTCTGGCAGCGTAATTGGTGCAAGCTGAGTTTGTCCCGTGGCCAAACCTCGCCAGGTAACTTTTAAAGCACCCGTGGCCGCTAAGAATCTGCGTCAGATGAAAGCTCACTTGCCCTTGTCTGTGTGTAACCCGCTTGACAGATGCTCAGACTGCGCTCCCTCGCAGTTACTTTCGTCTGACGCTTCATAGTGCCGTTACTTACGGCATCTGCGACGGCCTTAACCTCGTCCACCGATAAGTCGATGGGTATTTTTCCGGCGATGACAAGAGATAGAAAATACAAAAAAGATTAGAATAGAAAGAGCAAAACTCTAGAACCAGATGAAATAGTATTCAGGAAAGAAAATAGGAGAAATAAGTTGACATCGCGTTTCTCTAAGCATCATGTTTTGCAAGATAAAGGGATTACACTAATTACACACAAAAATAAAAAAGTACATAAGTCCAAAATCAAAAAAAAAGAACACAAAATAATAAGTCAAATACTTCACTGGTATTCCCAAATTAAGGCAGAAATGCTGAAGGTCCAACCATTGACCGATGATAATAAACTCCTTCAGATTAAAATGGGTAATTCTAAGGTTATTAAATCACATGGAAATTTGAATTATAAAATAGATCTAAACAATTTTCAAAAAAAATTTAAAAAACTTTGAATTAAATTTGGCACAAATTAAACAAGACACATTCTCAAGAGAAATAGTTAAGGCAATCGAAGCAAAAGACCAAGTGTACCAAAAGAAAGAGAAATAGTTAAGGCAGTCGAAGTAAAAGACCAAGTGTACCAAAAGAAAGATCGAAAAGAGGTCTAGTTAACAGATTAGGTAGCCTAATTAAAGTAGTTACGGGCAATATGGATGCGAATGATCAGGAAAAAATAAAACAAGTATTTAATAAAAGACAAGAAAATGAAAATTACCTGTTGCGAAATACCAACCAACAATAATCAATCAATAAAGAAATTTCATTAAAAAATATATTTTACATGTCAATATAATTAAATGATATAATATAATGCGATCATATTATAATATAATATAATTGGTTAATTTTTTTTCGATATTATAGGGTAGCAATAAAATTTTTTCAAATAATATGAATAATATGAGAAGGGCAAATAAATATGGTGGGGCTTTAATCCACAAAATTAATCCCTACACTAACCTTGCCTAATTAATTTAAAATCTTTCTCGAGGTCCCTGCTCGGGCGCCATCTCTAAGGCAGTTTTTCAGCCTGGATACAAATCTCACTCTATCCAGGGCCTTTACTTACAGAAAATTTATAAGAAAATCTCGAGACCTCTGGACTTTAAATTAACATAGACAAATGTGGGGAATAATTATTTATTTGACATCACAAAGAGACACAAAGTTAAACAATTAATATTAAAGACGGTGAACACTGTACAAAGGAAAAGACACACACATATAATACTATGGCATGCACATTTAATATTATTTCGGTTAGGGTATTACCCGGACACCGAAATAAATATTAAATGACACTAAGCAGTCAGATACGCAGTTGTTAACATTTCAGTTAGGGTATTACCCGGACACTGAAATGCTAAACAAATGGCATCATGACCACTGTACTATTCTACATGAAAACTACATTACAGTGGTTCCATGTTCATGCGCATTTAATATTGCTTCGACTAGGGTATTACCCGGATGTCGAATAATATTAAATGGCACTAAGTCGGCGTATGTACTGCCAACTGTACCATGGAAACACAACATAAGTTATTTAGACAACACTTAACACATTATTAGGACATTACATGCAGGGATAAGGGGTTAGTAACGTGGCCTCAAGGCCGACTCACCCGAATATAAATTGCATAATCTTAATGTTGATAAATGCGTTACTTTTCCTTGTTTTATATTTTGTTTTCTTTTCCGTGGATTTTTATTTGCACTGTCTTTGTTTTAGTACCACTGTTCTGCTTTTCCGTGTTTTATATTTTTTTTTTTTTCTTGGACTTTTATTTGCACTGTCTTTGTTTTAGTACCACTGTTCTGCGTGTTTTACTTCTATATATTCACTAAATTAGTTCTTGTTTTTCACTGTTTGATTTTTATCTTGATGCCAATTGTCACTTGTTATCTCTCCGGCGGCCAGAAACTAATTGATCTTACTCTTATTTCTAACCCTAGCCTTTGCCCTAGTTTTTAACATTTTAAGCTTTCGACGCAGCTGCAGAAATGCGTGGACCGTTATCCTACGAGCTTTTGGTGTACGTGACCAAACGTCTTAGCTTAGCTATGCTGACACCGACTGTACCGCCGGTGCGTCGGCGTCGCTGGCTATTGCAATGCGAAGGAGAGAGAAACAAAAGAAATAAAAATAATTGCTCTCTTGTTAGAAACTGAAACAATTGCTTCTCTCTCTTGCTAGAAACTGTAACCTAAAGATGAAATAGAAAACAATTGCTCTCTTGTTAGAAACTGTAACCTAATGTTGAACTAATCCCCTTCAATAAGTAGAGCATATTAGTTTAGAGGGTTGACTTATGGTTATATATATATTGATAGATGAAGAAAAATAGAAACAATAATTTGTGAATCCTCACAATGGGTATTGGGAAAATACAAGAAAATGAAAATTACCTGTTGCGAAATACCAACCAACAATAATCAATCAATAAAGAAATTTCATTAAGGTTTAAAAATATTATAGATCACATTAATAATGAACAAGAAAACATAAATTTATTTATCAAAAACTATAAAAATAATATTTTTTAAATCTTTAACAGAAGAACATAATGAAATTCATTTATTGCAGTATATCGCCAGAATTAACGTAAATCTTGATTTAATCTATAACCACATAAATAATATTTCAAAGAGCATATTACTGGCAAAAATAAATGTTTTACCAAAATATTCATATTAGACGAAATAGAATTATTAATATATGTATGTTATAAATGTCATTTAGCCGACAACAAGAATAATCAAAGGGTCAGCCTTAATTTCAATTAACAATTGTTCGGTAACTATCGATGGAGTAAAGTACGAAGCCACAAAACTTAACGTACAACGAGGTAGGCCATTTAGCTATACCAAGACAACACCATTCCAGACTTGAATCTCCAAAGACTTAATTTAGAGAACAGTAAAGCTGAATCGGAAATATTATATGTAAAAAACTATACATCGAATCATCTGATCACAGTCTACATCTTAGTTGCCATCATGACAATCACAGTAGCGATACTAAGGGCACTGAGAACTAAAAGGATAACCCTGGTAACAACAGCAACACCACCTACAAACGTTCCGACCATACCTTTGCTTTGGCCTTCACTTCATTCCAGGGGGGGAGGAGTTACCATCTTAACTCCCCTCGAGATGCCCCCAATTAAGCCTCCACGAGCAACTGCAATATATGAAATCTTGAGCAATACCCAGAAGCCGCAACATCAGCAACAAGCAGGATGTATACATATTAACATAATTCTAAAGAATATAAATCAAATGCATACGTCGGCATTCTGCCGACGGTCAGCCAGCTAGGGTGTAGGTACATAAAAATTAATATAAATAAAAATGAAGTCGAATTAAACAAGTCTTATTATTTACCTAAACCAAATATTTAAATACATCTACAATCAAACCATTAAATATATCCACCCCGGATCCTCAATCTGGTAACTGGCACAGTCGAAATTTGAAGAACCTACTAAACATGACGATAATCATAGTTATTGTTTGTGGGGGGCAGAGTTTTCCAATATGTAGAAATCTTCAGATCCGTTCCAATAAATAATTTACACCGCACGCGTAAACTTCGTTTGAACACTGCACAGTTTTTATTAGCTGGTAGAAAGATAGTAATATATATGGTGGCCAATAGATGTTGGCACTACAATAATGTTTGAATTTAAAAATGATTGGAATACTTTGTGGAACGTAAGGGCGTGTGTACGATTTGAAGATAAAAACGGACTAACTGCTCCTATGGAGCTTTTTGGCCGTCCTCCTTCCAATTCGCCGCTCTGTTTCTACCGCGCTCCTCTTCCGCTGTTCACCCTTTTCCGGCGTGAACAGTTACTATTTTGTAAGCTTATTTTAATAATAAGAGTAAAAAAAGGGAAGAGAATAAAACACAATAATAAATAAATAAAGTGAATCAAAAAAATTTTTTTCAAATTGAAACAAAAATGAATATATGCACAGGTAAAATAAAAGTAAAGCAAAGAAAAACGAGAAGAAAGAAAGTTTAGTTCTGTCTAGTGTGTGGTGGAACAAGTGTAAAATAATTAAAACAAATCTTAACAATTAAATCAAAAAGTTTTTTTCTTGATAAATAAAAATCTTTCCAAATTTCATCACTAAAAAGTGATATTTTAAACCAAAAATTTACACAAAATCATTTATAAAATTTCAAAATTTTCTTCACTTCAACGAAGTCGGACGTGTTTTTTTGCGCACCCGTTTTTAATTTGATTTTCTTGTATCCCCGGCTGTTATTTTCGCTTAAAGTTTAAAAAAAAATTTTGTTTAAATTCAAACTATCTCGCGATCGTTTTAAATTTGTTCTAAAACATTTAATCAAAGTTATATTTTAATTTGTGCTTTACTCAATAACAAAACTTACAGTTTTGTTTTTGTGTTCTGCATATACATACTTTGATTTTCTGTTTTGCGGTAATTCTCTCGATTGCACTCGCGCTCTTCGTACACAGTTGTGTTGTTGTTTCGTTTTGTGCTTGTCGTCTTGTGTTTTTATTACTCGCGATCGCAACCGTTTACTCTCGCGCTTGTATACCGTCTTTGTTGTTGTGTTTCTGTCTCTTCTTTTTTGGTGCATAGTTAGACATTAACCCTTGTGTAACAATTTGGTTAGTATACACCTTTGTTTATAGAATTTAAAATACTCTTTGAGTTTTTATCATTAGAAACTCAGTTTAATAGTTATAAACTATTAAATGAATCACCAAAGCGGAAGAAGACTATCCCTCGGGATTTCTCCCCTGATCCGGCGGCATCTCTACTCCACCTGTTCCGACAATAAGTAACGACTCTATAACACCAGACTCTCAGCCCCTGATTTCGTTTAGGAGCCCAGTGATGGCCCCAGTTACGGGAACTATTGATATATCCCCTGTTAATAGTGTCCCGCATACTGATGCGATATCAAGTGTAGTCTCCGATGTGTCCGAACGAATACCCTCTTCAAGGGATATTCCGAATAAAGTTGTAACTAGAGGAGCACGTATGTGTATAAGATCTAGTGGAATCTTACTTGTCTTTGTTTTTCAGTGTGACTAGCAAAGCAACAGCAAACCATTAAATATATTCACCCCGGATCCTCAATCTGGTAACTCGTGACCTTTTTCGCTGCTTGTGCGTACCGCGTTAAATGCGTCCATTTGTCAACGAACTCGCACATTTATGACCTCTGCCGCGAAAATAACGGAAAGAGCTAGGTGAGCCAAGTGCGTGCCCACACTTGGTACAGAGTCAAGCAAATCCATCAGAAAAGAAATTCATTGCAAAGTTCCAATAATAGCTGTGGGCTATGCAGCGCTCCGGACAGCAGCGCCACTTCGAGCTCATGGACGTGCGCCAAGTTCATTTTACTGAGGTCGCCAAGCCGTCGCTTCGCAGATGAATATAACCCTACTTCCAAGCCGGCGCCAGTACTTACTGCAAACGAAACACGTGTCAGAGATTGATTGTCAGCCTGAGACAGTCAACCAACACGTGGCAGAGGATGCTATGTAGGAAGATCATTAACTGCTTCTACAACATTTAGAAGAGGAACTGCCTCGAGAGAAAATACTTGAGTGGTAAATATGCTCTACTACAGCAACAGGACATGCCTGGTGGTAGCAGTACACCACAAGCCACAAGTACCAGAACCCAGACTTTGCTATGCAACGCCGCTGCCAACAAATAGCCGCTCGTCAATCCATGCCAAGAGACCTGCCAATCTTTAACGGAGACTCCAAGGACTGGCCTTTGTTCTTCAGTTCCTATGAAACCAGCACTAAAATCGCCGGATACAGCAACGAGGAGAACACCCTTCTTGTGCAGAGATGTCTTAAAGGAAGAGCGCTAGAACCGGTGCGGGATAGCTATTTCGTGATGTTTCCTGAGACGCTCCCTAATGTTATCAGTAGCCTAAAAATGTACTTTGGTTGTGCAGAGTTTATACTAAAGATCCTTATCGACAACGCTCGTAATCTGCCATCGCTAAAGGGCAAACTGGAACCCCTAATCCAGTTGGCATTTGCAGTCAAAAATATGTGTGTTACGAAGAAGCCGAATTTCTACGGCTAATATAATAGCAGAAACCAACAGCAAGAAACAGAAGAAATAGACCTGCTTTACACACTCATACAGCAGTCGCCGCCGAAAGTTAAAAGGGGACCTCATGTGTGATTTGCCAAGGAGATCACAAATTGGTATCGTGCGATAAACTCAGACGTATGACTATAAAGGAGAGGTGGGATGCCAAAAAGACTCACCGATTATGCCACCAGTGCATGAAGGGGCACAAAGGAGGCTGTTGGAGACAAACATTGTGCAATATAGCCGGCTGCAAGACAAAGCACAACAGTCTTCTCCATAACAAAGCGACGACGAGTGTCTTACATAATCATCGTAACCTCAAGAAAGTTTTTTCAGAATCGTTCCAGTCACCTTGTACGGAAAATCAAAGTTAATTGATGTCTACGCGTTCATGGATGATAATTCGACTTTAACACTTCTGGAAGAAAGTCTAGCCAAAGAGTTGGGGGGAGAAGGGCGCTCCCAGTCCGCTATATATCAGCTGGACCGGAAATGTCAGAAGAGAAGAGCCGCAATCCAAGCGGTTGAATTTAAAAATCTCCAAACTGGGTCAACGTAATAAATTATTTAAATTAAACGACGTTTATTCTGTCAATTCCCTTGGCCTGTCTGCAGAGACGATAATGGCGGATCAAATAAAAAGCAAATATCCACATCTAAGAAATCTCCCATTACCGAGCTATACAAACATAGTTCAAAAATGATCATCGGCATCAACAATCCAAATCTCATTGCTGCGCAAAAGGTGCGCGAAGGCAAGTGGCAGCAACCCATTGCTGCAAAGACGAGGTTGGGATGGACCATATTTGGTGGATCGTGGCAAGGCCGCAACAAGCTAAACATCCATTGATGCCACTGCGACCAGGATCTGCATGAAATGGTCAAACAAAACATGCTGACGGAGGATAACGTTTCGCCCAAGCTAACCAAATCTCCAGAGGAACAGAGATCGTTGCAGATTTTGGAAGACACAATAACTTATAACGCAGGGGATTATACTTCAGGATTAGTGTGGAAAGATGATCATCGACGCTTTCCTGACAGTCTTCTAACAGCAAAAAGAAGGCTTTTATGTCTCCGCAGGAGAATGGAAAGAGACCCCCAGCTAGCTGCAGAGCTGGACCAACAAATACATAACCTCATTCACAAGGGATATACCAAAAAGTTAGATGTTAACGCATTGCTGGAAAAACAAGAAGATGTATGGTATTTGCCCATATTCACCGTACGTAACCCACACAAACCGGATAGAGTGAGATTAGTGTGGGACGCAACAGCCAAATCATCGGGAGTAGCTCTCAACGATTTTCTAATGAAAGGGCCCGATCTCCTTGTACCACTGCTCCAAATAATGTACAACTTTAGAATGAGAGCTGTCGGTCATCGCATTACGGTGCGAGAGGAAGATGCGAAAGCACAACGTTTCTTGTGGCTCAACAGGGAAACAAATATCGTGGAAGCATTTCAACTAAACGTGCTTACATTCGGAGCTACGTGCTCACCCTGTATAGCGCATTACGTGCGTGACTTAAACGCCACGAAACACGAAAAAGAGTTTCCATCTGCATCAAAAGCCATCCGCAAGTATCATTATGTGGACGACTACATCGATTCTTGTCACACAGCAGAGGAAGCAGTAGCCCTGTGCTCGTGGAGGCTTTCACATGCATAAATGGTGTTCAAATTCAAAAGAAGTTCTTTCCAAACTTAAAGAGACCACAGCCCAAGAGAAAAACAATTCTTCAACAGAGAGGACATCAACATCTACGAGAAGATATTGGGCATGCAATGGAATCCGGATCAGGATGCGTTCACGTATGCGCCTTAAGCGAAACATAATAACCACCGATGTTGTGCCAACCAAAAGAGAAATTCTGCAAGTTTTGATGTCAGTCTTCGATCCAATGGGCTTCGCATCTTGTATTATGATCTACCTCAAAATCCTACTCCAGCAAGTGTGGCGCTCAAAAATCGATTGGGACGAAGATCTGTCAGCAGACCTCAATGTCAACTCTAGACCGTTGACATATGTATCCCTCGACCACGAGGACCAAGAAGCTATAACGCCGAATCACCTACTGCTTGGGTCATCTAGTGGTGAAAAGCCTTTCTACAATGCTGATGAGATCGACTACACAAGAGCGCCAGAGCGAGATGTTCGCCAACCAGTTCTGGATTCGGTGGGTCAAAGAGGTGCTACCTAACATCACTCGGAGAAGCAAATGGCATCAAAAGGTCAAGCCTATTGAGAAGGGAGACATCGTAATACTAGTAAATGAATACCCGTTTGGCCAAAGGGACGAGTCATTGACGTGACCACCGCAGCAGACGGCCAAGTAAGGAGTGCAAAGGTTCAGACTCAAATAGGTGTTCTATGTAGACCAGCCGTTAAATTAGCTGTCCTTGATGTCGGCAATAAGGAAGTAAGCTTCTCTGGATGAGTCCGCTTACTGGGAGGGGAATGTTGCCGAAATTTATGACAGCAAATTAATCACCTTCGACCCACTGTAAAGACAAAAGCAAACGCAAAAATGTACAGCTGTACACAGCGAACGAAACAGTTCGTTTTGTGCAAGCTTTTTCTATTCTTGTTCTTGCGGTACTTTTCCTATGTACTTTTCATATGTATGTATAACTTAAGCTAGTTAGAAACACAATGCGTGATCGATGTCGCCGTTGTTTGTTTGCAGCCTAAGAGCATAGACCTAGAGTAAGTGAAATTGTATAAATGTAAGATGCCAAATTTAACCTTGAAATGTTTCAGAATTTTAAAGCTACCCACTATTTCGCCTACCGACTTTTCCGTCTACCCACCTTGAATAAATTAAATGGCAAATAAATTAAAACTGAGCGTTTTAGTAAAGCTAGAAAACTAGCCAAACAAACAACATTTCTTTAAAATTTCTATTATGATATTTCTTTGAAATTTCTACGGAAATTATCTGTGAAAATCCTACGGTGAAGAAAGTCATAGAAGTTCTTCGTATACCTGCAGAGGATCGGATTCATATTTGACTCACTACGGTACAGAGTCTAGCGAATCCATCAGAAAAGAAATTCATTGCCGCTGCTGAGACAGCAGAAATTACGCAAATAGATGGCTTCCAACAATAGCTGTGGGCTATGCAGCGCTCCGGACAATGAGGAGATGCTGACATGCTCCAGGTGTGCAGGCCAATTCCACTGCACATGCTGCGGAACGGACAGCAGTGCCACTTCGAGCTCAGCCGTCGCCAGGCTGTCGCTTTCGCAGACGAACATAACCATACTTCCAAACCGGTGCCAGTACATACTAAAAAGGAAACACGTGTCCGAGATTGTCAGCCAGAGACAGTCAACCAACACGAGGAAGAGGATGCTATGCAGGAAGATCATCAACTACTTCTACAACATTTAGAAAAGGAAATGTGCCTCGAGAGAGAATACTTGAGGCGTAAATATGCTCTACTAGCCACTCACGTGCAGTCAGGTGGAGCAGCAACAGGCCATCACATACTAACGACTGGAGTTAGCGGGCAAATAGCCATGATGGATCCTGGTGGTAGCAGTACACCACAAGCAACAAGTACCAGAACCCAGACTTTGCCACGCAACGCCGCTGGCATATCGCAGCAACAAATAGCCGCTCGTCAATCCATGCCAAGGGACCTGCCAATCTTTAATGGAGACCCCAAGGACTGGCCTTTGTTCTTCAGTTCCTATGAAACCAGCACTAAAATTGCCGGATACAGCAACGAGGAGAACACCCTTCGTTTGCAGAGATGTCTTAAAGGAAGAGCGCTAGAAGCAGTGCGGGATAGCTATTTCGTGATGTTTCCTGAGACGCTCCCTAATGTCATCAGTAGCCTAAAAATGTACTTTGGTTGTGCAGAGTTTATACTAAAGCTCCTTATCGACAACGCTCGTAATCTGCCATCGCTAAAGGGCAAACTGGAACCCCTAATCCAGTTGGCATTTGCAGTCAAAAATATGTGTGTTACGAAGAAGCCGAATTTCTACGGCTAATATAATAGCAGAAACCAACAGCAAGAAACAGAAGAAATAGACCTGCTTTACACACTCATACAGCAGTCGCCGCCGAAAGTTAAAAGGGGACCTCATGTGTGATTTGCCAAGGAGATCACAAATTGGATGAAAAGTACTGAGTTAACAGGAAACCCAAATATGGTCCTGTATGCCCAAAAAAGCCGTGGTAATTATACAAACAAATATAATTATCGTGGTAGAGGCAATGGTCGTGGTTATTATAATAATTACAACAATAACGGCCAAAACTTTCAACAAAACCAAAATAATAACTATAGAGGAAACAACAGAGGTTACAATAGAAATACTAGAGGTAACCGAGGAAATAACCGACAAAACGGTTATACTACCAATAATGTTAGAGTAACACAGAATGCTTCGGGAAACTCCCAAGAACCTTTAGATACCCTGCAGTAAAGAGTAAAAAGATTCACGCCATCAGTTTTAATCAAAATACGTTTGTCACCTTTACGAATTTGGCAACGGGGAAAAAGTTAGTATTATGAATAGACACAGGATAGGAAATATCTATTGTAAAAGAAAATTCCGACAATTTTCAAAATATCCAAAATAATAAAATCATAAATATACAAGCAATTAGTCAAGAAGTAACTAAATCCATAGGGTTTACTTCTGTCGAAATCCAATCTTGAAAATATATAATCCCACACGACTTTCACGTCGTGAATAACAAATTCGCTATTCCATGTGATGGAATACTAGGAATCGATTTTATAAGAAAATACAACTGTCAATTAGATTTCAATCAGTCCGAAGACTGGTTGATAATTAGACCAAATAACCTAAAATATCCGATATATCTACCAATATCGTACATTTCTGGTAATAATTCAATAGTTTTGCCAGCAAGATCCCAAGTTGTCCGAAAAATTGAAATAAATTCACAAGAAGACACAGTGTATTCATTCCAAAGCAAGAAATTCAAAATGGTATTTATTTAGCAAATACCATAACTAAACCCCAAAATGGAGTCATACGATTGCTAAATACTACAAATAGGGATCAAATAGTAAAGATAACAAATTTAAAGTATGAACGACTTTCCTGCTACGAAATAATAGAAGCGAATAAAGAACAGCGTGAAAACGCAGTACTAACTACACTATCAAAAAATTTTCCCCAACAGTTTCACAGCCAACTTACAAAGTTGTGCAAGAAATATAGTGATGTATTCGGACTAGAAACCGAATCAGTAACAACAAATAACTTTTATAAACAAAAATTAAGACTGGTGGACGATAAACCGATTTATATTAAATATTATAGAAATCCTCATAGTCAGAAAGACGAAATTCAGAGACAAGTCCAAAAGCTCATAAAAGACGAAATAGTCGAGCCCTCTGTATCTCCTTACAATAGCCCACTATTATTAGCACCGAAAAAATCGTCAACAAGTTCCGAAAATAAGAAATGGCGATTAGTAATTGACTATCGTCAAATTAATAAAAAATTGTTGTCCGATAAATTTCCATTACTTAGAATTGATGACATTTTAGATCAACTAGATAGAGCAAAATATTTTCATGCCTCGACCTAATGTCAGGTTTTCATCAAATTGAACTCGAAGAAGAGTCACGAGACATAACATCTTTTTCCACATGTAATGGCTCATATCGCTTCACGCGATTACCATTCGGTTTAAAAATAGCCCTAAATTCGTTCCAGAGAATGATGACTATAGCATTCAATGGCCTTGAACCTTCGCAAGCATTCCTTTATATGGATGACTTAATAGTCATAGGTTGTTCCGAAAAACATATGCTTAATAATCTAACAGATGTTTTTGAGAAGTGTAGGCAACACAACCTAAAGTTACATCCTGAAAAATGTTCATTTTTTATGCATGAAGTCACCTTTTTGGGACATAAATGCACTGATAAATCAATCTTGCGTGATGACACAAAATATGATGTCATTCAAAATTATCTGTCTTATCTGTGGCATTACTGTTTTGCCGCGAATGTGTACGGAAAGCACTAAAGCGGAATGGGTTATCATCTCGAGTTGCTCTTAAAAAACCCTTATTGTCAAAAGAGCATATTGAAAGGGGCTTAACATTTGCCAGGATGCACGGACGACAACCGGAATCATATTGGGATGACGTTATATTTTGTGACGAAACAAAAATGATTCTATATTATAACGATGGACCCAGCAGAGTGTGGCGAAAGCCGTTAAAAGCCCTGGAGTCTCAAAATATAATTCCGACAGTAAAGTTTGGCAAACTTTCAGTAATGGTTTGGGGGTTCATCTCAAGCAAAGGCGTCGGCGATTTGTGATTTAATGATAATACTATGGATGCCCAACAATGTTTGGGCATATTGCGCTCAGTGGTAGCCAGTGCCAACAAATTTGGGTTTTATGTTGATGCTAAACCTACTTATAGATTTTACCAAGACAATGATCCGAAGTACAAAGCCAATATTGTGAGATGCTGGCTATTGTATAATTGCAAAAATGTGTTGGATACACCTGCCCAAAGCCCAGACCTAAATGCCATTGAGAATCTGTGTGCGCATCTCAAAAAAAGAATGGCAAAGCGCCATCCCAAAAACAAAAATTTAAGGAATGGCACAATATCCCGCCGGATTACGCACAAAATCTCATCAAATCGATGAAGAGACGATTGGGAGCCGTTTTAGATGGCCTTACAAAATATTAAATATTCTAAGTTAGTTTATAAAACAATAGAATAAGTGAAAAAACTATGTTGTGTAAACACTTACACTTGGCAGTAGAATTTTGTGCAATCTTTCGTTTTTGTTATTTTTATTTATACCTTTGCAAAAAAGGTATATTAATTTTGGTCAGAAGTTTGCAACGCATAGAAGGAAGCATCTCCGACTATATAAAGTATATATATTCTTGATCAGCACGATGAGCTGAGTTCATTTAGCCCTGTCCGTATGTGCGCCTGTCCGTTGTCCGTCTGTCCGTCTGTCTGGATCAACGCAATCTCCTCCGAGACCCTTGAAGCTACACAGCTGAAATTTTGCACCTACGCTTCTTTTTGCTGCAGGCATTGTAAATCTCGAAATCATTCCGATAGGAAGGATGACTATATCATATAGCTCCCATAGGAACAATCAGTCGTGAATAAGCTTTAACCTCAATAACCTTGTTGTTTTCCACCGAAATATTTGTGAGTTATATACTTCTTAACATATCCACCGAGTTTCATCAAAATCGGTTGACTATATCATACAGCTCCCATATGGAACGATCGGTCATTAATATGGATTTCGAGCAATAACTTGGTTGTTTTAAAAGCGATTATCACTAAATTTGGTATATATGAGTTTTCTTTACTTTCTAACATATCTGGAAAGTTTTATCAGAATCGGGGCACTATATCATATAGCTCCTATAGCAACGATCTGTCATGAATATGCTTTAACCTCAATAACTTTATTTTCCAACGAAATATTACGAAAGCCGAAAATCTTGGTTATTTGGTATATATAAAAATGTGTCTGTTGAGTTTTGATAGAATCGGCCTACTATATGATATAGCTCCTATAGGAACAATCGGACAAAAAAAAATTTTTTTTTACTCGTAAGTTTATTTTCTTGGAGCCATGGGCATGATTCGTTTTATATACTTTCTTATAATTCTGGTAATTTATATATAATTGATAAGAACAGTTTGCAAAGGTATCCGAACTTCGGCGCGGCCGAAGTTAGTCCATCCTTCTAGTTTTTTAATTCATTTTATTACACAATGACTATTAATAGAATATACTGCCTGTATAATTGGCCAAGATAGTATACATTAACATTTAAATAAGTATAAATATGAATATATAATAATAATACATCTAAGTTATAGCTCTATATGTATTTATTGCAAAGTTAGGCGTTAGAGTAGTGGCAGCGCGGGCCCTTGTGGAACTTCCCATAGGGAATTGAGTCACAAGGACGATTGCTGCTTTTACTTTAGCCCAATCTTTCCAGTCAACGGAACTCCTCCGTTTTCCAACGCGCAAATCCGCATATCGCGTCCCACATCGCAGCGTCTTCGACCATCCTCGTTACCAATTTTTCGACGGATAGCCTATCGCTGATCCTCTGTTGAACTCGCCATCTCTTCCTCTGGCAGCGGCTACAGACGAAAAATGTGTGTTCTGCGTCCACCATTGCAATTGGTGCAAGCAGAGAAAAAGGTTGCGATCACGAGGCCGAGCAGAGGTCATAAATGTCCGAGTTTGAAGAGGGACGCACAAGTAACTGGGGGACGCACACTTTACTGAGGGACGCACAAGCAGAGGACTAAAGCTTAAGGATGGGTCATAAATGTGCGAGTTTATTGACAGAGGGACGCACATGCAAGAGCAGGAGGGGAACGAAGAAAAGGGTCGCGATTTCGAGGACGGGTGTGAATTCGTAGGTGGGGGACGCACAAGTATTTGCGGGACGCACACTGAACAGACGGACGCTCAAGCAATTGCACTCTTCCTCTGGCAGCGTAATTGGTGCAAGCTGAGTTTGTCCCGTGGCCAAACCTCGCCAGGTAACTTTTAAAGCACCCGTGGCCGCTAAGAATCTGCGTCAGATGAAAGCTCACCTGCCCTTGTCTGTGTGTAACCCGCTTGACAGATGCTCAGACTGCGCTCCCTCGCAGTTACTTTCGTCTGACGCTTCATAGTGCCGTTACTTACGGCATCTGCGACGGCCTTAACCTCGTCCACCGATAAGTCGATGGGTATTTTTCCGGCGATGACAAGAGATAGAAAATACAAAAAAGATTAGAATAGAAAGAGCAAAACTCTAGAACCAGATGAAATAGTATTCAGGAAAGAAAATAGGAGAAATAAGTTGACATCGCGTTTCTCTAAGCATCATGTTCTGCAAGATAAAGGGATTACACTAATTACACACAAAAATAAAAAAATACATAAGTCCAAAATCAAAAAAAAAAGAACACAAAATAATAAGTCAAATACTTCACTGGTATTCCCAAATTAAGGCAGAAATGCTGAAGGTCCAACCATTGACCGATGATGATAAACTCCTTCAGATTAAAATGGGTAATTCTAAGATTATTAAATCACATGGAAATCTGAATTATAAAATAGATCTAAACAATTTTCAAAAAAAATTTAAAAAACTTTGAATTAAATTTGGCACAAATTAAACAAGACACATTCTCAAGAGAAATAGTTAAGGCAGTCGAAGCAAAAGACCAAGTGTACCAAAAGAAAGAGAAATAGTTAAGGCAGTCGAAGTAAAAGACCAAGTGTACCAAAAGAAAGATCGAAAAGAGGTCTAGTTAACAGATTAGGTAGCCTAATTAAAGTAGTTACGGGCAATATGGATGCGAATGATCAGGAAAAAATAAAACAAGAATTTAATAAAATACAAGAAAATGAAAATTACCTGTTGCGAAATACCAACCAACAATAATCAATCAATAAAGAAATTTCATTAAGGTTTAAAAATATTATAGATCACATTAATAATGAACAAGAAAACATAAATTTATTTATCAAAAACTATAAAAATAATATTTTTTAAATCTTTAACAGAAGAACATAATGAAATTCATTTATTGCAGTATATCGCCAGAATTAACGTAAATCTTGATTTAATCTATAACCACATAAATAATATTTCAAAGAGCATATTACTGGCAAAAATAAATGTTTTACCAAAATATTCATATTAGACGAAATAGAATTATTAATATATGTATGTTATAAATGTCATTTAGCCGACAACAAGAATAATCAAAGGGTCAGCCTTAATTTCAATTAACAATTGTTCGGTAACTATCGATGGAGTAAAGTACGAAGCCACAAAACTTAACGTACAACGAGGTAGGCCATTTAGCTATACCAAGACAACACCATTCCAGACTTGAATCTCCAAAGACTTAATTTAGAGAACAGTAAAGCTGAATCGGAAATATTATATGTAAAAAACTATACATCGAATCATCTGATCACAGTCTACATCTTAGTTGCCATCATGACAATCACAGTAGCGATACTAAGGGCACTGAGAACTAAAAGGATAACAACAGCAAAACCACCTACAAACGTTCCGACCATACCTTTGCTTTGGCCTTTACTTCATTCCAGGGGGGGAGGAGTTACAATATATGAAATATATGAATATATGAAATCTTGAGCAATACCCAGAAGCCGCAACATCAGCAACAAGCAGGATGTATACATATTAACATAATTCTAAAAAATGTAAATCAAATGCATACGTCGGCATTCTGCCGACGGTCAGCCAGCTAGGGTGTAGGTACATAAAAATTAATATAAATAAAAATGAAGTCGAATTAAACAAGTCTTATTATTTACCTAAACCAAATATTTAAATACATCTACAATCAAACCATTAAATATATCCACCCCGGATCCTCAATCTGGTAACTGGCACAGTCGAAATTTGAAGAACCTACTAAACATGACGATAATCATAGTTATTGTTTGTGGGGGGCAGAGTTTTCCAATATGTAGAAATCTTCAGATCCGTTCCAATAAATAATTTACACCGCACGCGTAAACTTCGTTTGAACACTGCACAGTTTTTATTAGCTGGTAGAAAGATAGTAATATATATGGTGGCCAATAGATGTTGGCACTACAATAATGTTTGAATTTAAAAATGATTGGAATACTTTGTGGAACGTAAGGGCGTGTGTACAATTTGAAGATAAAAACGGACTAACTGCTCCTATGGAGCTTTTTGGCCGTCCTCCTTCCAATTCGCCGCTCTGTTTCTACCGCGCTCCTCTTCCGCTGTTCACCCTTTTCCGGCGTGAACAGTTACTATTTTGTAAGCTTATTTTAATAATAAGAGTAAAGTAAAACACAATAATAAATAAATAAAGTGAATCAAAAAAATTTTTTTCAAATTGAAACAAAAATGAATATATTGTAAGGAAGTTTTCCCGGCCGGGGTACATCTCCCAGTCTCCCCAGGGCCTTTCCTACACAGAAAATTTATGTAAGAAACCCGGACTTGATGACGGAGGAAAGGGAGCAGAGCCATATCCCTAGTTGGCTTGCTCTAATCGATGATTGCTTTAACTATACCTAACAGAGGAGGGAAAAGGGAAAGGAGTAGGGTGATCGACGTCTACTAAACGATTAACAAACACAAGGGAAGGGTATCAAGCCGACTAGGGTGTCACCCAGACATCGGCTTGAGAAACAAACACGTTGGGATTAGCCCAGGCAATTCAACCAGGTCAAGTAGGGTGTCACCCGGACCTTGGCCTGTTTGAATTATCCAGTTGCGACTCGTTGGATAATTCCTATTATTTAAGTCAACTAGGGTGTTACCCGGACATTGGCTTAAATAAAATAGGAATTATCCAGAATCGCTACAAATACAAACAAACTACTAATGGCCCAAGAATCTTCATCAGATCAATTAGGGTGTCACCCGGACATTGGTCTGATAAAGTTCCTAGTCGGGTAGCACTAGACAAATCATATTATCTTAGTCAATTAGGGTGTCACCCGGACATTGACTAAGATTAATATGATTTACATGGCTCCCTACATAAAATACAAATACTACAAAACACACACTACATGCAAGTACAGTACGTAGACATTGAGATAATGGAGGGAACTAAAATGACAGGATGGAATGTTGAGGATAAATCATTAAGACTGGTTTTGAGATTCGGGGTCAAACATTATAAAGTTTATTAATGTCCCTCGGACCTAATTACTACTTATATCTAACCTGATATTGATTTACCACACTTGACCTAATAATCTGGGAGGGGGTAGCCCTGTTGGCCACTGATTGGACTCACCCGCTGTACACACCCTTGTTTAGCTCTGTTTCCAATGATTGTGTTTAATTTGGCGTCTCTATGGTCTTATGGATTACCGAAAAAGGTATTTTGAGATTATTATATTAGCTGTAGGGGACACTTTAGTTCTGCTCGATATGTTTATCCACGCACTGCACTTTATTTGTTTTCAACTTATCTGTTGCTCGGTCCTAGCTCAACTGATCTGTCGATTTAACTTTCGACAGCCCTTGGCCTTTGATTTTGGTCGCTGACTGATGATGTCTACGATTTCGTCGACGCTGTAGATTGGCGTTGCCATGCTGCTGTGAAAAATATACATTGAATACTCTGACTTGTGATACCCTATCGTTGATACCCTATTACCCTATCAGTGTGGTTTACAAAGGGCGAAAAATGTCTTAAAAATAAAAATTACATGCTAACTTAAATTAACCATGAGCGTTGTTCATGATTACTCTTGCCTGTTGGCGCGAAGCGCCCTCGGGTTACGTTGCAGAGATTCCCCCTTAGGGGAACAGGGACGTTGGGAGAGCACACTCTCCATCAAGTGGCCCCTGTGAGTTGACTCATCTCTGGTATGGTAGCTTCCTCTGATTCATAGGGATGTCTGCTGGGCCTCCGTTTGTTGCAATGGTTTGAGGTCATCTATGCTTGCTGTGCGTCGTTGTCTGCCATGGGCTTCTTCTGATTCATGGGGATGTTTGCTGGGCCTCTGTTTGTTGCAATGGTTTGAGGTCATCTATGCTTGCTGTGCGTCGTTGTCTGCCATGGGCTTCTTGTAGGCGGACTATGTTTCTGGAAATAAACTTGATTACTTTGTAGGGCCCGTCAAACTTCGGGGCCAGTTTGGCTGCAAAGCCTTCTGCGGCTTTAGACAAATGGTGTTGTCTAAGTAAGACCAGATCGCCAACGGCTGGTCTCCATTCTCGGCGTCGTAGGTTATAGTGCCGGCTTTGGTCTAATGATGCTTGCTGCATGTTGGTCTGGGCCAATTTGAATACGTCAGCCATGCGTTGTGCTCGGGATTCGGGTGACCATGGCGGTGTTCCTAGACCAGCAGTAGTTTCATCGTATAATGCTCCAGGAATACGTGGTTCTCTTTCCAACACTAGAAAGGCTGGGGTGAATCCTGTAGAATCACATACGCTTGAGTTGATGGCTAATGTGAATTCGGGGAATAGTTGGTCCCAATTGCTCTGGTCTTCTCCTGAGTATTGAGCTATCATCGTGTTGATAGTTCGATTAGCTCTTTCGGTGGGGGTCTGACGTGGTGTATACGGTGCGGTGTACTGAAGTTCCACTCCAGCTCGTTGACAAAGTTCTCTGAATGATTTACTGGTAAAATGCGTTCCATTGTCGCAGACGAGAGTGCGGGGAGTTCCGAATCGTCCGATGATCCTCCCTCGGAAAGCCTTTGCCAATGCAGTAGTGGTAGCTTTACGCAGAGGTAAGAGCTCCACCCATCTACTGTAGGCATCTAAAAAGACTAACAAGACTGTGTTACCTTGTTTCGACCGGGGTAGAGGGCCGACAAAATCCGTGCATACTATGCTAAATGGTTCCTTGACTTGGCGTGTGAACATCTTTCCTGCTGGTTTTGTTTGATCTACTTTGTATCGTTGGCATTGTATGCAGCTGCGAACATGACGTGTGACGTCACGGAAGAATCCAGGCCAATAGTATTTCTGGGCTATTCTGATTATTGTTTTTCTGATTCCTAAATGCCCTGCTGTGGGTTCATTGTGGCATTCCTGTAGCACTCGTTCTAGGTTTTCCTTTGGTACACATAGCTTCCATGGAATGGGGTCATCTTCTTCTGGGTGGTGATCTCTCCTACGGTAGAGTGGATCACCTTCGTATCGGTAGTCGGGAAACTGGTCAGGTTGTTCATCGATTTGGTGTTTAATTTTACGCCACCATGTGCATTTTGGCAGGGTATCCTGTATACTGTTTATTACATCTAATGGTTGTCGAGAGAGGGCGTCTGCTACTATGTTTAATTTCCCTCGGCGGTATTGGATGTCGAACTCGTATTGTTGAAGTTCGAGTGCCCCACGAGCGATGCGTCCTGTTGGGTTATCTATGGAGTTGAGCCATTTAAGGGCCTGATGATCGGTTATAACTTCGAATCGGTAGCCTTCTAAATAGCAGCGCATCTTGCGTATTGCCCAGACGATGGCGAGGCACTCTTTCTCAGTGGCTGAGTAGTTTTCCTTGGGAGCAAGTAGTCGTCGGCTGGCATACGCTATCACTCGTTCTGTACCTTCTTGGTATTGAGTCAAGACTGCACCCAATCCATAATCCCTGGCATCGGTCTGTAAATAGAACTTGGAATTAAAATCTGGACAAGCTAATATGGGAGCAGAAGTTAATCGAGATTTCAGCTCTTCAAATGCGGCTTGTTGTTCACGATCCCAATTCCACTTGGCATTCTTTTTCAGCAATTTAGTGATAGGCTGAACGACGTTGGAGAACTCTGGAACAAAGCGGCGATACCAGGAGGCGAAGCCTAGGCATCGGCGAAGCTGGCGTACATTAGTAGGGGGTGATAGCTCGCGCACTGCGGCTACTTTTTCAGGATCAGTGTGAATCCCTTGTTCACTGATAACATGTCCGAGGAATTGTATCCTGCGCTTGAAGAACCTGCATTTTGCTTGGTTTATACGCAAGTTAGCTTCTCGTAGCCTGCGAAAAACTTCTCGTAGATGCGTCATGTGCTCTTCCAGTGTGCTGCCTACAACGATGATGTCGTCTAGGTAGGCGAAAGCAAAAGGATCCATTTCGGGGCCTATTACGCTATCCAAAGCGCGTTGAAATGTGGCGGCTGCTGAATGTAGTCCAAATGGCATAACTTTCCATTGAAACAGCCCACGACCGGGGACTGTGAAAGCTGTGCATTCGCGACTGGATCTGGCCAATGGGATTTGCCAGTATCCGCTCTTGAGGTCCAATGTGGAGATGAACTTCGCGTGCCGAAGTTTCTCTAATATATGATTAATCCGGGGTAGAGGGTAGGCATCTCGTATAGATTGGGCATTGAGTTGCCTGAAATCTATACACATGCGCATGTCACCAGTTTTCTTACCCACTAATACGATGGGTGCGCTGTGAGGACTCTTCGATGGTTCGATTCGGCGTTCTAGCAGTAACTGGTCTACGGTATCATTGATGATCTTCTGCTGTGCTGGATTACGGGGGTAATATCTCTGCTTGATGGGACGGTCGTCCTTCATTGTAATAACATGCTCTGCTATGTGGGTGACACCTTTTAAAGTGTCGAATTTAGGCAGCTCTTGTGCCAAAAATTCTTCTATAAGTTGAGTTGAGCTAGGGTCTCCGATCGGGGATGGGGATTCATGCATTGCTGGTTCACTTGGTTTAGTATCTTCGGGGGTCACTGGCAGTGTTGTGGTTATTAAATTAAGTTTCGTTGACTTACGTGAGCGGCTTCCTTCTACTTGCTTGCGGAAGGGGTTGTTCCTTATCGCATGGTCCGATGGGGGAGGTAGAGCTGCACGTCTGGTCCAACTCTCAGTTGGGCTTTTGTTCTTTTGGTAGACCGTTGGGTCATCTGTGGTTAACTTGGGCTGTGGGTCACGTCTGGTAATTATCGTCGACTTGATCGGTGGCCTGATACTAGACTCTGTGATAGTATCAACTCGGGTGAATGCTCCATTGGACTGTGTTGCAGTAGGTTCCAATCTGATGAAATTTTCTCCGCAATCTGAACCTAGAATGATCTGGTCCATAATGCCTGGTAGAATTAACAATGGTAACTTGGTGTGTGATATTCCTAACCACATGTCGGCTTCGATGGCTTGGGTGATCTCCTTGCGAGATCCGTCGGCTAAGTTGATAGCGGCGCGTATTTGTTTCCTGTCTTCTGTGGCTGATACCTGTTGTGCCAAAGAATGGCTGATGAAGCTTCTTGTAGCTCCGGTGTCCAACGTTGCGTTTATCTCATGACCATTGATTTGGATTAATGCTAGCAGGCGTCCTTCAGCAAATTGAAGTCGGCTTATACTTGGGGATGCTTTGGCGCTTCCTTTGTTTGATCCCCGTTCAAACAAATGCGCTCGGCGTTTCCCGAAGGTTTGCAGCATTCGATAGTTCGAATGCCTCTTCTTCCGCATTCCCAGCAGAAAAGTCTGCGTCGGTTGGTACATTGTTGGGCAATATGTCCATGTTCGCTGCAATTCCTGCAGGCGCGTTGCGTATCTACACGTGTGTCCGCCAGTTGTTAGACGTTAGATCTGTTGGCTTGGCGTCCAGCCCCAGGCTGATAGGTGAACTTGTTGTTAATCCTGTTCTTGCGTGGCTCAGCTCGGGGTACATCTAAGAATTGTTGAACCTGGTTGTCGTAGGCAGAGGACATATTGACCTGGGAATTAAAAGAATTTGTAAAACTTGTGGAACTTTGGCTTCGTATGACCTCATAGTTGACGACTAACCGTGTTAGCTCCGTTAAATCGTGAAAATCTCTACGACGAGTGTACAGCTGGTACTCGGGATGTAGATTGTCATAGATGCGTTCCAATTCTTGTGGTCCGGTATAATTGGCTCTTCGCATCATGAGACGAAGCTCGACCAAATATTGTTTAAATGGTTCATCTGTGCGTTGTTTTCTTGTTCGAATAGCATCCTCCAGTTTTTCGAAGTATCGGGGTGGCAAGAAAAATTCCAGAAATCCTTGCTTGAAGCTCAGCCAGGATGATTCTAGTAATCCGCTTGTTTGCCACCATCCTTCGGCTCGGCCGGATAAAATAATTGACATCATTCTTGGTAATGACTCAGTATGGATGTGATATGTGGCTGCACGTGTTTCCAATTTTTCCAGAAAATAAAGTGGATCGGTTGTCCCATCGAAGCTAATGCCCCATTTGGACACTTTATCTGCTATGGTCGATGGGCTGAGGTTTTCCGTGGTTCGTAATGTAGTTGACATGCCTGCTGTGGTTGCCTGTGGTGGACATGCGGGTGCTGGTGAAGCTCTTCTGTCAATGTCCTGATTCTTGGGTATCTCGATCTCGATTGCATGCTCGGTGCACCTTGCGGGAGATACAGAACGTGATTGTGGTTTAATATCCAGGCTCTTGTCGATGGTTGCCGTCTGTCCATAGTGGGCTTCTAATTCTGCTAGGCGTGCAAGCACGTCTGGTTTATGGTCTTCTCTGGAGGCAAAACTGGAAAATCGGCTGCGCATTTCTTCCACGGTGCCGCCTTGTGTTAATCCAAATTCAGTAAAGAAATTTTCTAGTTCAGCTTTTCGTCGATACGTGATCCATTTGACACCCATGTTGCTAGAGTATCCAAATAGAACGTTGCTGAAATTGAACAATTAATTAACCAGGCGGTGTTTAATTTTAATAAATGATAAATATTGCCACGGGCTAATTATCCTGGGTATCCTTGATAACTTGTTGACTATGCGTAGGTTTCTTGACTCGGGGTGTCCTTGAGGACTGATGACTAAGTATTCTCGGTTGGTTTGTTATATCGTTGATTGATCCTGGTTGACTTTGTGTATCGTTGATTAATCCTGGTTGCCTTTGCGTATCGTTGATTAATCCTGGTTGACTTTGCGTATCGTTGGTTAATTCTGGGTGACGATGAATATCGTTGGTTAGTCCTGGTTGACTTTGAATATCGTTGGTTGATCCTTGATTGACTTTGGATATCCTTGTTGATTCTGGTTGGCGATGAATATCCTTGGTTGCTTGTTGACTTTGATCCTTGTTGTTCACTGTTGATTTTATTTAAGGACTCTTGTGTATCCTTGGACTGCCTGCGCTGAAGTCTGCTTGATGAATCCTTGACGGGAGTAGGATCGACTGTTCTGGTTGACGTCTTCCTGGTGACTCTCTGGAGTAGGATTGACTGCTTGCCTTGAGGTCTTCTTGTTCAATGCCTGTACTTCCATCTGCTCCAAATAGAAGTTGCTCTGCTTGTGCCAGAAGCTGCAATTATTCTTATAGTTATTAATTGCAGTTTCTTTTATTTTAATGTTCGCCGTTACTGCTATGCTTTGTACATTGGTAATGTGTATAGCGATGCGAAGTCGACCAATAGGAACCAAGCAGGAGACCCCCCTTCTGTTCCTCATCAGAAAAATTCAGTGTGGGAGAAGGAGACAAAAAAAAAATGCTAGAGTCTTTGGTTGCTATGTGCGGTATATGAATTTTGGTTTTTCTATGATACTTTGCTGTGACTGTACCATCGCATGAATTCGAAACGGGGCTTCGCTGCCGCGTTTTTCTGTTTCTCTTTGACTTGCCTGCAAATTTTAAATTCTAACTGTGCTTGCTAAATGAATTGTCTGTCGATGATTCTGCTGTCTATGCACTTGGATACTCTGTGATTTGCCAGCATGCATATATTAAAACACAATAAAAAAAAAATTAATTTATTTCAAAAATTTCTTTTATATTGCTGGAAGGGAATTTTGTTAGGCATATAGGTTAGCAAGATTTGGGTTATGGTGGGTATTTATTCCACACAGATGAAATCCTTTATAAAGAAATTATTTATATATAAAAATGCATATAAAAAAATAATATGTCAATCAAGTCTCGGGTCCCTGCTCAGGCGCCATCTGTAAGGAAGTTTTCCCGGCCGGGGTACATCTCCCAGTCTCCCCAGGGCCTTTCCTACACAGAAAATTTATGTAAGAAACCCGGACTTGATGACGGAGGAGAGGGAGCAGAGCCATATCCCTAGTTGGCTTGCTCTAATCGATGATTGCTTTAACTATACCTAACAGAGGAGGGAAAAGGGAAAGGAGTAGGGTGATCGACGTCTACTAAACGATTAACAAACACAAGGGAAGGGTATCAAGCCGACTAGGGTGTCACCCAGACATCGGCTTGAGAAACAAACACGTTGGGATTAGCCCAGGCAATTCAACCAGGTCAAGTAGGGTGTCACCCGGACCTTGGCCTGTTTGAATTATCCAGTTGCGACTCGTTGGATAATTCCTATTATTTAAGTCAACTAGGGTGTTACCCGGACATTGGCTTAAATAAAATAGGAATTATCCAGAATCGCTACAAGTACAAACAAACTACTAATGGCCCAAGAATCGTCATCAGATCAATTAGGGTGTCACCCGGACATTGGTCTGATAAAGTTCCTAGTCGGGTAGCACTAGACAAATCATATTATCTTAGTCAATTAGGGTGTCACCCGGACATTGACTAAGATTAATATGATTTACATGGCTCCCTACATAAAATACAAATACTACAAAACACACACTACATGCAAGTACAGTACGTAGACATTGAGATAATGGAGGGAACTAAAATGACAGGATGGAATGTTGAGGATAAATCATTAAGACTGGTTTTGAGATTCGGGGTCAAACATTATAAAGTTTATTAATGTCCCTCGGACCTAATTACTACTTATATCTAACCTGATATTGATTTACCACACTTGACCTAATAATCTGGGAGGGGTAGCCCTGTTGGCCACTGATTGGACTCACCCGCTGTACACAACCTTGTTTAGCTCTGTTTCCAATGATTGTGTTTAATTTGGCGTCTCTATGGTCTTATGGATTACCGAAAAAGGTATTTTGAGATTATTATATTAGCTGTAGGGGACACTTTAGTTCTGCTCGATATGTTTATCCACGCACTGCACTTTATTTGTTTTCAACTTATCTGTTGCTCGGTCCTAGCTCAACTGATCTGTCGATTTAACTTTCGACAGCCCTTGGCCTTTGATTTTGGTCGCTGACGCCGGCAGCGACCAATCAAAAATTGCCAACACATTTTGGCGATGACGCGATCGATGCATTTACCGTAACGCATGCGTAGCTTGGGCCTCTAGAAGTTTCTAGAACAAAAGAAACTGCGCAATATCTCTGTCGTCTTCATTCGCAAGTCCCGTTGCAATTCCTATTGCTACATACATATATATGGCGTGACATGCGCATACATATATGCATAGAAACATACATATATATATGGCGTGACATGCGTACATATGTATATAGGCGGCAATAGAAACTGCGCAGTAGCAACTGGCGTGTTTTGGGCAAGTCCCGTTGCATTGCTTGTTTCATTTCTTTGGTGGCCCGATGTATGTGTATGTATGTGTGTGTGTACTGGCGGTGGTGGCGATTTAGAGATGCTCTAAGGGAACTAGTTCTACTAATAAAAATACTATCAACAAGTCAGAGAATAAACTTATAATGACTTCATGAACTTAATACTAATTAAACTAGAGATAATAATAAGGAAATGAATATATATATATCCCCTTCATTGGGGCGAAGCTTTGAAAAGTGCTTCGTCACAATATGCACAGGTAAAATAAAAGTAAAGCAAAGAAAAACGAGAAGAAAGAAAGTTTAGTTCTGTCTAGTGTGTGCTGGAACAAGTGTAAAATAATTAAAACAAATCTTAACAATTAAATCAAAAGTTTTTTTTCTTGATAAATAAAAATCTTTCCAAATTTCATCACTAAAAAGTGATATTTTAAACCAAAAATTTACACAAAATCATTTATAAAATTTCAAAATTTTCTTCACTTCAACGAAGTCGGACGTGTTTTTTTGCGCACCCGTTTTTAATTTGATTTTCTTGTATCCCCGGCTGTTATTTTCGCTTAAAGTTTAAAAAAAATTTTGTTTAAATTCAAACTATCTCGCGATCGTTTTAAATTTGTTCTAAAACATTTAATCAAAGTTATATTTTAATTTGTGCTTTACTCAATAACAAAACTTACAGTTTTGTTTTTGTGTTCTGCATATACATACTTTGATTTTCTGTTTTGCGGTAATTCTCTCGATTGCACTCGCGCTCTTCGTACACAGTTGTGTTGTTGTTTCGTTTTGTGCTTGTCGTCTTGTGTTTTTATTACCGTCTTTGTTGTTGTGTTTCTGTCTCTTCTTTTTTGGTGCATAGTTAGACATTAACCCTTGTGTAACAATTTGGTTAGTATACACCTTTGTTTATAGAATTTAAAATACTCTTTGAGTTTTTATCATTAGAAACTCAGTTTAATAGTTATAAACTATTAAATGAATCACCAAAGCGGAAGAAGACTATCCCTCGGGATTTCTCCCCTGATCCGGCGGCATCTCTACTTCTACCTGTTCCGACAATAAGTAACGACTCTATAACACCAGACTCTCAGCCCCTGATTTCGTTTACGAGCCCAGTGATGGCCCCAGTTACGGGAACTATTGATATATCCCCTGTTAATAGTGTCCCGCATACTGATGCGATATCAAGTGTAGTCTCCGATGTGTCCGAACGAATACCCTCTTCAAGGGATATTCCGAATAAAGTTGTAACTAGAGGAGCACGTATGTGTATAAGATCTAGTGGAATCTTACTTGTCTTTGTTTTTCAGTGTGACTAGCAAAGCAACAGCAAACCATTAAATATATTCACCCCGGATCCTCAATCTGGTAACTCGTGACCTTTTTCGCTGCTTGTGCGTACCGCGTTAAATGCGTCCATTTGTCAACGAACTCGCACATTTATGACCTCTGCCGCGAAAATAACGGAAAGAGCTAGGTGAGCCAAGTGCGTGACCACACTTGGCACAGAGTCAAGCAAATCCATCAGAAAAGAAATTCATTGCCAAGTTCCAATAATAGCTGTGGGCTATGCAGCGCTCCGGACAGCAGCGCCATTTCGAGCTCATGGACGTGCGCCAAGTTCATTTTACTGAGGTCGCCAAGCCGTCGCTTCGCAGATGAATATAACCCTACTTCCAAGCCGGCGCCAGTACATACTGCAAACGAAACACGTGTCAGAGATTGATTGTCAGCCTGAGACAGTCAACCAACACGTGGCAGAGGATGCTATGCAGGAAGATCATTAACTGCTTCTACAACATTTAGAAGAGGAACTGCCTCGAGAGAGAATACTTGAGTGGTAAATATGCTCTACTACAACAACAGGACATGCCTGGTGGTAGCAGTACACCACAAGCCACAAGTACCAGAACCCAGACTTTGCTATGCAACGCCGCTGCCAACAAATAGCCGCTCGTCAATCCATGCCAAGAGACCTGCCAATCTTTAACGGAGACTCCAAGGACTGGCCTTTGTTCTTCAGTTCCTATGAAACCAGCACTAAAATCGCCGGATACAGCAACGAGGAGAACACCCTTCTTGTGCAGAGATGTCTTAAAGGAAGAGCGCTAGAACCGGTGCGGGATAGCTATTTCGTGATGTTTCCTGAGACGCTCCCTAATGTCATCAGTAGCCTAAAAAATGTACCTTGGTTGTGCAGAGTTTATACTAAAGCTCCTTATCGACAACGCTCGTAATCTGCCATCGCTAAAGGGCAAACTGGAACCCCTAATCCAGTTGGCATTTGCAGTCAAAAATATGTGTGTTACGAAGAAGCCGAATTTCTACGGCTAATATAATAGCAGAAACCAACAGCAAGAAACAGAAGAAATAGACCTGCTTTACACACTCATACAGCAGTCGCCGCCGAAAGTTAAAAGGGGACCTCATGTGTGATTTGCCAAGGAGATCACAAATTGGTATCGTGCGATAAACTCAGACGTATGACTATAAAGGAGAGGTGGGATGCCAAAAAGACTCACCGATTATGCCACCAGTGCATGAAGGGGCACAAAGGAGGCTGTTGGAGACAAACATTGTGCAATATAGCCGGCTGCAAGACAAAGCACAACAGTCTTCTCCATAACAAAGCGACGACGAGTGTCTTACATAATCATCGTAACCTCAAGAAAGTTTTTTCAGAATCGTTCCAGTCACCTTGTACGGAAGAGCGCTAGAAGCAGTGCGGGATAGCTATTTCGTGATGTTTCCTGAGACGCTCCCTAATGTCATCAGTAGCCTAAAAATGTACTTTGGTTGTGCAGAGTTTATACTAAAGCTCCTTATCGACAACGCTCGTAATCTGCCATCGCTAAAGGGCAAACTGGAACCCCTAATCCAGTTGGCATTTGCAGTCAAAAATATGTGTGTTACGAAGAAGCCGAATTTCTACGGCTAATATAATAGTAGAAACCAACAGCAAGAAACAGAAGAAATAGACCTGCTTTACACACTCATACAGCATACCTTTGCAAAAAAGGTATATTAATTTTGGTCAGAAGTTTGCAACGCATAGAAGGAAGCATCTCCGACTACATAAAGTATATATATTCTTGATCAGCACGATGAGCTGAGTTCATTTAGCCCTGTCCGTCTGTCCGCATGTCCGTCCGTCCGTATGTCCGTCTGTCCGTCTGTCCGTCTGTCCGTATGTCCGTCTGTCCGTCCGTCCATCTGTCTGGATCAACGCATTCTCCTCCGAGACCCTTGAAGCTACACAGCTGAAATTTTGCACCTAGGCTTCTTTTTGCTGCAGGCATTGTATATCTCGAAATCATTCCGATAGGATGACTATATCATATAGCTCCCATAGGAACAATCAGTCGTGAATAAGCTTTAACCTCAATAACCTTGTTGTTTTCCACCGAAATATTTGTGAGTTATATACTTCTTAACATATCCACCGAGTTTCATCAAAATCGGTTGACTATATCATACAGCTCCCATAGGGAACGATCGGTCATTAATATGGATTTCGAGCAATAACTTGGTTGTTTTAAAAGCGATTATCACTAAATTTGGTATATATGAGTCTTCTTTACTTTCTAACATATCTGGAAAGTTTTATCAGAATCGGGGCACTATATCATATAGCTCCTATAGCAACGATCTGTCATGAATATGCTTTAACCTCAATAACTTTATTTTCCAACGAAATATTACGAAAGCCGAAAATCTTGGTTATTTGGTATATATAAAAATGTGTCTGTTGAGTTTTGATAGAATCGGCCTACTATATGATATAGCTCCTATAGGAACAATCGGACAAAAAAAAATTTTTTTTACTCGTAAGTTTATTTTCTTGGAGCCATGGGCATGATTAGTTTTATATACTTTCTTATAATTCTGGTAATTTATATATAATTGATAAGAACAGTTTGCAAGGTATCCGAACTTCGGCGCGGCCGAAGTTAGTCCATCCTTCTAGTTTTTTAATTCATTTTATTACACAATGACTATTAATAGAATATACTGCCTGTATAATTGGCCAAGATAGTATACGAAAAATGTGTGTTCTGCGTCCACCATTGCAATTGGTGCAAGCAGAGAAAAAAGGTTGCGATCACGAGGCCGAGCAGAGGTCATAAATGTCCGAGTTTGAAGAGGGACGCACAAGTAACTGGGGGACGCACACTTTACTGAGGGACGCACAAGCAGAGGACTAAAGCTTAAGGATGGGTCATAAATGTGCGAGTTTATTGACAGAGGGACGCACATGCAAGAGCAGGAGGGGAACGAAGAAAAGGGTCGCGATTTCGAGGACGGGTCAAAAATGTGTGAATTCGTAGGTGGGGGACGCACAAGTATTTGCGGGACGCACACTGAACAGACGGACGCTCAAGCAATTGCACTCTTCCTCTGGCAGCGTAATTGGTGCAAGCTGAGTTTGTCCCGTGGCCAAACCTCGCCAGGTAACTTTTAAAGCACCCGTGGCCGCTAAGAATCTGCGTCAGATGAAAGCTCACCTGCCCTTGTCTGTGTGTAACCCGCTTGACAGATGCTCAGACTGCGCTCCCTCGCAGTTACTTTCGTCTGACGCTTCATAGTGCCGTTACTTACGGCATCTGCGACGGCCTTAACCTCGTCCACCGATAAGTCGATGGGTATTTTTCCGGCGATGACAAGAGATAGAAAATACAAAAAAGATTAGAATAGAAAGAGCAAAACTCTAGAACCAGATGAAATAGTATTCAGGAAAGAAAATAGGAGAAATAAGTTGACATCGCGTTTCTCTAAGCATCATGTTCTGCAAGATAAAGGGATTACACTAATTACACACAAAAATAAAAAAAGTACATAAGTCCAAAATCAAAAAAAAAGAACACAAAATAATAAGTCAAATACTTCACTGGTATTCCCAAATTAAGGCAGAAATGCTGAAGGTCCAACCATTGACCGATGATAATAAACTCCTTCAGATTAAAATGGGTAATTCTAAGATTATTAAATCACATGGAAATCTGAATTATAAAATAGATCTAAATAATTTTCAAAAAAATTTAAAAAACTTTGAATTAAATTTGGCACAAATTAAACAAGACACATTCTCAAGAGAAATAGTTAAGGCAGTCGAAGCAAAAGACCAAGTGTACCAAAAGAAAGAGAAATAGTTAAGGCAGTCGAAGTAAAAGACCAAGTGTACCAAAAGAAAGATCGAAAAGAGGTCTAGTTAACAGATTAGGTAGCCTAATTAAAGTAGTTACGGGCAATATGGATGCGAATGATCAGGAAAAAATAAAACAAGAATTTAATAAAATACAAGAAAATGAAAATTACCTGTTGCGAAATACCAACCAACAATAATCAATCAATAAAGAAATTTCATTAAGGTTTAAAAATATTATAGATCACATTAATAATGAACAAGAAAACATAAATTTATTTATCAAAAACTATAAAAAATAATATTTTTTAAATCTTTAACAGAAGAACATAATGAAATTCATTTATTGCAGTATATCGCCAGAATTAACGTAAATCTTGATTTAATCTATAACCACATAAATAATATTTCAAAGAGCATATTACTGGCAAAAATAAATGTTTTACCAAAATATTCATATTAGACGAAATAGTATTATTAATATATGTATGTTATAAATGTCATTTAGCCGACAACAAGAATAATCAAAGGGTCAGCCTTAATTTCAATTAACAATTGTTCGGTAACTATCGATGGAGTAAAGCACGAAGCCACAAAACTTAACGTACAACGAGGTAGGCCATTTAGCTATACCAAGACAACACCATTCCAGACTTGAATCTCCAAAGACTTAATTTAGAGAACAGTAAAGCTGAATCGGAAATATTATATGTAAAAAACTATACATCGAATCATCTGATCACAGTCTACATCTTAGTTGCCATCATGACAATCACAGTAGCGATACTAAGGGCACTGAGAACTAAAAGGATAACAACAGCAACACCACCTACAAACGTTCCGACCATACCTTTGCTTTGGCCTTCACTTCATTCCAGGGGGGGAGGAGTTACCATCTTAACTCCCCTCGAGATGCCCCCAATTAAGCCTCCACGAGCAACTGCAATATATGAAATCTTGAGCAATACCCAGAAGCCGCAACATCAGCAACAAGCAGGATGTATACATATTAACATAATTCTAAAGAATGTAAATCAAACGCATACGTCGGCATTCTGCCGACGGTCAGCCAGCTAGGGTGTAGGTACATAAAAATTAATATAAATAAAAATGAAGTCGAATTAAACAAGTCTTATTATTTACCTAAACCAAATATTTAAATACATCTACAATGAAACCATTAAATATATCCACCCCGGATCCTCAATCTGGTAACTGGCACAGTCGAAATTTGAAGAACCTACTAAACATGACGATAATCATAGTTATTGTTTGTGGGGGGCAGAGTTTTCCAATATGTAGAAATCTTCAGATCCGTTCCAATAAATAATTTACACCGCACGCGTAAACTTCGTTTGAACACTGCACAGTTTTTATTAGCTGGTAGAAAGATAGTAATATATATGGTGCCCAATAGATGTTGGCACTACAATAATGTTTGAATTTAAAAATGATTGGAATACTTTGTGGAACGTAAGGGCGTGTGTACGATTTGAAGATAAAAACGGACTAACTGCTCCTATGGAGCTTTTTGGCCGTCCTCCTTCCAATTCGCCGCTCTGTTTCTACCGCGCTCCTCTTCCGCTGTTCACCCTTTTCCGGCGTGAACAGTTACTATTTTGTAAGCTTATTTTAATAATAAGAGTAAAGTAAAACACAATAATAAATAAATAAAGTGAATCAAAAAAATTTTTTTCAAATTGAAACAAAAATGAATATATGCACAGGTAAAATAAAAGTAAAGCAAAGAAAAACGAGAAGAAAGAAAGTTTAGTTCTGTCTAGTGTGTGCTGGAACAAGTGTAAAATAATTAAAACAAATCTTAACAATTAAATCAAAAAGTTTTTTTTCTTGATAAATAAAAATCTTTCCAAATTTCATCACTAAAAAGTGATATTTTAAACCAAAAATTTACACAAAATCATTTATAAAATTTCAAAATTTTCTTCACTTCAACGAAGTCGGACGTTTTTTTTGCGCACCCGTTTTTAATTTGATTTTCTTGTATCCCCGGCTGTTATTTCCGCTTAAAGATTAAACAAAATGTTGTTTAAATTCAAACTATCTCGCGATCGTTTTAAATTTGTTCTAAAACATTTAATCAAAGTTATATTTTAATTTGTGCTTTACTCAATAACAAAACTTACAGTTTTGTTTTTGTGTTCTGCATATACATACTTTGATTTTCTGTTTTGCGGTAATTCTCTCGCTTGCACTCGCGCTCTTCGTACACAGTTGTGTTGTTGTTTCGTTTTGTGCTTGTCGTCTTGTGTTTTTATTACCGTCTTTGTTGTTGTGTTTCTGTCTCTTCTTTTTTGGTGCATAGTTAGACATTAACCCTTGTGTAACAATTTGGTTAGTATACACCTTTGTTTATAGAATTTAAAATACTCTTTGAGTTTTTATCATTAGAAACTCAGTTTAATAGTTATAAACTATTAAATGAATCACCAAAGCGGAAGAAGACTATCCCTCGGGATTTCTCCCCTGATCCGCCGGCATCTCTACTTCTACCTGTTCCGACAATAAGTAACGACTCTATAACACCAGACTCTCAGCGCCTGATTTCGTTTAGGAGCCCAGTGATGGCCCCAGTTACGGGAACTATTGATATATCCCCTGTTAATAGTGTCCCGCATACTGATGCGATATCAAGTGTAGTCTCCGATGTGTCCGAACGAATACCCTCTTCAAGGGATATTCCGAATAAAGTTGTAACTAGAGGAGCACGTATGTGTATAAGATCTAGTGGAATCTTACTTGTCTTTGTTTTTCAGTGTGACTAGCAAAGCAACAGCAAACCATTAAATATATTCACCCCGGATCCTCAATCTGGTAACTCGTGACCTTTTTCGCTGCTTGTGCGTACCGCGTTAAATGCGTCCATTTGTCAACGAACTCGCACATTTATGACCTCTGCCGCGAAAATAACGGAAAGAGCTAGGTGAGCCAAGTGCGTGACCACACTTGGCACAGAGTCAAGCAAATCCATCAGAAAAGAAATTCATTGCCAAGTTCCAATAATAGCTGTGGGCTATGCAGCGCTCCGGACAGCAGCGCCATTTCGAGCTCATGGACGTGCGCCAAGTTCATTTTACTGAGGTCGCCAAGCCGTCGCTTCGCAGATGAATATAACCCTACTTCCAAGCCGGCGCCAGTACATACTGCAAACGAAACACGTGTCAGAGATTGATTGTCAGCCTGAGACAGTCAACCAACACGTGGCAGAGGATGCTATGCAGGAAGATCATTAACTGCTTCTACAACATTTAGAAGAGGAACTGCCTCGAGAGAGAATACTTGAGTGGTAAATATGCTCTACTACAACAACAGGACATGCCTGGTGGTAGCAGTACACCACAAGCCACAAGTACCAGAACCCAGACTTTGCTATGCAACGCCGCTGCCAACAAATAGCCGCTCGTCAATCCATGCCAAGAGACCTGCCAATCTTTAACGGAGACTCCAAGGACTGGCCTTTGTTCTTCAGTTCCTATGAAACCAGCACTAAAATCGCCGGATACAGCAACGAGGAGAACACCCTTCTTGTGCAGAGATGTCTTAAAGGAAGAGCGCTAGAACCGGTGCGGGATAGCTATTTCGTGATGTTTCCTGAGACGCTCCCTAATGTCATCAGTAGCCTAAAAATGTACCTTGGTTGTGCAGAGTTTATACTAAAGCTCCTTATCGACAACGCTCGTAATCTGCCATCGCTAAAGGGCAAACTGGAACCCCTAATCCAGTTGGCATTTGCAGTCAAAAAAATATGTGTGTTACGAAGAAGCCGAATTTCTACGGCTAATATAATAGCAGAAACCAACAGCAAGAAACAGAAGAAATAGACCTGCTTTACACACTCATACAGCAGTCGCCGCCGAAAGTTAAAAGGGGACCTCATGTGTGATTTGCCAAGGAGATCACAAATTGGTATCGTGCGATAAACTCAGACGTATGACTATAAAGGAGAGGTGGGATGCCAAAAAAGACTCACCGATTATGCCACCAGTGCATGAAGGGGCACAAAGGAGGCTGTTGGAGACAAACATTGTGCAATATAGCCGGCTGCAAGACAAAGCACAACAGTCTTCTCCATAACGAAGCGACGACGAGTGTCTTACATAATCATCGTAACCTCAAGAAAGTTTTTTCAGAATCGTTCCAGTCACCTTGTACGGAAAATCAAAGTTAATTGATGTCTACGCGTTCATGGATGATAATTCGACTTTAACACTTCTGGAAGAAAGTCTAGCCAAAGAGTTGGGGGAGAAGGGCGCTCCCAGTCCGCTATATATCAGCTGGACCGGAAATGTCAGAAGAGAAGAGCCGCAATCCAAGCGGTTGAATTTAAAAATCTCCAAACTGGGTCAACGTAATAAATTATTTAAATTAAACGACGTTTATACTGTCAATTCCCTTGGCCTGTCTGCAGAGACGATAATGGCGGATCAAATAAAAAGCAAATATCCACATCTAAGAAATCTCCCATTACCGAGCTATACAAACATAGTTCAAAAATGATCATCGGCATCAACAATCCAAATCTCATTGCTGCGCAAAAGGTGCGCGAAGGCAAGTGGCAGCAACCCATTGCTGCAAAGACGAGGTTGGGATGGACCATATTTGGTGGATCGTGGCAAGGCCGCAACAAGCTAAACATCCATTGATGCCACTGCGACCAGGATCTGCATGAAATGGTCAAACAAAACATGCTGACGGAGGATAACGTTTCGCCCAAGCTAACCAAATCTCCAGAGGAACAGAGATCGTTGCAGATTTTGGAAGACACAATAACTTATAACGCAGGGGATTATACTTCAGGATTACTGTGGAAAGATGATCATCGACGCTTTCCTGACAGTCTTCTAACAGCAAAAAGAAGGCTTTTATGTCTCCGCAGGAGAATGGAAAGAGACCCCCAGCTAGCTGCAGAGCTGGACCAACAAATACATAACCTCATTCACAAGGGATATACCAAAAAGTTAGATGTTAACGCATTGCTGGAAAAACAAGAAGATGTATGGTATTTGCCCATATTCACCGTACGTAACCCACACAAACCGGATAGAGTGAGATTAGTGTGGGACGCAACAGCCAAATCATCGGGAGTAGCTCTCAACGATTTTCTAATGAAAGGGCCCGATCTCCTTGTACCACTGCTCCAAATAATGTACAACTTTAGAATGAGAGCTGTCGGGATAAGTGGACATATCGCTGAAATGTTACATCGCATTACGGTGCGAGAGGAAGATGCGAAAGCACAACGTTTCTTGTGGCTCAACAGGGAAACAAATATCGTGGAAGCATTTCAACTAAACGTGCTTACATTCGGAGCTACGTGCTCACCCTGTATAGCGCATTACGTGCGTGACTTAAACGCCACGAAACACGAAAAAGAGTTTCCATCTGCATCAAAAGCCATCCGCAAGTATCATTATGTGGACGACTACATCGATTCTTGTCACACAGCAGAGGAAGCAGTAGCCCTGTGCTCGTGGAGGCTTACACATGCATAAATGGTGTTCAAATTCAAAAGAAGTTCTATCCAAACTTAAAGAGACCACAGCCCAAGAGAAAAACAATTCTTCAACAGAGAGGACATCAACATCTACGAGAAGATATTGGGCATGCAATGGAATCCGGATCAGGATGCATTCACGTATGCCTTAAAGTTCGTGCGCCTTAAGCGAAACATAATAACCACCGATGTTGTGCCAACCAAAAGAGAAATTCTGCAAGTTTTGATGTCAGTCTTCGATCCAATGGGCTTCGCATCTTGTATTATGATCTACCTCAAAATCCTACTCCAGCAAGTGTGGCGCTCAAAAATCGATTGGGACGAAGATCTGTCAGCAGACCTCAATGTCAACTCTAGACCGTTGACATATGTATCCCTCGACCACGAGGACCAAGAAGCTATAACGCCGAATCACCTACTGCTTGGGTCATCTAGTGGTGAAAAGCCTTTCTACAATGCCGATGAGATCGACTACACAAGAGCGCCAGAGCGAGATGTTCGCCAGCCAGTTCTGGATTCGGTGGGTCAAAGAGGTGCTACCTAACATCACTCGGAGAAGCAAATGGCATCAAAAGGTCAAGCCTATTGAGAAGGGAGACATCGTAATACTAGTAAATGAATACCCGTTTGGCCAAAGGGACGAGTCATTGACGTGACCACCGCAGCAGACGGCCAAGTAAGGAGTGCAAAGGTTCAGACTCAAATAGTTGTTCTATGTAGACCAGCCGTTAAATTAGCAGTCCTCGATGTCGGCAATAAGGAAGTAAGCTTCTCTGGATGAGTCCGCTTACTGGGAGGGGAATGTTGCCGAAATTTATGACAGCAAATTAATCACCTTCGACCCACTGTAAAGACAAAAGCAAACGCAAAAATGTACAGCTGTACACAGCGAACGAAACAGTTCGTTTTGTGCAAGCTTTTTTCTATTCTTGTTCTTGCGGTACTTTTCCTATGTACTTTTCATATGTATGTATAACTTAAGCTAGTTAGAAACACAATGCGTGATCGATGTCGCAGTTGTTTGTTTGCAGCCTAAGAGCATAGACCTAGAGTAAGTGAAATTGTATAAATGTAAGATGCCAAATTTAACCTTGAAATGTTTCAGAATTTTAAAGCTACCCACTTTTTCGCCGACCGACTTTTCCGTCTACCCACCTTGAATAAATTAAATGGCAAATAAATTAAAACTGAGCGTTTTAGTAAAGCTAGAAAACTAGCCAAACAAACAACATTTCTTTAAAATTTCTATTATGATATTTCTTTGAAATTTCTACGGAAATTATCTGTGAAAATCCTACGGTGAAGAAAGTCATAGAAGTTCTTCGTATACCTGCAGAGGATCGGATTCATATTTGACTCACTACGGTACAGAGTCTAGCGAATCCATCAGAAAAGAAATTCATTGCCGCTGCTGAGACAGCAGAAATTACGCAAATAGATGGCTTCCAACAATAGCTGTGGGCTATGCAGCGCTCCGGACAATGAGGAGATGCTGACATGCTCCAGGTGTGCAGGCCAATTCCGCTGCACATGCTGCGGAACGGACAGCAGTGCCACTTCGAGCTCATGGACGTGCGCCACGTGCATTTTATTGAGCCGTCGCCAGGCTGTCGCTTTCGCAGACGAACATAACCCTACTTCCAAACCGGTGCCAGTACATACTAAAAGGAAACACGTGTCCGAGATTGTCAGCCAGAGACAGTCAACCAACACGAGGAAGAGGATGCTATGCAGGAAGATCATCAACTACTTCTACAACATTTAGAAAAGGAAATGTGCCTCGAGAGAGAATACTTGAGGCGTAAATATGCTCTACTAGCCACTCACGTGCAGTCAGGTGGAGCAGCAACAGGCCATCACATACTAACGACTGGATTAGCGGGCAAATAGCCATGATGGATCCTGGTGGTAGCAGTACACCACAAGCAACAAGTACCAGAACCCAGACTTTGCCACGCAACGCCGCTGGCATATCGCAGCAACAAATAGCCGCTCGTCAATCCATGCCAAGGGACCTGCCAATCTTTAATGGAGACCCCAAGGACTGGCCTTTGTTCTTCAGTTCCTATGAAACCAGCACTAAAATTGCCGGATACAGCAACGAGGAGAACACCCTTCGTTTGCAGAGATGTCTTAAAGGAAGAGCGCTAGAAGCAGTGCGGGATAGCTATTTCGTGATGTTTCCTGAGACGCTCCCTAATGTCATCAGTAGCCTAAAAATGTACTTTGGTTGTGCAGAGTTTATACTAAAGCTCCTTATCGACAACGCTCGTAATCTGCCATCGCTAAAGGGCAAACTGGAACCCCTAATCCAGTTGGCATTTGCAGTCAAAAATATGTGTGTTACGAAGAAGCCGAATTTCTACGGCTAATATAATAGCAGAAACCAACAGCAAGAAACAGAAGAAATAGACCTGCTTTACACACTCATACAGCAGTCGCCGCCGAAAGTTAAAAGGGGACCTCATGTGTGATTTGCCAAGGAGATCACAAATTGGTATCGTGCGATAAATTCAGACGTATGACTATAAAGGAGAGGTGGGATGCCAAAAAAGACTCACCGATTATGCCACCAGTGCATGAAGGGGCACAAAGGAGGCTGTTGGAGACAAACATTGTGCAATATAGCCGGCTGCAAGGCAAAGCACAACAGTCTTCTCCATTTTTTCAGAGGGACGCACATGCAAGTGCAGGAGGGGAACGAAGAAAAGGGTCGCGATTTCGAGGACGGGTCAAAAATGTGCGAATTCGTAGGTGGGGGACGCACAAGTATTTGCGGGACGCACACTGAACAGACGGACGCTCAAGCAATTGCACTCTTCCTCTGGCAGCGTAATTGGTGCAAGCTGAGTTTGTCCCGTGGCCAAACCTCGCCAGGTAACTTTTAAAGCACCCGTGGCCGCTAAGAATCTGCGTCAGATGAAAGCTCACCTGCCCTTGTCTGTGTGTAACCCGCTTGACAGATGCTCAGACTGCGCTCCCTCGCAGTTACTTTCGTCTGACGCTTCATAGTGCCGTTACTTACGGCATCTGCGACGGCCTTAACCTCGTCCACCGATAAGTCGATGGGTATTTTTCCGGCGATGACAAGAGATAGAAAATACAAAAAAGATTAGAATAGAAAGAGCAAAACTCTAGAACCAGATGAAATAGTATTCAGGAAAGAAAATAGGAGAAATAAGTTGACATCGCGTTTCTCTAAGCATCATGTTCTGCAAGATAAAGGGATTACACTAATTACACACAAAAATAAAAAAGTACATAAGTCCAAAATCAAAAAAAAAAGAACACAAAATAATAAGTCAAATACTTCACTGGTATTCCCAAATTAAGGCAGAAATGCTGAAGGTCCAACCATTGACCGATGATAATAAACTCCTTCAGATTAAAATGGGTAATTCTAAGATTATTAAATCACATGGAAATCTGAATTATAAAATAGATCTAAATAATTTTCAAAAAAAATTTAAAAAACTTTGAATTAAATTTGGCACAAATTAAACAAGACACATTCTCAAGAGAAATAGTTAAGGCAGTCGAAGCAAAAGACCAAGTGTACCAAAAAGAAAGAGAAATAGTTAAGGCAGTCGAAGTAAAAGACCAAGTGTACCAAAAGAAAGATCGAAAAGAGGTCTAGTTAACAGATTAGGTAGCCTAATTAAAGTAGTTACGGGCAATATGGATGCGAATGATCAGGAAAAAATAAAACAAGAATTTAATAAAATACAAGAAAATGAAAATTACCTGTTGCGAAATACCAACCAACAATAATCAATCAATAAAGAAATTTCATTAAGGTTTAAAAATATTATAGATCACATTAATAATGAACAAGAAAACATAAATTTATTTATCAAAAACTATAAAAATAATATTTTTTAAATCTTTAACAGAAGAACATAATGAAATTCATTTATTGCAGTATATCGCCAGAATTAACGTAAATCTTGATTTAATCTATAACCACATAAATAATATTTCAAAGAGCATATTACTGGCAAAAATAAATGTTTTACCAAAATATTCATATTAGACGAAATAGTATTATTAATATATGTATGTTATAAATGTCATTTAGCCGACAACAAGAATAATCAAAGGGTCAGCCTTAATTTCAATTAACAATTGTTCGGTAACTATCGATGGAGTAAAGCACGAAGCCACAAAACTTAACGTACAACGAGGTAGGCCATTTAGCTATACCAAGACAACACCATTCCAGACTTGAATCTCCAAAGACTTAATTTAGAGAACAGTAAAGCTGAATCGGAAATATTATATGTAAAAAACTATACATCGAATCATCTGATCACAGTCTACATCTTAGTTGCCATCATGACAATCACAGTAGCGATACTAAGGGCACTGAGAACTAAAAGGATAACCCTGGTAACAACAGCAACACCACCTACAAACGTTCCGACCATACCTTTGCTTTGGCCTTCACTTCATTCCAGGGGGAGGAGTTACCATCTTAACTCCCCTCGAGATGCCCCCAATTAAGCCTCCACGAGCAACTGCAATATATGAAATCTTGAGCAATACCCAGAAGCCGCAACATCAGCAACAAGCAGGATGTATACATATTAACATAATTCTAAAGAATGTAAATCAAATGCATACGTCGGCATTCTGCCGACGGTCAGCCAGCTAGGGTGTAGGTACATAAAAATTAATATAAATAAAAATGAAGTCGAATTAAACAAGCCTTATTATTTACCTAAACCAAATATTTAAATACATCTACATTTAAACCATTAAATATATCCACCCCGGATCCTCAATCTGGTAACTGGCACAGTCGAAATTTGAAGAACCTACTAAACATGACGATAATCATAGTTATTGTTTGTGGGGGGCAGAGTTTTCCAATATGTAGAAATCTTCAGATCCGTTCCAATAAATAATTTACACCGCACGCGTAAACTTCGTTTGAACACTGCACAGTTTTTATTAGCTGGTAGAAAGATAGTAATATATAAGGTGGCCAATAGATGTTGGCACTACAATAATGTTTGAATTTAAAAATGATTGGAATACTTTGTGGAACGTAAGGGCGTGTGTACGATTTGAAGATAAAAACGGACTAACTGCTTCTATGGAGCTTTTTGGCCGTCCTCCTTCCAATTCGCCGCTCTGTTTCTACCGCGCTCCTCTTCCGCTGTTCACCCTTTTCCGGCGTGAACAGTTACTATTTTGTAAGCTTATTTTAATAATAAGAGTAAAAAAAAGGGAAGAGAATAAAACACAATAATAAATAAATAAAGTGAATCAAAATAATTTTTTTCAAATTGAAACAAAAATGAATATATGCACAGGTAAAATAAAAGTAAAGCAAAGAAAAACGAGAAGAAAGAAAGTTTAGTTCTGTCTAGTGTGTGCTGGAACAAGTGTAAAATAATTAAAACAAATCTTAACAATTAAATCAAAAAGTTTTTTTTCTTGATAAATAAAAATCTTTCCAAATTTCATCACTAAAAAGTGATATTTTAAACCAAAAATTTACACAAAATCATTTATAAAATTTCAAAATTTTCTTCACTTCAACGAAGTCGGACGTGTTTTTTTTGCGCACCCGTTTTTAATTTGATTTTCTTGTATCCCCGGCTGTTATTTTCGCTTAAAGTTTAAAAAAAATTTTGTTTAAATTCAAACTATCTCGCGATCGTTTTAAATTTGTTCTAAAACATTTAATCAAAGTTATATTTTAATTTGTGCTTTACTCAATAACAAAACTTACAGTTTTGTTTTTGTGTTCTGCATATACATACTTTGATTTTCTGTTTTGCGGTAATTCTCTCGATTGCACTCGCGCTCTTCGTACACAGTTGTGTTGTTGTTTCGTTTTGTGCTTGTCGTCTTGTGTTTTTATTACCGTCTTTGTTGTTGTGTTTCTGTCTCTTCTTTTTTGGTGCATAGTTAGACATTAACCCTTGTGTAACAATTTGGTTAGTATACACCTTTGTTTATAGAATTTAAAATACTCTTTGAGTTTTTATCATTAGAAACTCAGTTTAATAGTTATAAACTATTAAATGAATCACCAAAGCGGAAGAAGACTATCCCTCGGGATTTCTCCCCTGATCCGCCGGCATCTCTACTTCTACCTGTTCCGACAATAAGTAACGACTCTATAACACCAGACTCTCAGCGCCTGATTTCGTTTAGGAGCCCAGTGATGGCCCCAGTTACGGGAACTATTGATATATCCCCTGTTAATAGTGTCCCGCATACTGATGCGATATCAAGTGTAGTCTCCGATGTGTCCGAACGAATACCCTCTTCAAGGGATATTCCGAATAAAGTTGTAACTAGAGGAGCACGTATGTGTATAAGATCTAGTGGAATCTTACTTGTCTTTGTTTTTCAGTGTGACTAGCAAAGCAACAGCAAACCATTAAATATATTCACCCCGGATCCTCAATCTGGTAACTCGCGACCTTTTTCGCTGCTTGTGCGTACCGCGGTAAATGCGCTTCCCGCATTTAATGTGCGTCCATTTGTCAACGAACTCGCACATTTATGACCTCTGCCGCGAAAATAACGGAAAGAGCTAGGTGAGCCAAGTGCGTGCCCACACTTGGTACAGAGTCAAGCAAATCCATCAGAAAAGAAATTCATTGCCAAGTTCCAATAATAGCTGTGGGCTATGCAGCGCTCCGGACAGCAGCGCCACTTCGAGCTCATGGACGTGCGCCAAGTTCATTTTACTGAGGTCGCCAAGCCGTCGCTTCGCAGATGAATATAACCCTACTTCCAAGCCGGCGCCAGTACATACTGCAAACGAAACACGTGTCAGAGATTGATTGTCAGCCTGAGACAGTCAACCAACACTTGGCAGAGGATGCTATGCAGGAAGATCATTAACTGCTTCTACAACATTTAGAAGAGGAACTGCCTCGAGAGAGAATACTTGAGTGGTAAATATGCTCTACTACAGCAACAGGACATGCCTGGTGGTAGCAGTACACCACAAGCCACAAGTACCAGAACCCAGACTTTGCCACGCAACGCCGCTGGCAATTCGCAGCAACAAATAGCCGCTCGTCAATCCATGCCAAGGGACCTGCCAATCTTTAATGGAGACCCCAAGGACTGGCCTTTGTTCTTCAGTTCCTATGAAACCAGCACTAAAATTGCCGGATACAGCAACGAGGAGAACACCCTTCGTTTGCAGAGATGTCTTAAAGGAAGAGCGCTAGAAGCAGTGCGGGATAGCTTAATGTTTCCTGAGATGCTTCCTAATGTCATCAGTACTCTAAAAATGTACTTTGGTCGGGCAGAGCTCATACTGAAACTTCTGATCGACAATGTTCGTAATCTGCCATCGCAAAAGGGCAAGCTGGAACCTCTAATCGAGTTTGCATTTGCAGTCAAAAATATGTGTGCTACGATGAAGGCAAGCAAGTTAGATGCTCATCTAAACAATCCAACTTTGCTGCAGGAGCTCATCCAAAAGTTGGGACCTGAAATGATGCTGAACTGGGCAATTCATTCAAAGCCAATAAATTGCCCAAATTTGGAGAACCTAGCGGATTGGTTATACGACCTAGCAGAGGCTGCATGTCTAGTTTCTACGCCTAATATAACACCAGAAACCGACAGCAAGAAACCAAACAGAGCTGCTTTACACACTCATACAGCAGTCGCCGCCGAAAGTTATAAAGGAACCCCATGTGTGATTTGCCAAGGAGATCACAAATTGGTATCGTGCGACAAATTCAGACGTATGACTGTAAAGGCACTGTAATTGGTAAAACATCCAAAGTTATAAAAGCCAAATTGAAGAATACCACTCAGAAAGGAGATAGATAATTTGCGCAAAACCGCGCGTATCGCGGTAAAGGAATGCCAGCAGCACTTGCTCTTAAGCATAGCACAGACGATGCTATAGAGGCAATAATTGCAAATTGCGAGCAAAATAGAATCAAAACTATACTTGACTCTGGCAATTTTAAAACCATGGATGAAGCCATAGCTAAGTACTTACAAAAAGTACTGAGTTAACAGGAAACCCAAATATGGTCCTGTTTGCCCAAAGAAACCGTGGTAATTATAATAACAAATATAATTATCGTGGTAGTTGCAATGGTCGTGGTTATTACAATAATTATAACAACAAAGTTTTCAACAAAACCAAAATAATAACTATAGAGGAAACAACAGAGGTTACAACAGAAATACTAGAGGTAACCGATTAAATAACCGACAAAACGGTTATACTAGCAATATTGTTAGAGTAGCACAGAATGCTTCGGGAAACTCCCAAGCACCTTTAGATACCCATCAGTAAAGAGTAAAAAGATTCACGCCATCAGTTTTAATCAAAATACGTTTGTCACCTTTACGAATGTGGCAACGGGGAAAAAGTTAGTATTATTAACAGACACAGGATCAGAAATATCTATCGTAAAAGAAAATTCCGACAATTTTCATAGTATCCAAACTAATAAAATCATAAATATGCAAGGAATTAGTCAAGAAGTAACTAAATCCATAGGGTTTACTTCTTTTGAAATCCAATCTTCAAAATATATAATCCCACACGACTTTCACATTGTGACTAACCAATTCGCTATTCCATGTGATGGAATATTAAGAATCGATTTTATAAGAAAATACAACTGTCAATTAGATTTCAATCAGTCCGAAGACTGGTTAATAATTAGACCAAATAACCTAAAATATCCGATATATGTACCAATATCGTACAGTTCTGGTATTAATTCAATAGTTTTGCCAGCAAGATCCCAAGTTGTCCGAAAAAATGAAATAAATTCACAAGAAGACAGTGTATTCATTCCAAATCAAGAAATTCAGCATGGTATTTATTTAGCAAATACCATAACTAAACCCCAAAACGCAGTCATACGATTGTTAAATACTACAAATAGGGATCAAATAGTAAAGATAACAAATTTAAAGTATGAACGACTTTCCTGCTACGAAATAATAGAAGCGAATAAAGAACAGCGTGAAAATGCAGTACTAACTACATTATCAAAAAATTTTCCCCAACAGTTTCACAGTCAACTTACAAAGTTGTGCAAGAAATATAGTGATGTATTCGGACTAGAAACCGAATCAGTAACAACAAATAACATTTATAAACAAAAATTAAGACTGGTGGACGATAAAATACGAAATAGTCGAGCCCTCTGTATCTCCTTACAATGATTGACATCTTGAAAATAACTAGGCCAATAGTAGCGTTGATTATTCCTAGATGGCCTGCCGTAGGATCATCATGGGTAAGACTCGTTTCCTATAGTGTAGCATGTTCTGGAATAATATATATTAATAATATAAAGCAAGTGTATTTGCCTCTTAAGTAACATAACCACCCATGAGTGCATGGTGCTGGACAATTGCTGTGTTGGCAAATATAACACGCGCGGCCGCTCTGGCCCCAGACGCAATATGATACATCCTCACTCTCCCGCTGCGGCGGTAAATTCCCATACATATTCTTATGTAAACCTTTATACATATATACATAAATATGTTTATACATAAGCATACCGCGCCTCTGCCTGCATTGCTAGCAGCGCAGCTACGCGGTCTTACCTTTAATTAACAATTGTATTAGAATTAAGAATCATTCAATAAAGAGAACTCAGAACCGAAAGACATCTCTTGTGACTTTAATATTCTACATGGCGACCGTGACAGGACCGGTCACAAATATATGGGCAGAAATAAAAAAAAAAAAATCAGTGCAAATGTAAAAATAAACTTCAAAACAACTAAAGAAAAGTTTATTACACAAAAAAGAAAATGAGTGTAAGCAACAGCGAAAAGAGAAAATATGAGCGCAAAATATTAACAAAAGAAAATACTACCACACAACAATTGAGGAAATGCCTGCTAATATTGCCGATTGGATTTCAAAATTTTGTTGGGCCGTAAAAAAAAAAAAACAACGGCCGGGGGAAAAAAAAAACAAGATGTTTTCTTTTCGACTATGCAAATATTATCCAGTAATACAAGAAAACAACAAAAAACAAACAATTATGATATAAAACAAAAAAAAAAAATGGAAAACTTTCAAGTCGATAATACAAAACTGAACAACAAGAAGAAGAAAACTGCAACAACAGCCGTTGAAACAAATAGCAAATACTTCGAGGGACTTGATTTTACCATGAGCCCGAATGTGGTAGGCAATCCGCCCACTACACCGACGTTGGAATAACAACAGAAGAAGAAGAACAACAACAAAAGCAACCACAAGAGTCATTTGTCGGTCAACAGTCAGATATATAAAACCTGAAAAAGAAGTCTGCCCAAACTACTGTGAGGGACCCCAAGGAAGAAGCCTGTGCAGCCAGCACCGGCAACGTGAACGAGCCTCAACAGTGGACCGGCAGCGCTACAAAGAGCGCCCACCAATATAAATTAGATAACTATGCGCTGCGTCGCAAATTTTTTTTAATTGCACTGCGATGCATATTTTTTCATTTAATTTTAACAATCTATGTGAAATTGTGCGGCATTAAAGCTGTCCAATTAGAGTGTGGGCTGAAAACCACACGCAAAAATAGGCAAGGGTATATGTAACCAAAAAAAAAAAAAAAACCCATTAAAGAAAAACATTAATATTCTTCTAAAAAAAAAACGAAAAACGAAAAAGAAAGCATATTAAAAAGAAAATAGTAAAAGAACAGAAACGCGTCAAATTTAATAATTATATAATTAGAAATCAAAAAAAAAAAAAATTTTTTTAATCAACAAATAACAACAAACAAGTTATGTACTTACGATAGGAAAAAGACAATACACATATAAAACCTATTCGAAATAAGTATTTGAAAATAAAAATGAATGAAAAATTTTAAATTCAAAAAAAAAAATTATTTTTTCAAATTTGAATGTTTGACAATAAAATTAACAAGTTTGATGACATATTTAATGAACCCAATATGGGGTTAATAGACACAAAGACAGTGGACTCCACTGCTAATGTAATCAACAAAATAGAGTCATCAAATGTAGATTTAAGACCAACAAATGCACTTATACTAATAATTGTGATAATAATGAGCGCAAATGTATTATATAAAGCATACAAATCTTGATAAGATCTAAAAACCATATGCATCAATTATTGTAACAGTGCATTTCAAAAAAATTATTATATAAAAAAAAAAATTTTTTTTTTTCCAATTCTTTAAATAAAAATTAAAACTGAAAAATATATATATGATTTGACTAAAATGACTACATTAGACTATTATTTTTAGGAATTCTAACATTGTAGCAGATTTAGTTGAGTTTGTTCGCATGTATTCGAGAGCGTCGAAAATGAGTAATTTACCAAGAGTTTTCTTTAATATGACCGCCGATGGCGAGCACCTCGGTAGGATCATCATGGAGCTGCGCTCTGATGTTGTTCCCAAAACTGCCGAAAATTTCCGTGCCTTATGCACCAGCGAGAAGGGCTTTGGCTACAAGGGCTCCATTTTCCATCGCGTCATCCCAAACTTCATGTGCCAAGGCGGTGACTTCACCAACCACAATGGCACTGGCGGCAAGTCCATCTACGGAAACAAGTTCCAAGATGAGAACTTCCAGCTAAAGCATACCGGACCCGGTATTCTGTCAATTGCTTAGAAGACTGGCTGAGACTTCTCCCATTCCCCCCCATTTCCTTATCCTCCTGCCCAACACAACCTTCTCCTACTATGCCGTCAACTATAATACTATTACAACTACAAGAAGAACTTCTTCTCCATCATCCTTCAAAAAACAAGCAACTGTACTAGATTTTGAAATTTTTTTTTGCATTCGAGAAACAAAAATAAGCATTATATTATATTTAAATAAATATTATATTTAATTATGAGAAGCAAAAACATTAAAACAAAAAACACGAAAGAAAGAGAACTTAATTTCTACACACATCTGCTAACAAACACACAATGACCCCTTTCCACCACACACTCATTAAACTCCAAACTGAAGAGTACCACTCAGAAAGGTAAAACAGCTGATAAATTTACAACGGAGATAGATAATTTGCGCAAAACGCTTCAAGCCGCTTATATCGATATAGGTATGCCAGCAGCACTTGCTCTTAAGCATAGCACAGACGATGCTATAGAGGCAATGATTGCAAATTGCGAGCAAAATAGAATCAAAACTATACTTGACTGGCAATTTTAAAACCATGGATGAAGCCATAGCTAAGTACTTACAAAAAAGTACTGAGTTAACAGGAAACCCAAATATGGTCCTGTATGCCCAAAAAAGCCGTGGTAATTATACAAACAAATATAATTATCGTGGTAGTTGCAATGGTCGTGGTTATTATAATAATTACAACAATAACGGCCAAAACTTTCAACAAAACCAAAATAATAACTATAGAGGAAACAACAGAGGTTACAATAGAAATACTAGAGGTAACCGAGGAAATAACCGACAAAACGGTTATACTACCAATAATGTTAGAGTAACACAGAATGCTTCGGGAAACTCCCAAGAACCTTTAGATACCCTGCAGTAAAGAGTAAAAAGATTCACGCCATCAGTTTTAATCAAAATACGTTTGTCACCTTTACGAATTTGGCAACGGGGAAAAAGTTAGTATTATGAATAGACACAGGATAGGAAATATCTATTGTAAAAGAAAATTCCGACAATTTTCAAAATATCCAAAATAATAAAATCATAAATATACAAGCAATTAGTCAAGAAGTAACTAAATCCATAGGGTTTACTTCTGTCGAAATCCAATCTTGAAAATATATAATCCCACACGACTTTCACGTCGTGAATAACAAATTCGCTATTCCATGTGATGGAATACTAGGAATCGATTTTATAAGAAAATACAACTGTACATTAGATTTCAATCAGTCCGAAGACTGGTTGATAATTAGACCAAATAACCTAAAATATCCGATATATCTACCAATATCGTACATTTCTGGTAATAATTCAATAGTTTTGCCAGCAAGATCCCAAGTTGTCCGAAAAATTGAAATAAATTCACAAGAAGACACAGTGTATTCATTCCAAAGCAAGAAATTCAAAATGGTATTTATTTAGCAAATACCATAACTAAACCCCAAAATGGAGTCATACGATTGCTAAATACTACAAATAGGGATCAAATAGTAAACATAACAAATTTAAAGTATGAACCACTTTCCCGATACGAAATAATCGAAGCGAATAAAGAACAGCGTGAAAACGCAGTACTAACTACACTATCAAAAAATTTTCCCCAACAGTTTCACAGCCAACTTACAAAGTTGTGCAAGAAATATTGTGATGTATTCGGACTAGAAACCGAATCAGTAACAACAAATAACTTTTATAAACAAAAATTAAGACTGGTGGACGATAAACCGATTTATATTAAATATTATAGAAATCCTCATAGTCAGAAAGACGAAATTCAGAGACAAGTCCAAAAGCTCATAAAAGACGAAATAGTCGAGCCCTCTGTATCTCCTTACAATAGCCCACTATTATTAGCACCGAAAAAATCGTCAACAAGTTCCGAAAATAAAAAATGGCGATTAGTAATTGACTATCGTCAAATTAATAAAAAATTGTTGTCCGATAAATTTCCATTACTTAGAATTGATGACATTTTAGATCAACTAGATAGAGCAAAATATTTTCATGCCTCGACCTAATGTCAGGTTTTCATCAAATTGAACTCGAAGAAGAGTCACGAGACATAACATCTTTTTCCACATGTAATGGCTCATATATAAAAATAGCCCTAAATTCGTTCCAGAGAATGATGACTATAGCATTCAATGGCCTTGAACCTTCGCAAGCATTCCTTTATATGGATGACTTAATAGTCATAGGTTGTTCCGAAAAACATATGCTTAATAATCTAACAGATGTTTTTGAGAAGTGTAGGCAACACAACCTAAAGTTACATCCTGAAAAATATTCATTTTTTATGCATGAAGTCACCTTTTTGGGACATAAATGCACTGATAAATCAATCTTGCGTGATGACACAAAATATGATGTCATTCAAAATTATCTGTCTTATCTGTGGCATTACTGTTTTGCCGCGAATGTGTACGGAAAGCACTAAAGCGGAATGGGTTATCATCTCGAGTTGCTCTTAAAAAACCCTTATTGTCAAAAGAGCATATTGAAAGGGGCTTAACATTTGCCAGGATGCACGGACGACAACCGGAATCATATTGGGATGACGTTATATTTTGTGACGAAACAAAAATGATTCTATATTATAACGATGGACCCAGCAGAGTGTGGCGAAAGCCGTTAAAAGCCCTGGAGTCTCAAAATATAATTCCGACAGTAAAGTTTGGCAAACTTTCAGTAATGGTTTGGGGGTTCATCTCAAGCAAAGGCGTCGGCGATTTGTGATTTAATGATAATACTATGGATGCCCAACAATGTTTGGGCATATTGCGCTCAGTGGTAGCCAGTGCCAACAAATTTGGGTTTTATGTTGATGCTAAACCTACTTATAGATTTTACCAAGACAATGATCCGAAGTACAAAGCCAATATTGTGAGATGCTGGCTATTGTATAATTGCAAAAATGTGTTGGATACACCTGCCCAAAGCCCAGACCTAAATGCCATTGAGAATCTGTGTGCGCATCTCAAAAAAAGAATGGCAAAGCGCCATCCCAAAAACAAAAATTTGAGGAATGGCACAATATCCCGCCGGATTACGCACAAAATCTCATCAAATCGATGAAGAGACGATTGGGAGCCGTTTTAGATGGCCTTACAAAATATTAAATATTCTAAGTTAGTTTATAAAACAATAGAATAAGTGAAAAAACTATGTTGTGTAAACACTTACACTTGGCAGTAGAATTTTGTGCAATCTTTCGTTTTTGTTATTTTTATTTATACCTTTGCAAAAAAGGTATATTAATTTTGGTCAGAAGTTTGCAACGCATAGAAGGAAGCATCTCCGACTATATAAAGTATATATATTCTTGATCAGCACGATGAGCTGAGTTCATTTAGCCCTGTCCGTATGTGCGCCTGTCCGTTGTCCGTCTGTCCGTCTGTCTGGATCAACGCAATCTCCTCCGAGACCCTTGAAGCTACACAGCTGAAATTTTGCACCTAGGCTTCTTTTTGCTGCAGGCATTGTAAATCTCGAAATCATTCCGATAGGATGACTATATCATATAGCTCCCATAGGAACAATCAGTCGTGAATAAGCTTTAACCTCAATAACCTTGTTGTTTTCCACCGAAATATTTGTGAGTTATATACTTCTTAACATATCCACCGAGTTTCATCAAAATCGGTTGACTATATCATACAGCTCCCATAGGGAACGATGGGTCATTAATATGGATTTCGAGCAATAACTTGGTTGTTTTAAAAGCGATTATCACTAAATTTGGTATATATGAGTCTTCTTTACTTTCTAACATATCTGGAAAGTTTTATCAGAATCGGGGCACTATATCATATAGCTCCTATAGCAACGATCTGTCATGAATATGCTTTAACCTCAATAACTTTATTTTCCAACGAAATATTACGAAAGCCGAAAATCTTGGTTATTTGGTATATATAAAAATGTGTCTGTTGAGTTTTGATAGAATCGGCCTACTATATGATATAGCTCCTATAGGAACAATCGGACAAAAAAAAAATTTTTTTTTACTCGTAAGTTTATTTTCTTGGAGCCATGGGCATGATTAGTTTTATATACTTTCTTATAATTCTGGTAATTTATATATAATTGATAAGAACAGTTTGCAAAGGTATCCGAACTTCGGCGCGGCCGAAGTTAGTCCATCCTTCTAGTTTTTTAATTCATTTTATTACACAATGACTATTAATAGAATATACTGCCTGTATAATTGGCCAAGATAGTATACGAAAAATGTGTGTTCTGCGTCCACCATTGCAATTGGTGCAAGCAGAGAAAAAGGTTGCGATCACGAGGCCGAGCAGAGGTCATAAATGTCCGAGTTTGAAGAGGGACGCACAAGTAACTGGGGGACGCACACTTTACTGAGGGACGCACAAGCAGAGGACTAAAGCTTAAGGATGGGTCATAAATGTGCGAGTTTATTGACAGAGGGACGCACATGCAAGAGCAGGAGGGGAACGAAGAAAAGGGTCGCGATTTCGAGGACGGGTCAAAAATGTGTGAATTCGTAGGTGGGGGACGCACAAGTATTTGCGGGACGCACACTGAACAGACGGACGCTCAAGCAATTGCACTCTTCCTCTGGCAGCGTAATTGGTGCAAGCTGAGTTTGTCCCGTGGCCAAACCTCGCCAGGTAACTTTTAAAGCACCCGTGGCCGCTAAGAATCTGCGTCAGATGAAAGCTCACCTGCCCTTGTCTGTGTGTAACCCGCTTGACAGATGCTCAGACTGCGCTCCCTCGCAGTTACTTTCGTCTGACGCTTCATAGTGCCGTTACTTACGGCATCTGCGACGGCCTTAACCTCGTCCACCGATAAGTCGATGGGTATTTTTCCGGCGATGACAAGAGATAGAAAATACAAAAAAGATTAGAATAGAAAGAGCAAAACTCTAGAACCAGATGAAATAGTATTCAGGAAAGAAAATAGGAGAAATAAGTTGACATCGCGTTTCTCTAAGCATCATGTTCTGCAAGATAAAGGGATTACACTAATTACACACAAAAATAAAAAAATACATAAGTCCAAAATCAAAAAAAAAAGAACACAAAATAATAAGTCAAATACTTCACTGGTATTCCCAAATTAAGGCAGAAATGCTGAAGGTCCAACCATTGACCGATGATGATAAACTCCTTCAGATTAAAATGGGTAATTCTAAGATTATTAAATCACATGGAAATCTGAATTATAAAATAGATCTAAACAATTTTCAAAAAAAATTTAAAAAACTTTGAATTAAATTTGGCACAAATTAAACAAGACACATTCTCAAGAGAAATAGTTAAGGCAGTCGAAGCAAAAGACCAAGTGTACCAAAAGAAAGAGAAATAGTTAAGGCAGTCGAAGTAAAAGACCAAGTGTACCAAAAGAAAGATCGAAAAGAGGTCTAGTTAACAGATTAGGTAGCCTAATTAAAGTAGTTACGGGCAATATGGATGCGAATGATCAGGAAAAAATAAAACAAGAATTTAATAAAATACAAGAAAATGAAAATTACCTGTTGCGAAATACCAACCAACAATAATCAATAAAGAAATTTCATTAAGGTTTAAAAATATTATAGATCACATTAATAATGAACAAGAAAACATAAATTTATTTATCAAAAACTATAAAAATAATATTTTTTAAATCTTTAACAGAAGAACATAATGAAATTCATTTATTGCAGTATATCGCCAGAATTAACGTAAATCTTGATTTAATCTATAACCACATAAATAATATTTCAAAGAGCATATTACTGGCAAAAATAAATGTTTTACCAAAATATTCATATTAGACGAAATAGAATTATTAATATATGTATGTTATAAATGTCATTTAGCCGACAACAAGAATAATCAAAGGGTCAGCCTTAATTTCAATTAACAATTGTTCGGTAACTATCGATGGAGTAAAGTACGAAGCCACAAAACTTAACGTACAACGAGGTAGGCCATTTAGCTATACCAAGACAACACCATTCCAGACTTGAATCTCCAAAGACTTAATTTAGAGAACAGTAAAGCTGAATCGGAAATATTATATGTAAAAAACTATACATCGAATCATCTGATCACAGTCTACATCTTAGTTGCCATCATGACAATCACAGTAGCGATACTAAGGGCACTGAGAACTAAAAGGATAACAACAGCAACACCACCTACAAACGTTCCGACCATACCTTTGCTTTGGCCTTCACTTCATTCCAGGGGGGAGGAGTTACCATCTTAACTCCCCTCGAGATGCCCCCAATTAAGCCTCCACGAGCAACTGCAATATATGAAATCTTGAGCAATACCCAGAAGCCGCAACATCAGCAACAAGCAGGATGTATACATATTAACATAATTCTAAAGAATGTAAATCAAATGCATACGTCGGCATTCTGCCGACGGTCAGCCAGCTAGGGTGTAGGTACATAAAAATTAATATAAATAAAAATGAAGTCGAATTAAACAAGTCTTATTATTTACCTAAACCAAATATTTAAATACATCTACAATCAAACCATTAAATATATCCACCCCGGATCCTCAATCTGGTAACTGGCACAGTCGAAATTTGAAGAACCTACTAAACATGACGATAATCATAGTTATTGTTTGTGGGGGGCAGAGTTTTCCAATATGTAGAAATCTTCAGATCCGTTCCAATAAATAATTTACACCGCACGCGTAAACTTCGTTTGAACACTGCACAGTTTTTATTAGCTGGTAGAAAGATAGTAATATATATGGTGGCCAATAGATGTTGGCACTACAATAATGTTTGAATTTAAAAATGATTGGAATACTTTGTGGAACGTAAGGGCGTGTGTACGATTTGAAGATAAAAACGGACTAACTGCTCCTATGGAGCTTTTTGGCCGTCCTCCTTCCAATTCGCCGCTCTGTTTCTACCGCGCTCCTCTTCCGCTGTTCACCCTTTTCCGGCGTGAACAGTTACTATTTTGTAAGCTTATTTTAATAATAAGAGTAAAGTAAAACACAATAATAAATAAATAAAGTGAATCAAAAAAATTTTTTTTCAAATTGAAACAAAAATGAATATATGCACAGGTAAAATAAAAAGTAAAGCAAAGAAAAACGAGAAGAAAGAAAGTTTAGTTCTGTCTAGTGTGTGCTGGAACAAGTGTAAAATAATTAAAACAAATCTTAACAATTAAATCAAAAAGTTTTTTTTCTTGATAAATAAAAATCTTTCCAAATTTCATCACTAAAAAGTGATATTTTAAACCAAAAATTTACACAAAATCATTTATAAAATTTCAAAATTTTCTTCACTTAAACGAAGTCGGACGTGTTTTTTTTGCGCACCCGTTTTTAATTTGATTTTCTTGTAACCCCGGCTGTTATTTTCGCTTAAAGTTTAAAAAAAAATTTTGTTTAAATTCAAACTATCTCGCGATCGTTTTAAATTTGTTCTAAAACATTTAATCAAAGTTATATTTTAATTTGTGCTTTACTCAATAACAAAACTTACAGTTTTGTTTTTGTGTTCTGCATATACATACTTTGATTTTCTGTTTTGCGGTAATTCTCTCGATTGCACTCGCGCTCTTCGTACACAGTTGTGTTGTTGTTTCGTTTTGTGCTTGTCGTCTTGTGTTTTTATTACCGTCTTTGTTGTTGTGTTTCTGTCTCTTCTTTTTTGGTGCATAGTTAGACATTAACCCTTGTGTAACAATTTGGTTAGTATACACCTTTGTTTATAGAATTTAAAATACTCTTTGAGTTTTTATCATTAGAAACTCAGTTTAATAGTTATAAACTATTAAATGAATCACCAAAGCGGAAGAAGACTATCCCTCGGGATTTCTCCCCTGATCCGCCGGCATCTCTACTTCTACCTGTTCCGACAATAAGTAACGACTCTATAACACCAGACTCTCAGCGCCTGATTTCGTTTAGGAGCCCAGTGATGGCCCCAGTTACGGGAACTATTGATATATCCCCCTGTTAATAGTGTCCCGCATACTGATGCGATATCAAGTGTAGTCTCCGATGTGTCCGAACGAATACCCTCTTCAAGGGATATTCCGAATAAAGTTGTAACTAGAGGAGCACGTATGTGTATAAGATCTAGTGGAATCTTACTTGTCTTTGTTTTTCAGTGTGACTAGCAAAGCAACAGCAAACCATTAAATATATTCACCCCGGATCCTCAATCTGGTAACTCGCGACCTTTTTCGCTGCTTGTGCGTACCGCGGTAAATGCGCTTCCCGCATTTAATGTGCGTCCATTTGTCAACGAACTCGCACATTTATGACCTCTGCCGCGAAAATAACGGAAAGAGCTAGGTGAGCCAAGTGCGTGCCCACACTTGGTACAGAGTCAAGCAAATCCATCAGAAAAGAAATTCATTGCCAAGTTCCAATAATAGCTGTGGGCTATGCAGCGCTCCGGACAGCAGCGCCACTTCGAGCTCATGGACGTGCGCCAAGTTCATTTTACTGAGGTCGCCAAGCCGTCGCTTCGCAGATGAATATAACCCTACTTCCAAGCCGGCGCCAGTACATACTGCAAACGAAACACGTGTCAGAGATTGATTGTCAGCCTGAGACAGTCAACCAACACGTGGCAGAGGATGCTATGCAGGAAGATCATTAACTGCTTCTACAACATTTAGAAGAGGAACTGCCTCGAGAGAGAATATGCTCTACTACAGCAACAGGACATGCCTGGTGGTAGCAGTACACCACAAGCCACAAGTACCAGAACCCAGACTTTGCTATGCAACGCCGCTGCCAACAAATAGCCGCTCGTCAATCCATGCCAAGAGACCTGCCAATCTTTAACGGAGACTCCAAGGACTGGCCTTTGTTCTTCAGTTCCTATGAAACCAGCACTAAAATCGCCGGATACAGCAACGAGGAGAACACCCTTCTTGTGCAGAGATGTCTTAAAGGAAGAGCGCTAGAACCGGTGCGGGATAGCTATTTCGTGATGTTTCCTGAGACGCTCCCTAATGTCATCAGTAGCCTAAAAATGTACCTTGGTTGTGCAGAGTTTATACTAAAGCTCCTTATCGACAACGCTCGTAATCTGCCATCGCTAAAGGGCAAACTGGAACCCCTAATCCAGTTGGCATTTGCAGTCAAAAATATGTGTGTTACGAAGAAGCCGAATTTCTACGGCTAATATAATAGCAGAAACCAACAGCAAGAAACAGAAGAAATAGACCTGCTTTACACACTCATACAGCAGTCGCCGCCGAAAGTTAAAAGGGGACCTCATGTGTGATTTGCCAAGGAGATCACAAATTGGTATCGTGCGATAAACTCAGACGTATGACTATAAAGGAGAGGTGGGATGCCAAAAAAGACTCACCGATTATGCCACCAGTGCATGAAGGGGCACAAAGGAGGCTGTTGGAGACAAACATTGTGCAATATAGCCGGCTGCAAGACAAAGCACAACAGTCTTCTCCATAACGAAGCGACGACGAGTGTCTTACATAATCATCGTAACCTCAAGAAAGTTTTTTCAGAATCGTTCCAGTCACCTTGTACGGAAAATCAAAGTTAATTGATGTCTACGCGTTCATGGATGATAATTCGACTTTAACACTTCTGGAAGAAAGTCTAGTAAAAGAGTTGGGGGAGTAGGGCGCTCCCAGTCCGCTATATATCAGCTGGACCGGAAATGTCAGAAGAGAAGAGCCGCAATCCAAGCGGTTGAATTTAAAAATCTCCAAACTGGGTCAACGTAATAAATTATTTAAATTAAACGACGTTTATACTGTCAATTCCCTTGGCCTGTCTGCAGAGACGATAATGGCGGATCAAATAAAAAGCAAATATCCACATCTAAGAAATCTCCCATTACCGAGCTATACAAACATAGTTCAAAAATGATCATCGGCATCAACAATCCAAATCTCATTGCTGCGCAAAAGGTGCGCGAAGGCAAGTGGCAGCAACCCATTGCTGCAAAGACGAGGTTGGGATGGACCATATTTGGTGGATCGTGGCAAGGCCGCAACAAGCTAAACATCCATTGATGCCACTGCGACCAGGATCTGCATGAAATGGTCAAACAAAACATGCTGACGGAGGATAACGTTTCGCCCAAGCTAACCAAATCTCCAGAGGAACAGAGATCGTTGCAGATTTTGGAAGACACAATAACTTATAACGCAGGGGATTATACTTCAGGATTACTGTGGAAAGATGATCATCGACGCTTTCCTGACAGTCTTCTAACAGCAAAAAGAAGGCTTTTATGTCTCCGCAGGAGAATGGAAAGAGACCCCCAGCTAGCTGCAGAGCTGGACCAACAAATACATAACCTCATTCACAAGGGATATACCAAAAAGTTAGATGTTAACGCATTGCTGGAAAAACAAGAAGATGTATGGTATTTGCCCATATTCACCGTACGTAACCCACACAAACCGGATAGAGTGAGATTAGTGTGGGACGCAACAGCCAAATCATCGGGAGTAGCTCTCAACGATTTTCTAATGAAAGGGCCCGATCTCCTTGTACCACTGCTCCAAATAATGTACAACTTTAGAATGAGAGCTGTCGGTCATCGCATTACGGTGCGAGAGGAAGATGCGAAAGCACAACGTTTCTTGTGGCTCAACAGGGAAACAAATATCGTGGAAGCATTTCAACTAAACGTGCTTACATTCGGAGCTACGTGCTCACCCTGTATAGCGCATTACGTGCGTGACTTAAACGCCACGAAACACGAAAAAGAGTTTCCATCTGCATCAAAAGCCATCCGCAAGTATCATTATGTGGACGACTACATCGATTCTTGTCACACAGCAGAGGAAGCAGTAGCCCTGTGCTCGTAGAGGCTTCCACATGCATAAATGGTGTTCAAATTCAAAAGAAGTTCTATCCAAACTTAAAGAGACCACAGCCCAAGAGAAAAACAATTCTTCAACAGAGAGGACATCAACATCTACGAGAAGATATTGGGCATGCAATGGAATCCGGATCAGGATGCATTCACGTATGCCTTAAAGTTCGTGCGCCTTAAGCGAAACATAATAACCACCGATGTTGTGCCAACCAAAAGAGAAATTCTGCAAGTTTTGATGTCAGTCTTCGATCCAATGGGCTTCACATCTTGTATTATGATCTACCTCAAAATTCTACTCCAGCAAGTGTGGCGCTCAAAAATCGATTGGGACGAAGATCTGTCAGCAGACCTCAATGTCAACTCTAGACCGTTGACATATGTATCCCTCGACTACGAGGACCAAGAAGGTATAACGCCGAATCACCTACTGCTTGGGTCATCTAGTGGTGAAAAGCCTTTCTACAATGCCGATGAGATCGACTACACAAGAGCGCCAGAGCGAGATGTTCGCCAACCAGTTCTGGATTCGGTGGGTCAAAGAGGTGCTACCTAACATCACTCGGAGAAGCAAATGGCATCAAAAGGTCAAGCCTATTGAGAAGGGAGACATCGTAATACTAGTAAATGAATACCCGTTTGGCCAAAGGGACGAGTCATTGACGTGACCACCGCAGCAGACGGCCAAGTAAGGAGTGCAAAGGTTCAGACTCAAATAGGTGTTCTATGTAGACCAGCCGTTAAATTAGCAGTCCTTGATGTCGGCAATAAGGAAGTAAGCTTCTCTGGATGAGTCCGCTTACTGGGAGGGGAATGTTGCCGAAATTTATGACAGCAAATTAATCACCTTCGACCCACTGTAAAGACAAAAGCAAACGCAAAAATGTACAGCTGTACACAGCGAACGAAACAGTTCGTTTTGTGCAAGCTTTTTTCTATTCTTGTTCTTGCGGTACTTTTCCTATGTACTTTTCATATGTATGTATAACTTAAGCTAGTTAGAAACACAATGCAATGAAATTCAATAAATTAATAAAAAGATATCTGAAGATATCAAAAGAATATTATTATTCTTTTTTTTATTTTGAATTTTTACAAACATAATTAATTAATAAAAGATATCTAAAGATATCAAAAACGAATATTATTATTCGTTTTATATAATTGGCGCAGTCGAAATCGGACGAATACGGTACGGTTAACTGAAGTTAATTCCAAAAATCCGCGAGAAAATTTTTTTAAATAAAACCATGGAGGCAGAAATGGACAATCTAAAAGCAGTATTGCTTCAACAGGAAGGAGAGTTGAACCTATTAAGGCAACAAAATCAAAAACAACAACAACAACTGCAACAACAACTGCAACAACAACAGCAACATCTACATCAACAACAACAACCAATCCAAGGGCTGTCAAACAAAGATATCATCCAGCAGTTTCGCCAGCTAAGGCAGCTCGACGACCAACATGATGTGTTGGCTTTTATAAAATCTGTGGAGTTCCTCATGATATTATGCCAGGGAAACGCATTGCTGATCCAGTTTGGCACTAGCATCGTCGCTAATGAAAAGGTGTCGGGAACAGCAGCAAATTTCATCAGACAATTGGGGATGGAGCCTAGCTGGGACCAAATGAAGACCAAACTGATGGAGCAAATGCGACCCAGGATGACTTACGAAGACGTATTCGATAGATGCAGATTCATTAAAGTGAGTAGTTTAAGAGATTTGTTCCAAGAGTTTGAGAAAGCAAAGTGCGAAATAAATAAAATATATATGTTCGACGAATCCAAACCAGCCATGTATGAAAATGATAAAGTAGATAGAGATTTGGTAAACATGCTAATAAATAAAATAGACACTCCATTCAGGATTCATGTCGATCAAGGCATATCTATGCATGCTTTACAAACGAAATATTCAAATATTAAAGCACTGGACGATCCCAGAGCTATTTTACAAAGGTATAAAAAAAATTCGAACAATACCTATAACAAACAGGGTAACACTAACACCAACACTTACGCTAACACTAACACTAGCACCACTCATAAAAACACAACCCAGAATAATCAGTTTGCTAATAATAATAACAATACCAAACAGAATCAGGGTGGCTGGCCAAACACCAATAATAACGCCGGCCCACCTCAGAGTAACCAAGTCAACCAACAGTCGTATAACAAATCACAACCCACCCAAAACCCAAATTTTAAACCTAACTATAACAACAAGGGTAACAATTCAAGACAAACAAGAATGTCTCATATGAGCGTTGACACTGAAAAGTATGATCCCACACCCATGGAGATTGGGATTTTAGAAGAAAATCAGACAGAAGAGGAAGAACAGGTAAATTTTTTGATTCCTTGCCTAGAGCAACCTTACCCATAATAGTGTGGACAATAGGAAAAGAAAAAATTAGATGCTTAGTCGACACTGGTGCGACGACAAGCATCTTAAAATCAAGAATTCTCGAATTTCAATACCCCAAAACAGAACTCACCAAACCATGCTCTTATAAAACTCTTAACGGCATTAATGTCGTGAAATACACCGTAACAACACCACTTCCAAAAGAGATACCCTACTCGGGGACACTACAATGGAAACTTATAGATTTCTCAAACAAAAATTTCTCGGCAATAATAGGCCAAAATTTCTTAAAAGCTTTCAATGCCCAAATCAACAATACAGAGCGATATGTACAATTACTCGATAGAAAATTTTATTTTTTGGATTACGAATACCCAGAAGCAATGCACAATGCTTGTGCTCTGCAACCCGTGAACAGAGAAGAAATACGAGATCGCTTCAACCTCGCTCATTTAAATGACGAGGAACGTCAAGCCGTCGAAACCTTATTAGCGGAATCTGACGACTTATTTTTTCAAGAGGGGGACGTTTTGTCAGCAACAAACCAGATTTCCCACGAAATAATTACCACAGTGGACAAGCCTTTATATTCTAAAATATATAGATATCCCCAAATACATGAAAAAGAAATAAATAGACAGATAAAGGAAATGCTTGAGCAGAATATAATAAAAAAGAGTAACTCACCTTACAACAGTCCCTTATGGATCGTCGAGAAAAAACTCGATAACTCAGGGTCAAAAAAATTCAGAATCGTCATCGATTACCGTAAACTAAACGAATTCACGGTCGACGACAGATTTCCAATCCCTAATCTAAACTCTCTATTGGACAAATTAGGTAGATCCCAATATTTCACAACCCTCGATCTGGCGAAGGGTTTTCACCAAATTCTCGTAAGAGAGGAAGACAGACCAAAAACGGCATTTTCAACACCGTCAGGTCACTATGAGTTTGTCAGAATGCCATTCGGACTAAAAAATGCTCCATCGACATTCCAGAGGCTCATGAATGAAGTCTTAAAAGATCATATTAATGACAACTGTGTCGTCTACATGGACGACATATTAATTTTTAGCACTTCCCTTCAGGAACATATGACCACCCTAAGGAAAATATTTAGAACCTTGAAGGAGGCAAATTTGAAAATTCAAGTAGATAAGTGTGACTTTCTTAAGAAAGAAACACAATTTCTTGGCCACATCCTGACCACTCACGGTATTAAACCGAACCCAGACAAAGTAAATATTATACAAAATTTAAAATTACCCAAAACGGCAAAACAGATTAAATCATTCCTGGGAATGACAGGATTTTACAGAAAGTTCGTTAAGGATTATGCAAAAATAGCATTCCCCATGTCAAGGTATCTGAAGAAAGACGAGACGATCAACACTGACGACCCAAGCTATATAACTTCATTCGAAAAGTTGAAGACACTAGTTACAAACAGTCCAGTCCTACGATACCCAAATTTTTCCAAGAAATTCACTGTCACCACAGACGCCAGTAATTTCGCGGTGGGAGCAGTGCTATCTCAAGAAAGCCACCCAATCGCATATGCATCCCGAACATTGAATCAACATGAATGCAATTACTCGACTATAGAGAAAGAGCTTCTAGCCATAGTGTGGGCCGTAAAGTACTTTCGACCGTATGTTTATGGTAGAGAATTTGACCTCGAGAGCGATCACCAACCCTTAAAATGGCTGATGGCTAAATATACGGGCAAAGATATAAACCCAAGACTGCAGAGATGGCTCATTAATCTAGGGGAGTACAAGTTCCATATAGAATACATAAAAGGAAAAAATAATAATATCGCTGATTTTTTGAGTAGGATTAAAGAAGACGAAATTAACCTAATGGAGGTCGAATCAACAGACGAAGAAGACAACAAATCCCTACGGAAACGGTTCACTCTAAAGAAGAGGATCAGGGTTTTAATATGTCCATATTAGAAACGGCAGTCAACAGATTCAAAACACAAATAATTTTCACAGAAAAGAAACCCAACACCACAGTACAAGTATTTGGCAGAAAAAGAATTTATATTAGCAAAAACGACTTGGAAAACAATCAAGCAGTAAACATCCTCAGACGAGAAATAACAACAGGAAAGATAGGAGTTTTTTCACACCTAAGCGACCATGAATTTTACCAATTTCAAAAACTATTGACAAAGGAATACACTTCCAATCCAAAAGTAAGGTTCGTAAAATGCACCAGGTTCGCTACAGACATAGAATCCGAAGATGAGTTGCACACCCAAATAGCTCTGTTTCATAAAAACGAAAGTGGCCATTGCGGGATAGTCGCTACCTATCAGAAACTTAAACTTAAAATTTACCATCCCAATCTAAAAACACACATCCACAGAATAATAAATAATTGCGACGTTTGCAGTGGTGGGAAATATGATAGGAAACCCATTAAAAACAACTTCCATCTAACAGAAACACCAAAAACCTGCAACGAGATAATACATGTGGACACATATGTGAATTAAAAACAATCTTTCATAATATTCATTGATAAATTCTCGAAACACGCCACTTGCTTGCCACTGACCGATAGAAACAGTATCACAATAGTAGAATACATTCAACAGTTCTTGTCCATTAAAGGGAAAGTCCAGAAATTTGTCTTCGACAACGAATTCAATAGCTTGAACGTCAGGGAATTCCTGGAAAAAGAAGGCATAGAATACCATTCAACAAAGCCAAATAGTCATACTGGCAACAGCGACGTCGAAAGACTTAATAATACATTGACAGAAAAAATTCGTACACTAAATATAGAAGAGAAAAGACCTATAATTGAACAAATGGCCAGAGCTGTATACTTTTACAACAATACATACCACACCACCACAAAATCTACACCGTTTGAAGTACAAAACCATAAAGTCGATCACAAAGAATTATATGACAGAATGTCAGCACAAAAAGCTGAAAAAATAGCAAAGCTAAACAATAACAGGGAAACTTATATAGAAACCAGAACAGAAGGATTTATAAAAAATTACAAAAACTTAAGACACAAGGAAGAACCCAAATTTAGGAAAACAAAATTACAAAACATCCATACAACAAACATTAAAAGACCTACAAAATTTTCAGATAACGTTGACACTCCTCATCATGTGCCTGTTGCCAACACTGTCGACAGCAATGATCAACATAACCCCGATCCAGGCTGAAACCGGATTCATATCGCTGGGGGAAAGTACGGTGGAGCTGGCTAGCGAGTTCAAAATGGTCCTACATATAATAAACCCAAAAGAAATATTAGAATTAACCAACATGATCCAGAATAATACGAAAATTCTGGTTAAGAAAGATAGGCATAGGCTAGATACAGAGATAGAAACTATAAAAATCAAAATAAGATCCATAACCCCAAATTCGCTAGCAAGACAAAAACGCGGCCTTATCAACGCAATAGGAAAAACTCAGAAGTGGCTCACAGGTCTCATGGATGATGACGATAGGGAAATCATTATGAATCATCTCCTTAATAACCAAGAAAACCAAAATAACATAATTAACAATATTAACAACAAGTAAAAATAAATAACGACTTACAAAATTCTATTAACACACTTAAAGAAGTAATATTGGATGACAGGGAAAAAATAACCAAAACTCTTAACAACATTGAGACATATAATACCATGCTCAGAACAGACATAATGTATCATGACCAGCTGTTGAAGTTGAAATTTTTGCATGATAAAGTAAACACCATCTTGGACACAATAGCGTCAGCTAAATATAACCTCTTCCACCCCTCAATACTAACGAACGAAGAGTTTATACTTTATAATATAGATTTTTACAAAATTAAATTAATTCGCATGGGAGTCATGACCTATGACACTAATATAATCATAGCAATCAAAATACCAACTAATATAATAACTACCACAATATTCCTAATAACCCCACTAACTAATCAGAAGAACAAAAGAATCGACATGAGTCCCGAAAGAGTAATAAAAATAGAGAACAAAACTTATACATATGAGGAACAGAAAACAATAAATGAACTCAAACTTAGCTCTAACTGTATAATTAAAAGAAATTGTAAAATGATAGAAGATATAGAATTTAAGACAAAATTAATAAACGAAGGTACTTTGTTAATAAGTAATGCACAAGATAATGAAATTCAATACAATTGCAACAATACCACCAATAGCGAAATATTAAGAGGAAACTTCCTCATAGAATTCACAAATTGCACAGTCCTCATAGATGAAATATACTACAAAAATAGCCAAGAAATTTATATACAATCATTTGCCAATGAAGAAGAAGAAGAAAACTCATTTAACTTCACCAAAAAGCAAACGTTTAAAGAAATCGTATTAAAAGAAATAGAAAACACAAAAACAATTAAAGAAATAAAAATACAAACAATAGTTTCCAACAGCTTTGGCATAACATCAATTATTCTTGTATTCCTCTTCATAGGAATATATTCCTATAACAAATGTAAAAGAGGAATCCAGGAGAATCCCTCATCAAAAGGGGGAGGAGTTATGCAACTAAGCAAAACAAAAGAGCTTATGCATGATTATGCTGATAACAATGAGATCAGCATAATCATGCAAGGGTATTTGAACCGAGCTCAGGTTTCACAAGCATAAGCAACAATGTTGTTTATGCTTGACCAACAATTTATAAAATAAAATGGGCATTTGCATATGCCAAAAATAATATATATTTAGTCTTAAGATAAATTTGTAAATGGACGGAAGTCCAAGTGGTTCAATAAATTAATAAAAAGATATCTGAAGATATCAAAAGAATATTATTATTCTTTTTTTTATTTTGAATTTTTACAAACATAATTAATTAATAAAAGATATCTAAAGATATCAAAAACGAATATTATTATTCGTTTTATATAATTTGCGTGATCGATGTCGCAGTTGTTTGTTTGCAGCCTAAGAGCATAGACCTAGAGTAAGTGAAATTGTATAAATGTAAGATGCCAAATTTAACCTTGAAATGTTTCAGAATTTTAAAGCTACCCACTACTTCGCCTACCGACTTTTCCGTCTACCCAATTTGAATAAATTAAATGGAAAATAAATTAAAACTGAGCGTTTTAGTGGAGCTAAAAATTAGCCAAACAAACAACAGCGTTAGTGTATAAAATAGTATTATCGTTATTTCCCTCTAATGCTAACTTATTTATAATTGTGAATGACTTACATTCTAAATCTTCGATGAACTTACGAAGGTTTCCTCCAAATTAGTGTAGTAGAGACATCTTAGAAGTTCCTCGTAGGGGGTCTGTACATTGAATTCACTAATCAGGGCGTCTCGTAATTCCATCCAGTTTTTGGGTTGAGCAAGCTGGGATGCCCTCTGCGCTTCTCCAGTGAGTTGCATCTCAATAGTGCCAAACATCACACTATGTTGGCGAACGTCCCTCGTCGGGTAGAGCTGCATATGTAGTCAATCCTCGGAATAAATGCACTTAAGGCTGCAGAGTTACCATCGAACACAGGCACTTGTCTTATTACGGTAAGCGCCTGGTTTAGGTGGGTCTCTGACAATTCCAATGCCATCGTCAAGTTGTGCACTTTAATTATGTGTGTTGTATAATTGCTGCCTTGCGTTTTTGTTGCACGATGATTCTTTAGCGGATAAAACTTAGAGATCAGCTTAGAGCTTCCTGGATTATTTTTTCCAGTTTTTTTTTTATTTACACAAAAGTCCTGGTTTTCTAGCAGGTTTGGCACTTTAGCGCAAAAGGTCCTGGTTATTAAACAACCTTAGATGTGATATCCGTAATGGTTGTATTTTTTTTCTTTTTTAACACAAATTTTGCACTGCACTAACTCTTTGTCCTTTTTAAACCTTTGCAAAAAAGGTATATTAATTTTGGTCAGAAGTTTGCAACGCATAGAAGGAAGCATCTCCGACTACATAAAGTATATATATTCTTGATCAGCACGATGAGCTGAGTTCATTTAGCCCTGTCCGTCTGTCCGCATGTCCGTCCGTCCGTATGTCCGTCTGTCCGTCTGTCCGTATGTCCGTCTGTCCGTCCGTCCGTCTGTCTGGATCAACGCATTCTCCTCCGAGACCCTTGAAGCTACACAGCTGAAATTTTGCACCTAGGCTTCTTTTTGCTGCAGGCATTGTATATCTCGAAATCATTCCGATAGGATGACTATATCATATAGCTCCCATAGGAACAATCAGTCGTGAATAAGCTTTAACCTCAATAACCTTGTTGTTTTCCACCGAAATATTTGTGAGTTATATACTTCTTAACATATCCACCGAGTTTCATCAAAATCGGTTGACTATATCATACAGCTCCCATAGGGAACGATGGGTCATTAATATGGATTTCGAGCAATAACTTGGTTGTTTTAAAAGCGATTATCACTAAATTTGGTATATATGAGTTTTCTATACTTTCTAACATATCTGGAAAGTTTTATCAGAATCGGGGCACTATATCATATAGCTCCTATAGGAACGATCTGTCATAAATATGCTTTAACCTCAATAACTTTGTTATTTTCCAACGAAAAAAAAATAATAATATATAAAAATGTGTCTGTTGAGTTTTGATAGAATCGGCCTACTATATGATATAGCTCCTATAGGAACAATCGGACAAAAAAAAATTTTTTTTTATTCGTAAGTTTATTTTCTTGGAGCCATGGGCATGATTAGTTTTATATACTTTCTTATAATTCTGGTAATTTATATATAATTGATAAGAACAGTTTGCAAAGGTATCCGAACTTCGGCGCGGCCGAAGTTAGTCCATCCTTCTAGTTTTTTAATTCATTTTATTACACAATGACTATTAATAAAATATACTGCCTGTATAATTGGCCAAGATAGTATACATTAACATTAAAATAAGTATAAACATGAATATATAATAATAATACATCTAAGTTATAGCTCTATATGTATTTATTGCAAAGTTAGGCGTTAGAGTAGTGGCAGCGCGGGCTCTTGTGGAACTTCCCATAGGGAATTGAGTCACAAGGACGATTGCTGCTTTTACTTTAGCCCAATCTTTCCAGTCAACGGAACTCCTTCGTTTTCCAACGCGCAAATCCGCATATCGCGTCCCACATCGCAGCGTCTTCGACCATCCTCGTTACCAATTTTTCGACGGATAGCCTATCGCTGATCCTCTGTTGAACTCGCCATCTCTTCCTTTGGCAGCGGCTACAGACGAAAAATGTGTGTTCTGCGTCCACCATTGCAATTTGTGCAAGCTGAGAATAAGGTTGCGATCACGAGGCCGAGCAGAGGTCATAAATGTCCGAGTTTGAAGAGGGACGCACAAGTAACTGGGGGACGCACACTTTACTGAGCTTAAGGATGGGTCATAAATGTGCGAGTTTATTGACAGAGGGACGCACATGCAAGTGCAGGAGGGGAACGAAGAAAAGGGTCGCGATTTCGAGGACGGGTCAAAAATGTGCGAATTCGTAGGTGGGGGACGCACAAGTATTTGCGGGACGCACACTGAACAGACGGACGCTCAAGCAATTGCACTCTTCCTCTGGCAGCGTAATTGGTGCAAGCTGAGTTTGTCCCGTGGCCAAACCTCGCCAGGTAACTTTTAAAGCACCCGTGGCCGCTAAGAATCTGCGTCAGATGAAAGCTCACCTGCCCTTGTCTGTGTGTAACCCGCTTGACAGATGCTCAGACTGCGCTCCCTCGCAGTTACTTTCGTCTGACGCTTCATAGTGCCGTTACTTACGGCATCTGCGACGGCCTTAACCTCGTCCACCGATAAGTCGATGGGTATTTTTCCGGCGATGACAAGAGATAGAAAATACAAAAAAGATTAGAATAGAAAGAGCAAAACTCTAGAACCAGATGAAATAGTATTCAGGAAAGAAAATAGGAGAAATAAGTTGACATCGCGTTTCTCTAAGCATCATGTTCTGCAAGATAAAGGGATTACACTAATTACACACAAAAATAAAAAAATACATAAGTCCAAAATCAAAAAAAAAGAACACAAAATAATAAGTCAAATACTTCACTGGTATTCCCAAATTAAGGCAGAAATGCTGAAGGTCCAACCATTGACCGATGATGATAAACTCCTTCAGATTAAAATGGGTAATTCTAAGATTATTAAATCACATGGAAATCTGAATTATAAAATAGATCTAAACAATTTTCAAAAAAAATTTAAAAAACTTTGAATTAAATTTGGCACAAATTAAACAAGACACATTCTCAAGAGAAATAGTTAAGGCAGTCGAAGCAAAAGACCAAGTGTACCAAGTAAGAATTAGATTGGAAACGCTAATTCCAAAAGAAAGATCGAAAAGAGGTCTAGTTAACAGATTAGGTAGCCTAATTAAAGTAGTTACGGGCAATATGGATGCGAATGATCAGGAAAAAATAAAACAAGAATTTAATAAAATACAAGAAAATGAAAATTACCTGTTGCGAAATACCAACCAACAATAATCAATCAATAAAGAAATTTCATTAAGGTTTAAAAATATTATAGATCACATTAATAATGAACAAGAAAACATAAATTTATTTATCAAAAACTATAAAAATAATATTTTTTTAATCTTTAACAGAAGAACATAATGAAATTCATTTATTGCAGTATATCGCCAGAATTAACGTAAATCTTGATTTAATCTATAACCACATAAATAATATTTCAAAGAGCATATTACTGGCAAAAATAAATGTTTTACCAAAATATTCATATTAGACGAAATAGAATTATTAATATATGTATGTTATAAATGTCATTTAGCCGACAACAAGAATAATCAAAGGGTCAGCCTTAATTTCAATTAACAATTGTTCGGTAACTATCGATGGAGTAAAGTACGAAGCCACAAAACTTAACGTACAACGAGGTATACTATAGCTATACCAAGACAACACCATTCCAGACTTGAATCTCCAAAGACTTAATTTGGAGAACAGTAAAGCTATATCGGAAATATTATATGTAAAAAACTATACATCGAATCATCTGATCACAGTCTACATCTTAGTTGCCATCATGACAATCACAGTAGCGATACTAAGGGCACTGAGAACTAAAAGGATAACCCTGGTAACAACAGCAACACCACCTACAAACGTTCCGACCATACCTTTGCTTTGGCCTTCACTTCATTCCAGGGGGGGAGGAGTTACCGTCTCAACTCCCCTCGAGATGCCCCCAATTAAGCCTCCACGAGCAACTGCAATATATGAAATCTTGAGCAATACCCAGAAGCCGCAACATCAGCAACAAGCAGGATGTATACATATTAACATAATTCTAAAGAATGTAAATCAAATGCATACGTCGGCATTCTGCCGACGGTCAGCCAGCTAGGGTGTAGGTACATAAAAATTAATATAAATAAAAATGAAGTCGAATTAAACAAGTCTTATTATTTACCTAAACCAAATATTTAAATACATCTACAATCAAACCATTAAATATATCCACCCCGGATCCTCAATCTGGTAACTGGCACAGTCGAAATTTGAAGAACCTACTAAACATGACGATAATCATAGTTATTGTTTGTGGGGGGCAGAGTTTTCCAATATGTAGAAATCTTCAGATCCGTTCCAATAAATAATTTACACCGCACGCGTAAACTTCGTTTGAACACTGCACAGTTTTTATTAGCTGGTAGAAAGATAGTAATATATATGGTGGCCAATAGATGTTGGCACTACAATAATGTTTGAATTTAAAAATGATTGGAATACTTTGTGGAACGTAAGGGCGTGTGTACGATTTGAAGATAAAAACGGACTAACTGCTCCTATGGAGCTTTTTGGCCGTCCTCCTTCCAATTCGCCGCTCTGTTTCTACCGCGCTCCTCTTCCGCTGTTCACCCTTTTCCGGCGTGAACAGTTACTATTTTGTAAGCTTATTTTAATAATAAGAGTAAAAAAAGGAAAGAGAATAAAACACAATAATAAATAAATAAAGTGAATCAAAAAAATTTTTTCAAATTGAAACAAAAATGAATATATGCACAGGTAAAATAAAAGTAAAGCAAAGAAAAATGAGAAGAAAGAAAGTTTAGTTCTGTCTAGTGTGTGCTGGAACAAGTGTAAAATAATTAAAACAAATCTTAACAATTAAATCAAAAAGTTTTTTTTCTTGATAAATAAAAATCTTTCCAAATTTCATCACTAAAAAGTGATATTTTAAACCAAAAATTTACACAAAATCATTTATAAAATTTCAAAATTTTCTTCACTTCAACGAAGTCGGACGTGTTTTTTTTGCGCTCCCGTTTTTAATTTGATTTTCTTGTATCCCCGGCTGTTATTTTCGCTTAAAGTTTAAAAAAATTTTGTTTAAATTCAAACTATCTCGCGATCGTTTTAAATTTGTTCTAAAACATTTAATCAAAGTTATATTTTAATTTGTGCTTTACTCAATAACAAAACTTTTGTTTTTGTGTTCTGCATATACATACTTTGATTTTCTGTTTTGCGGTAATTCTCTCGCTTGCACTCGCGCTCTTCGTACACAGTTGTGTTGTTGTTTCGTTTTGTGCTTGTCGTCTTGTGTTTTTATTACCGTCTTTGTTGTTGTGTTTCTGTCTCTTCTTTTTTGGTGCATAGTTAGACATTAACCCTTGTGTAACAATTTGGTTAGTATACACCTTTGTTTATAGAATTTAAAATACTCTTTGAGTTTTTATCATTAGAAACTCAGTTTAATAGTTATAAACTATTAAATGAATCACCAAAGCGGAAGAAGACTATCCCTCGGGATTTCTCCCCTGATCCGGCGGCATCTCTACTTCTACCTGTTCCGACAATAAGTAACGACTCTATAACACCAGACTCTCAGCCCTTGATTTCGTTTAGGAGCCCAGTGATGGCCCCAGTTACGGGAACTATTGATATATCCCCTGTTAATAGTGTCCTGCATACTGATGCGATATCAAGTGTAGTCTCCGATGTGTCCGAACGAATACCCTCTTCAAGGGATATTCCGAATAAAGTTGTCTTTGTTTTTCAGTGTGACTAGCAAAGCAACAGCAAACCATTAAATATATTCACCCCGGATCCTCAATCTGGTAACTCGCGACCTTTTTCGCTGCTTGTGCGTACCGCGGTAAATGCGCTTCCCGCATTTAATGTGCGTCCATTTGTCAACGAACTCGCACATTTATGACCTCTGCCGCGAAAATAACGGAAAGAGCTAGGTGAGCCAAGTGCGTGCCCACACTTGGTACAGAGTCAAGCAAATCCATCAGAAAAGAAATTCATTGCCAAGTTCCAATAATAGCTGTGGGCTATGCAGCGCTCCGGACAGCAGCGCCACTTCGAGCTCATGGACGTGCGCCAAGTTCATTTTACTGAGGTCGCCAAGCCGTCGCTTCGCAGATGAATATAACCCTACTTCCAAGCCGGCGACAGTACATACTGCAAACGAAGCACGTGTCAGAGATTGATTGTCAGCCTGAGACAGTCAACCAACACGTGGCAGAGGATGCTATGCAGGAAGATCATTAACTGCTTCTACAACATTTAGAAGAGGAACTGCCTCGAGAGAGAATATGCTCTACTACAGCAACAGGACATGCCTGGTGGTAGCAGTACACCACAAGCCACAAGTACCAGAACCCAGACTTTGCTATGCAACGCCGCTGCCAACAAATAGCCGCTCGTCAATCCATGCCAAGAGACCTGCCAATCTTTAACGGAGACTCCAAGGACTGGCCTTTGTTCTTCAGCGGCACGCACGAACAATTTGGATTACGTAATACAATTGGCTTTGGCAGTGCAGAACTACTGAGCGACATTGGTGGCTATTAATCTCAAAGACTACTTGCATGACCCTGCATTGCTGGGCGATCTTGTGGAGAAACTACCCAGCGATCTGAAGTTGGATTGGAGACGTCATCGTCTAGCACTACCAGGATGTGTAGTGAACCTGTCGACCTTTGACAATTGGCTTTTTGGCGTCGCAATGTGCGCATCTATGGTCACGCCATATGCTTCACCTGCAAGAGAAGCTACAAGAAAGTCAAAGGAACGAGTGTTTGTGCACAACGAGTTGCACAATGATAGCACAAAATGGACGAAAACACAGGAAATGACGAATGGAATGCGATGGTTTATTGGCCCACAGTTCTTGTAAAAAACTGTGGAAAAACTGCGAGCTGTGCAGAAACGAGTACTGGATTTCCTACGCGCCATAAGTAAACGGCCGTATGGAACACAGCTGAGCAGTATTTTCAGTATGACACGTGACGTGGAAATGGATTCTATATTTCTACGCGCCTGCCAGGAAGAGGAATTTCATGAAGAGATCAGATGCCGCAAGAGTAGTCTGTTTAAATTTGGAGTACTACAAGTAAGAGGGCGAATTGACACGATCACAAGGCGTACGAAATGGTTTCAACCGCCTCTAAAGCCGATTGAGGTAGACGACGTGGTGATCATCGTGGATGATGCAGCCAAACGAGGTTCATGGCCAAGGGGACGAGTGGTCGAGGTTCATCATGGAGGTGACGGTCAGGTGCGAAGCGCTGTTGTTCGCACAATCAAGGGACTTGTCACACGACCCTCAGTGAAGTTGGCCAAATTGGACTTAACGGGTAACCCACAAATCAAGGATGTTAGTGAGTTACGGGGTGGGGAATGTTGCGGTGCGAATGAAGTACGACCCGCGCCAGAATAGTTTGTCTAAGTTCGCCCCTGACCCTTTAGTCAGTAAGTTGCTCTCTTTGCGTTCGCTCTTTGAGCTTAACTGCAGCCGCTGCGACGGCGCTTAGTTAGAATAAATTTGGCAAGCAGAGAGAGCGGACGTGAGTGCAAAAGAAACACAAATGTAAGAAATGAAGTTTAAGAAAATGAAATGAAATGTAAATTAATAGAAATTTAAAGTTCAGCATACACAACTATACATATGTACGTACATATGTACATACAATACATACATACAACAATGAAAAATATTCAATAAAGCAAAGAAGTATTCGCTCGGAATATATGTTTTAATTTTTTTGGAGGCTCTCATGACCCGCAGCTGGCCAGACGCAATCTCAACAACATGCTTTGAGGTATTTCCTGCCTCATAGTATGTCGTATGTAGCAGAAAATTTATGACAATAAAATTTTTGAATAATTGGGCAAAGTTTGCTGGTTGATAAGGTTTATTGAGGGAACCTGTATCAATTATACATTTAAGAGGAGTGTTATATATGGTTGACAGGATGTAGGGTTTAATCCGTTTGATCTGTCTGATTTATTTGTTCCGACGCTGATTGATGAAAATTTTCGGACCATTCTATTCTACTCTGACCGCTGGTGCTTTCTCTTTGTCTTTTAGTAGGTCTGTTGGCTACTGGGTTTTGATTTTGAGATTGATTTCTAATTTGATGATTCAATGGATTCTGTTGTCTAGCTTGATTAAGGTACTGCTGCTTATTTTCAGGATTTGGATGTGAATTGGGCTGACTTCAATTTTAATATTGACTGTTTAGTCTGTAATTACTTCTGCTTGAATTATTTTGAATTGATTTGTTATTTGATTGGCCTGAGAAATTAGAATTGTTATATCTAGATCTGTCTGATGAGCTATTCTCGTAAAGGCCTTCTCTTTGAGATACTTGGTTTAAGCGGGACACTGAGGAGATATCAAATTTCGGTAAAGTCATATAAAGTCTATCAGGTAATTTTTTAATAACGACGTCTTTTACTGTATTCTTCATAGCGTTAGTGTATAAAATAGTATTATCGTTATTTCCCTCTAATGCTAACTTATTTATAATTGTGAATGACTTACATTCTAAATCTTCGGTTTCCTCTAAATTAGTGTATTAGAGACGTCTTAGAAGTTCCTCGTAGGGGGTCTGTACATTGAATTCACTAATCAGGGCGTCTCGTAAATTCCATCCAGTTTTTGGGTTGAGCAAGCTGGGATGCCCTCTGCGCTTCTCCAGTGAGTTGCATCTCAATAGTGCCAAACATCACACTATGTTGGCGAACGTCCCTCGTCGGGTAGAGCTGCATGATGTAGTCAATCCTCCGAATAAATGCACTTAAGGCTGCAGAGTTACCATCGAACACAGGCACTTGTCTTATTACGGTAAGCGCCTGGTTTAGGTGGGTCTCTGACAATTCCAATGCCATCGTCAAGTTGTGCACTTTAATTATGTGTGTTGTATAATTGCTGCCTTGCGTTTTTGTTGCACGATGATTCTTTAGCGGATAAAACTTGGAGATCAGCTTAGAGCTTCCTGGATTATTTTTTCCAGTTTTTTTATTTTAGTTACACAAAAGTCTTGGTTTTCTAGCAGGTTTGGTACTTCAGCGCAAAAGGTCCTGGTTTTTAAACAACCTTAGATGTGATATCCGTAATGGTTGTATTTTTTTTCTTTTTTAACACAAATTTTGCACTGCACTAACTCTTTGTCCTTTTTATACCTTTGCAAAAAAAGTATATTAATTTTGGTCAGAAGTTTGCAACGCATAGAAGGAAGCATCTCCGACTATATAAAGTATATATATTCTTGATCAGCACGATGAGCTGAGTTCATTTAGCCCTGTCCGTCTGTCCGTATGTCCGTCTGTCCGTCCGTTCGTCTGTCTGGATCAACGCAATCTCCTCCGAGACCCTTGAAGCTTTTTTTTTACACAAATTTTGCACGAAATTTTGCCTTACCTAAGGCTTCTTTTTTACTGCAGGCATTGTATATCTCGGACTCATTCCGAATAGGGATGACTATATCATATAGCTCCCATAGGAACAATCAGTCGTGAATAAGCTTTAACCTCAATAACCTTGTTGTTTTCCACCGAAATATTTGTGAGTTATATACTTCTTAACATATCCACCAAGTTTTATCAAATTCGGTTGACTATATCATATAGCTCCCATAGGAACGATCGGTCATGAATATGTATTTCGAGCAATAACTTGGTTGTTTTAAAAGCGATTATCACTAAATTTGGTATATATGAGTTTTCTATACTTTCTAACATATCTGAAAACTGTTATCAGAATCGGGGCACTATATCATATAGCTCCCATAGGAACGATCGGCCAAAAAATTGGTTTTAGATGAAAATCTTGGTTATTTTAACAGCGATTCACTTAAAATTTGGTATATGTAAGTTTGGTATATAAAAAAATCTGTCTGTTGAGTTTTAACAGAATCGGCCGACTATATGATATAGCTCCTATAGGAACATGCGGTCCAAAAAAAAAAAAAAATTATTTTTACTCGTAAGCTTTTTTTTTTGGAGTCACGGGCATGATTAGTTTTACATACTTTCTTATAATTCTGGTAATTTATATGTAATTGATAAGAACTTCGGCGTGGCCTTCTAGTTTTTTGTTTTATCCTACCGACTGCGCCAATTTTTTTATGTTTTACGTTGATTTTATTTAAAAAAATTTATTTTTATTTTATTCAACGGAGTTCTTCGTTTACAATAATGATTTACAATAAGACTAGCCTTAGAGTTAAGAGGACCGCCCTAAAACTGGAGTTTTGGAAGAGTGGCGTGATTTTTGGACTTTGGCTCAAGTGGCGTGATCGATTCTGAGTGGTAATTTTGGAGCCTATTTCCAAGAAAAGGTGAATATGAACATTTGTTCTTAAGTGTTAGATTCTGCGTAGTTCGCAGTTTTTTAGGGTTTTATTCCTACGAGAAGAGTGAATATGAACTTCTTGTTCTTAAGTGTTAGATTCTGCGTAGTTCGCAGTTTTTTAGGCTTTAAGCGTGAGAATTAGATTTATATAAGATTTGTTTATAATAAGTTTTATGTTGGGGTGATTTGTTTATAATAAGTTTTGTGTTGGGGTGATTTGTTTATAATAAGTTTTGTGTGTTGGGGTGGTTTGTTTATAATTAAATGAAAAGAGTCTTGTATAAGAAGACGGATATGTTACTATATATATATATATATATATATATATTTATTTATTTTTTTTTTGTTGCATATATATTTTTTATACCTTTGCAAAAAAGGTATATTAATTTTGGTCAGAATTTTGCAACGCATAGAAGGAAGCATCTCCGACTATATAAAGTATATATATTCCTGATCAGCACGATGAGCTGAGTTCATTTAACCCTGTCCCTCTGTCCGTATGTCCGTCTGTCCGTTGTTCGTCTGGCCGTCTGTCCGACTGTCTGGATCAACGCAATCTACTCCGAGACCCCTTGCACCTAGGCTTCTTCTTGCTGCAGGCATTGTATATCTCGGAATCATTCCGATCGGATGACTATATCATATAGCTCCTATAGGAACGATCGGTCGTGGATATGCTTTAACCTCAATAACTTTGTTGTTTTCCAACGAAATATTACGAAAGCCGGTATTTGTGAGTTATATACTTCTTAACATATCCACCAAGTTTTATCAAATTCGGTTGACTATATCATATAGCTCCCATAGGAACGATCGGTCATGAATATGGATTTAGAGCCATAACTTGGTTGTTTTAAAAGCGATTATCACTAAACTTGGTATTTATGAGTTTTATAACATATCATAACTTTTTAACATATCTGGCAAGTTTTATCAAAATCGGGGCATTATATCATATAGCTCCCATAAGAACGATCGGCCAAAAAATTGGTTTTAGATGAAAATCTATATGCAAGTTTGGTATATATAAAAATGTGTCTGTTGAGTTTTAACAGAATCGGCCGACCATATCGATTTAATCGATTTTATCTGGATTTGGTTTAATGCCGTCTGTGGTTATAGCATGACCTAAGAATTTTGTTTCCTTTTTCAAGAATTCGCGTTTGTCTAATTGTAATTTTAAATTAGCTTTGCGTAATTTAGAAAAAACCTTTTGGATTGAGGCTAAATGTTCCTCTAATGAGGTTGAATAAATGATTATATCGTCCAAGTAAACTAAACAATCTTTGTAAATTAGATCTTCTAATAAGTTGTTCATGCATCTTTGGAATGTGGCTGGTTGCTTTTTTTAAGCCAAATGACATTCGGGTAAATTGTAATGCCCATGTTTTGTTGAGAATGCAGTTTTCTCAATAGATTTAGGATCCATTTGATGGAATCCTTTAGCGAGATCAATGGTTGTAAAATACTGACACTTTTGTTTCCTTTTTCAAGAATTCGCATTTGTCTAATTGTAATTTTAAATTAGCTTTGCGTAATTTAGAAAAAACCTTTTTGTTTGAGACTAAATGTTCCTCTAATGAGGTTGAATAAATGATTATGTCGTCCAAGTAAACTAAACAATCTTTGTAAATTAGATCTTCTAATAAGTTGTTCATGGATCTTTGGAATGTCATTCGGGTAAATTCGTAATGCCCATGTTTTGTTGAGAATGCAGTTTTCTCAATAGATTTAGGATCCATTTGATGGAATCCTCAATAGTTGTAAAATACTGACACTTTCCTAATTTCTCAAGTATTTCATCCATTATGGGGGTATTGGGAATTTATCATCGACAGTGATCTCGTTTAGTTTACGATAGTCAATGACTTAACGGAACTTTTGTTCTTTGGAAGCGTTCTCTTTCTTATGTACGAACCATATTGGTGAAGAATAGGGCGATTTCGATTTTCGAATTATTCCCTGTTTTATCATTTCGTTAATTTGTTTGTTGACTTCTTCGTCAAAAATCTGAGGATGCTTATAAGGGTGTTTGTAAATGGGATCTTTGTGGCTTGTTCAAATTTTCACCTTTCCCGTACTGGATATCACTAAAGTGATGCAAGATTTTTTTAATTTTTCTGTTTCTTCTGAATTTAAGTGATCCAGTCGAAACTCGTTTTTATACCCTGTACCCATAGGGTAAAAGGGTATATTAAAGTCGCAAAAATGTGTGTAACAGACAGAAGGAAGTATTTCCGACCCCATAAGGTATATATATTCTTGATCAGCATCAACAGCCGATTTGATTGATATCCATATCACTAAAGTGATGCGAGATTTTTTTAATTTTTCTGTTTCTTCTGAATTTAAGTGATCCAGTCGAAACTCGTTTTTATACCCTGTACCCATAGGGTAAAAGGGTATATTAAAGTCGCAAAGATGTATGTAACAGACAGAAGGAAGCATTTCCGACCCCATAAGGTATATATATTCTTGATCAGCATCAACAGCCGAGTCGATTGAGACATGTCCGTCTGTCCGTCCGTCTGTCCGTCCGTCCGTATGAACACGTGGATCTCAGAGACTACAAGAGCTAGAGCAACCAAATTTGGTGTCAGCATTTGTGTAGTGTCTACACAGATCAAGTTTGTTTCAAATTTTTTCCACGCCCACTTCCGCCCCCGCAATTTAGAAAAAACGAATAACTAGAGTTATATTTGGCACACTCAATAATATGGCCAAAAGGTATAAGCTGCACAAATTTCGTTAAAATCGGACAAGAAATATCGAAGATATATCTATGTACAATTTGTACTGAAATGCCCAGTGCGACATTGCGTAGTAAGTGTGAGCGAAATAGCATGCGTTCGTTGCTGCAGCTTGTGAAGAGAATTGTAGTTTAAAATAATTGCGAATACGAAGGAGTTTGATTTAGTAAAGTTTCTCTTATTGGTACATTATTGGACTTACATTGTAAATCATCGATGAACTTACGAAGGTTTCCTCCAAATTAGTGTAGTAGAGACGTCTTAGAAGTTCCTCGTAGGGGGTCTGTACATTGAATTCACTAATCAGGGCGTCTCGTAATTCCATCCAGTTTTTGGGTTGAGCAAGCTGGGATGCCCTCTGCGCTTCTCCAGTGAGTTGCATCTGAATAGTGCCAAACATCACACTATGTTGGCGAACGTCCCTCGTCGGGTAGAGCTGCATGATGTAGTCAACCCTCCGAATAAATGCACTTAAGGCTGCAGAGTTACCATCGAACACAGGCACTTGTCTTAATACGGTAAGCGCCTGGTTTAGGTGGGTCTCTGACAATTCCAATGCCATCGTCAAGTTGTGCACTTTAATTATGTGTGTTGTATAATTGCTGCCGTGCGTTTTTGTTGCACGATGATTCTTTAGCGGATAAAACTTAGAGATCAGGTTAGAGCTTCCTGGATTATTTTTTCCAGTTTTTTTTTTTAGTTACACAAAAGTCCTGGTTTTCTAGCAGGTTTGGTACTTCAGCGCAAAAGGTCCTGGTTATTAAACAACCTTAGATGTGATATCCGTAATGGTTTTATTTTTTTTCTTTTTTAACACAAGTTTTGCACTGCACTAACTCTTTGTCCTTTTTCTTGTTTTATCCTACCGACTGCGCCAATTTTTTTATGTTTTACGTTGATTTTATTTAAAAAACTTTATATTTATTTTATTCAACGGAGTTCTTCGTTTACAATAATGATTTACAATAAGATAGCCTTAGAGTTAAGAGGACCGCCCTAAAACTGGACTGAAACAGAATTTTCCAAGGTTCTAACAGAGGCTGGGTTAGAAGTGAACTGAACTGCACTCTTAGAGTGACAAGATTATTTATAGGGAGTTTTGGAAGAGTGTGGCGTGATTTTTGGACTTTGGCTCAAGTGGCGTGATCGATTCTGAGTGAGTGAGTAATTTTGGAGCCTATTTCCAAGAAAGGGTGTTCTTAAGTGTTAGATTCTGCGTAGTTCGCGGTTTTTTAGGGTTTTATTCCTACGAGAAGAGTGAATATGAACTTCTTGTTCTTAAGTGTTAGATTCTGTGTAGTTCGCAGTTTTTTAGGCTTTAAGCGTGAGAATTAGATTTATATAAGATTTGTTTATAATAAGTTTTATGTTGGGGTGATTTGTTTATAATAAGTTTTGTGTTGGGGTGATTTGTTTATAATAAGTTTTGTGTGTTGGGGTGGTTTGTTAATAATTAAATGAAAAGAGGTCTTGTATAAGAAGACGGATATGTTACTATATATATTTATTTATTTTTTTTTTGTCGCATATATATTTTTTATACCTTTGCAAATAAGGTATATTAATTTTGGTCAGAAGTTCGCAACGCATAGAAGGAAGCATCTCCGACTATATAAAGTATATATATTATTAATCAGCACGATGAGCTGAGTTCATTTAGCCCTGTCCCTCTGTCCGTATGTCCGTCTGTCCGTTGTCCGTCTGGCCGTCTGTCTATATCAACGCAATCTCCTCCGAGACCCTTGAAGCTACAGAGCTGAATATTTCCACCTAGGCTTCTTTTTGCTGCAGGCATTGTATAATCTCGGAATCATTCCGATCGGATGACTATATCATATAGCTCCTATAGGAACGATCGGTCGTTAATATGCTTTAACCTCAATAACTTTGTTGTTTTCCAACGAAATATTACGAAAGCCGGTATTTGTGAGTTATATACTTCTTAACATATCCACCAAGTTTTATCAAATTCGGTTGACTATATCATATAGCTCCCATAGGAACGATCGGTCATGAATATGGATTTAGAGCCATAACTTGGTTGTTTTAAAAGCGATTATCACTAAACTTGGTATTTATGAGTTTTATAACATATCATAACTTTTTAACATATCTGGCAAGTTTTATCAAAATCGGGGCACTATATCATATAGCTCCCATAGGAACGATCGGCCAAAAAATTGGTTTTAGATGAAAATCTATATGCAAGTTTGGTATATATAAAAATGTGTCTGTTGAGTTTTAACAGAATCGGCCGACCATATCGATTTAATCGATTTTATCTGGATTTGGTTTAATGCCGTCTGTGGTTATAGCATGACCTAAGAATTTTGTTTCCTTTTTCAAGAATTCGCATTTGTCTAATTGTAATTTTAAATTAGCTTTGCGTAATTTAGAAAAAACCTTTTTGTTTGAGACTAAATGTTCCTCTAATGAGGTTGAATAAATGATTATGTCGTCCAAGTAAACTATCACATCATCACGCAATTGTAGAACGGTGTTGTTATGGGCTACAGGGAATATTTTAATTTTGGGTACACTCATTAAACTTATTATAGTAATCTCTGTGAGATGTTCGGTAAAGATAGTTTTAAGATCATTATGATCGAATATTGGCGGAGTTATTATATTAGATTTGGCAAGTGTGATCGTCAACATGAGATTTTGAATTTCTGATATTAGATTCTATGGTGCACCGTTAAACTTGCTAAGTTGTTCCTAATGTGTTCTATATCTACTTCTAAAAGATTTCAAATACTACTACTTACTGTATTCTTTACTATTGTTTCAAAATAAGAAAAATTTGATGAGTGCTTTTTATAACTATGCTGCTCCCACACCAAAACATCACCGTCCAGAATTGGAATATAGTTTGCGTGAGTGAAAGCAGTGATGCGCGCGTGAGTCGCGGCAACGAGTATAAATAATATCCCGATGAACCTGTGTGAAATGAAATTACACGTTAGCCATGCGTTGTGCTCGGAATTCCGGTAACAATAGCTTCGTCGTATAATGCTCCAGCAGTACGTGGTTCTCTGTCCAACACTCGAAAGGCTGGGGTGAATCCGGTAGAATTACATGCGCTTGAGGGGAGTAGTTGATCTCAATTGACGTTCTGACGTGGTGTATACGGTGCGGTGTACTGAAGTTCCACTCCAGCTCGTTGACAAAGTTCCCTAAATGATTTACTGGTAAACTGCGTTCCATTATCGCAGACAAGAGTACGTGCAGTTCCGAATCGTCCAATGATCGGAAAGCCTTTTCCAATGCAGTAGTGGTAGCTTTACGCAGCGGTACGAGCTCCACCCATCTACTGTAGGCATCTAGAAAGACTAACAAGACTGTGTTACCTTGTTTCGACCGGGGTAGAGGGCCGGTAGGGTAGCAATAACAAATATTTTTTTTTTAATTTTTTTTTCAAACAGTTCATACGTTGCGGGCAAATAAATATGGTGGGGCTTTAATCCACAAAATTAATCCCTACACTTGCCTAACTAATTTAAAAATCTTTCTCAAGGTCCCTGCTCGGGCGCCATCTGTAAGGAAGTTTTCCAGCCTGGGTACACATCTCAATCTATCCAGGGCCTTTACTTACAGAAAATTTATAAGTAAAACTCGAGACCTCTGGATTCCTAAACTAGTTGAGGCATATGTAGGAAATAATTCTTTATTTGACACGACGAAGAGACGACCAATTTAGTAACTTGGCCTCAATGCCGACTCACCCGAATATAATTTGCACACTCTTAGCGGTGATAAAGGTAATGGCTTTTCCTTATTTTTATTATTTTCTACGGTTTAATTTACACTGTCTTTGCTTTTGTACCACTGTAACTGAGTCTTTGACTTCTATGTGTTCACTTGTTTTGTTCTTGTTTTTCACTGTCTGTATTATTTGATTTTTTTCCTTGACGATAATTTTACGTATTAACTCTCCGGCGGCCAGAAACTAAGTGACATATGCACGTGCATCTCTTTGCATGCCTGGCCAGAAATATTTAGCCGCTATTCGGGCAATCGTTCTCCTACTGCCTGTATGTCCTGCAGTTGGAGAGTCGCGGTTTTCCGATATTATTTGTTGCCCTAAAGGTTTCGGCACACATAATTTCCACGACACAACATCTTCATGCCCTGCCCCTTGTGGTATATTTCTATATAACTGCCCATTTTCCATAACATAGTCTGTATATTTTTGCGGATTTTCCTTTACTTTTTTGGCCATATTTTCGATCCATACACAGCTCTGAGCTGACTGTTCAATTTTGCTGCGATTATCCTGTATTCTTCTGCATGCTTCCAATGGTTGCCTTGACAATGCATCTGCAACGACATTTAATTTTCCTTTGCGATATGTTATTTCAAAGTCATATTGCTGCAACTCCAATTCCCATCTTGCAATCCGCACTGTTGGACTCTCGATGCTATTCAGCCATTTCAGTGCCATGTGATCAGTAATGACTTTGAAATGATATCCTTCTAAGTATGTCTTCAACTTCCTTGTAGCCCATACTATTGCTAGACATTCCTTTTCTGTTGCTGAATAATTTTTTTCTGCTGGATTTAGCGTTCTGCTGGCGTATGATATCACTCACTCGCCTTCCTCTGTATCTTGCGTCAAAATTGCCCCTACGCCGTAATTTTGCTAACGTCAGTTTGTAATACAAACATTTCCGCAAAATCTGGGCACGTCAACACTGGATCTGCCACTAATTTTTGCTTTACCATGTCAAACGCATCCCGATGTTTTTCTTCCCACACCCATTTTGCTTTTTTTTTAATAGAGAATTTAATGGCTGTACTAGCGTTGCGAAACTTGGCACGAACTGTCTGTACCAAGATGCTACTCCTAGGTATTGGCGTAATTCTTTTGTGTTCTTTAGCGGTTTTAGTTCAGCTATTGCTGCCAATACCTTGCTCTGTTACTCGATGGCCCAGGAATCTTAGCTCTTTTCTGAAGAATTGGCATTTTTCTTCATTTATCCTTAAATTTGCTGCCTTAAGTCTGCGGAAAACTTCCTTTAAATGAGCTTTGTGGGCTTCTATTGTTCGGCTAACCACTATGATATCATCGTGATACGCGAACGCGTGTGGCATCATTGCTGTTCCTATGACCATATCTAAAGCTCGTTGGAATGTTGCAGACGCTGAGTGCAAACCGAATGGCATCACTTTCCATTGATATAATCCCCTTCCTGGAACTGTGAAAGCTGTCATCTTTCTGCTGTTCATTTCCAGCGGAATCTGCCAATATCCATCTTTTAAATCTAAACTGCTTATGAATTTTGCTTCGCGCAGTTGATCTAAAATATAGTCAATTCTCGGCATTGGATGAGCGTCTTTTATAGATTTTGCATTTATCTGCCTGAAGTCAACACAGCCTCCATTTTCCAGTTTGTTTCCTTTTTACCATTACTATTGGTAAGCTGTAAGGACTATTTGACCGTTCTATGTATCCCATTGCTGATAATTCGCTTACCTCCTCATTTATTATTCCTTGCATTTTTGGATTCTTTGGATAGTATCTTTGTTTTATTGGCTTAACATTACACATATTGATAGTGTGATGACTACTCTGTCCCAGTTATTTTGGCCAATTTTTCGCACATAAAGTCCCTGACTTCTAGCTCCGGTGCATCTGTCATTATTGCCGTCGAAATCTTTCAGTCAGCCTACCTTTTATTTTTCACATTAAAGTTATTTCAATTTGGTGTCCTGCGCATTGTATGTTGTTCCCATTTGCTTTATAAAATTCCACTCTAACACCACCGTATCGATTCTGCCAGACATAATTGAAAATGGCATTTTCACTGCAAATTGCTCTTTAGCTATCCATTGCCCGTCTATTTGTTTGACTTTTCCGTCTGCCAATTTCGCCTATTTTCTTGCTGTACTCGACGCAGTTGTTGATAACTGGGCCGGCAATCCATCGCAATAAATCGTTGGCGCATTAAAATTTACAAAGGCTGCAAAAGCGATGCATGTGGGGGAAATTGCAAAATTGGCAACAAGCAACAGAAAGTAGCAAAGTCGGTTTAACAAATACAAGCAACGTGACAAAACAAGTGAGGGAATGGACATTCTGTTTTAAGGGCATTTCAAGCCGTTAGACTTCCCTGAACTAGTCGAATGGTCTGCAGACATGTTCGGATTAGACATCAACATGATCCCAACTGCGATGCCAGAATAACTAAAAGATAAGGCATTAAAATGGTACACAAACAATAGGAATTGACCTGGAAAGAGGCATTCAAAAAATATTTTCTGCCGAGGGAATATTTACGCAAAACTAGCAGGTCAAGGAAAAGCTAGAAAACAACAATGGAACGAGTCTTTTTTAAGATTTCATGGTGGAAATACAAACCATGATGCAAGGGCAATGCCAGAATAACTGAAAGATAAGGCATTAAAGTGGTACGCAAATAATAGGAATTGACCTGGAAAGAGGCGTTCAAAAAATATTACCTGCCGAGGGAATATTTACGCAAACTAGCAGCTCAAGGAAAAGCTAGAAAACAACAATGGAACGAGTCTTATTAAGATTTCATGGTGGAAATACAAACCATGATGCAATTATTGAAATGTCCAGATTTGTTTATAACGTTGGAAGAGGAAAGTAAACAGTTCAAACAAGAGGCCGAAAGAGAACGCTCACAGAAACCAATGAGCGGGAAAAGACGGACAGTTATGCAAGAAAACAGACATAACACCGTTTGCAGACGCTGCTTAGACGAAGATCCACCACTACCGGCACAAAGACGGAATTTCACTAAGGGGCCAACAGACGGACACTGGGCTAGGGAATGCAGTAAAAGAAGGCTGTTGTTCTGTTTGAATTACGGAAATATCGGAGCATGATCTATGCATTGCTGCATAACAACGGGAAACGCAAACCAGTTCCTGCCTGCAAGGAGCGAGCAGTAGACGGTAGACTCGGGTGCCACAAGCAGTTTTGTAAACTAAAAGCTAGTAGAAAAATGAAGCAAGCAAGTCGTCCCTGCCGACTTTGACTATACCCTGTACCAAGTAGAGTAACTGTATTAAATCAAACTCCTTAAAATTTGCCATCAGTTCAAACTAAAGTTCTCCTCACAAGCGGCAGCAACGAAGGCATGCTATCTCGCTCAGACTTAGCACGCAATGTCGGACTGGGCATTTCAGTACAAAATGTATATAGATATATCTCCGATATTTCTTGTCAGATTTTAACGAAATTTGGTGAGCTGATACCTTTTGGCCATATTATTGGGTGAGAATACGCTACCTTTAATGTAACTCTAGTTATTCGTTTTTCCTAAATTGCGGGGGCGGAAAAGGGCGTGGCAAAAATTTAAAACAAACTTGATCTTGTAGTCTCTGAGATCCACGTGTTCATACGGACGGACGGACAGACGGACAGACGGACGGACAGACGGACATGGCTCAATCGACTCGGCTGTTGATGCTGATCAAGAATATATATACCTTATGGGGTCGGAAATGCGTCCTTCTGCCTGTTACATACATTTTAGCGACTTTAATATACCCTTTTACCCTATGGGTACAGAGTATAATTATCTAAAGAAGAGCACCTAACAAGAGTAAGAACAGGTGAAATTGGCAGACGGAAAAGTCAAAGAAATAGACTGGCAATGAATCGCTGAAGTCCAATTTGGAGGCAAAGTAGTTGAAATGCCATTTTTAGTATTGCCTGTCGGAATCGATGCGGTAGTGTTAGGATGGAATTTTATAAAGCAAAGGGGAACACCATACAATGCGCAGGACACCAAATTAAAATAACTTCAATGTGCAGAATAAAAGGGAGGCTGACAGAAAGGATTCCGACGGCAATAGCGACAGATGCACCAGAGATAGAAGTCAGATACTTCATGTGGGAAGAACTGGCCGAATTGGCCAAAATAACTGCACTTAAGGCAGAGTTACCATCGAACACAGGCACTTGTCTTAATACGGTAAGCGCCTGGCTTAGGTGACAGGTCTCTGACAATTCCAATGCCATCGTCAAGTTGTGCACTTTAATTATGTGTGTTGTATAATTGCTGCCGTGCGTTTTTGTTGCACGATGATTCTTTAGCGGATAAAACTTAGAGATCAGGTTAGAGCTTCCTGGATTATTTTTTCCAGTTTTTTTTTTTAGTTACACAAAAGTCCTGGTTATCTAGCAGGTTTGGTACTTCAGCGCAAAAGGTCCTGGTTATTAAACAACCTTAGATGTGATATCCGTAATGGTTGTATTTTTTTTTTTTTTTTAACACAAGTTTTGCACTGCACTAACTCTTTGTCCTTTTTCTTGTTTTATCCTACCGACTGCGCCAATTTTTTTATGTTTTACGTTGATTTTATTTAAAAAAATTTATATTTATTTTATTCAACGGAGTTCTTCGTTTACAATAATGATTTACAATAAGATAGCCTTAGAGTTAAGAGGACCGCCCTAAAACTGGACTGAAACAGAATTTTCCAAGGTTCTAACAGAGGCTGGGTTAGAAGTGAACTGAACTGCACTCTTAGAGTGACAAGATTATTTATAGGGAGTTTTGGAAGAGTGTGGCGTGATTTTTGGACTTTGGCTCAAGTGGCGTGATCGATTCTGAGTGAGTGAGTAATTTTGGAGCCTATTTCCAAGAAAGGGTGAATATGAACATCTTGTTCTTAAGTGTTAGATTCTGCGTAGTTCGCAGTTTTTTAGGGTTTTATTAATACGAGAAGAGTGCGTATGAACTTCTTGTTCTTAAGTGTTAGATTCTGTGTAGTTCGCAGTTTAAGCGTGAGAATTAGATTTATATAAGATTTGTTTATAATAAGTTTTATGTTGGGGTGATTTGTTTATAATAAGTTTTGTGTTGGGGTGATTTGTTTAAAATAAGTTTTGTGTGTTGGGGTGGTTTGTTAATAATTAAATGAAAAGAGGTCTTGTATAAGAAGACGGATATGTTACTATATATATTTATTTATTTTTTTTGTTGCATATATATTTTTTATACCTTTGCAAAAAAGGTATATTAATTTTGGTCAATTTTGCAACGCATAGAAGGAAGCAGCTCCGACTATATAAAGTATATATATTCTTAATCAGCACGATGAGCTGAGTTCATTTAGCCCTGTCCCCCTGTCCGATGTCCGTCTGTCCGTTGTTCGTCTGTCCTTCTGTCTGGATCAACGCAATCTACTCCGAGACCCCTTGCACCTAGGCTTCTTCTTGCTGCAGGCATTGTATATCTCGGAATCATTCCGATCGGATGACTATATCATATAGCTCCTATAGGAACGATCGGTCGTGGATATGCTTTAACCTCAATAACTTTGTTGTTTTCCAACGAAATATTACGAAAGCCGGTATTTGTGAGTTATATACTTCTTAACATATCCACCAAGTTTTATCAAATTCGGTTGACTATATCATATAGCTCCCATAGGAACGATCGGTCATGAATATGTATTTCGATCCATAACTTGGTTGTTTTAAAAGCGATTATCACTAAACTTGGTATTTATGAGTTTTATAACATATCATAACTTTTTAACATATCTGGCCAGTTTTATCAAAATCGGGGCACTATATCATATAGCTCCCATAAGAACGATCGGCCAAAAAATTGGTTTTAGATGAAAATCTTTTTTATTTTAACAGCGATTCACGAAATTTGGTATATGCAAGTTTGGTATATATAAAAATGTGTCTGTTGAGTTTTAACAGAATCGGCCGACCATATCGATTTAATCGATTTTATCTGGATTTGGTTTAATGCCGTCTGTGGTTATAGCATGACCTAAGAATTTTGTTTCCTTTTTCAAGAATTCGCATTTGTCTAATTGTAATTTTAAATTAGCTTTGCGTAATTTAGAAAAAACCTTTTGGATTGATGCTAAATGTTCCTCTAATGAGGTTGAATAAATGATTATGTCGTTCTAGATTAGAACGATCTTCTAATAAGTTGTTCATGCATCTCTGGAATGTCATTCGGGTAAATTCGTAATGCCCATGTTTTGTTGAGAATGCAGTTTTCTCAATAGATTTAGGATCCATTTGATGGAATCCTCAATGGTTGTAAAATACTGACTCTTTCCTAATTTCTCAAGTATTTCATCCATTATGGGTATTGGGAATTTATCATCGACAGTGATCTCGTTTAGTTTACGGAAACGGAAACGGAACTTTTGTTCTTTGGAAGCGTTCTCTTTCTTATGTACGAACCATATTGGTGAAGAATAGGGCGATTTCGATTTTCGAATTATATCCTGTTTTATCATTTCGTTAATTTGTTTGTTGACTTCTTCGTCAAAAATCTGAGGATGTTTATAAGGGTGTTTGTAAATGGGATCTTTGTGTTTTGTTCGAATGTTATGCGTTATAGTCAAATTTTCACCTTTCCCGTACTGGATATCACTAAAGTGATGCAAAATTTTTTTAATTTTTCTGTTTCTTCTTAATTTAAGTGACCCCTTCGAAACTCGTTTTTATACCCTGTACCCATAGGGTAAAAGGTTATACTAAAGTCGCTAAAATGTATGTAACAGACAGAAGGAAGCATTTGCGACCCCATAAAGTATATATATTCTTGATCAGCATCAACAGCCGAGTCGTCCGTCCGTCCGTATAAACACGTGGATCTCAGAGACTACAAGTCGTCCCTGCCGACTTTGACTATACCCTGTACCAAACTGTATTAAATCACTTGTGCTTATGATAATTATTTTGGTCCCGCTTATACTTGAGTGTATTAATGTTTTGGGGGTCAAAAAATCGAAAAATTCTCGCGCTTTTTATCAATTTGTTTCCTAAAATATCCTAGTATACATTTTCATCCATAATTTCTGAAAAAAGTGGAGTTTAACAACGCCTTTTAATAAAACGCAATCCCACACATTTACAAACAAATTGCCAAACTTGACAGTGGGAACTATATTTGGTCGCTGAAGGGCTGTTTTGGGCTTTCTCCATAATTTGCTGGGTCCGTCATGAAGGTACATAATTATTTTTGTCCCGTCACAAGTCACAGTACTCCAGACTATTGTGAACATGGGCAATAGAATAGTTTAGCCGTCTCTAAATGTTTACAGCAGACGGTAATGGTTTTTTTCGAGGTATTTTTGATGAGTACTTGTCCATTTTTGAGACTTTCCTAATAGCTCCATGGCTTACTAACTTCTGCCAATCATTTTTGAGCACTGTCGCCAACTATCTTAGGCTGCTTTGAGGGTTATTGGAGACCTGTTTTGTAAAATGTGAATAATCGCGCTTGTTAACTTGGATGTTCTGCCTCGGGAGTGCTTTAATTCTAACCTATTTTCCTTGTCAGCCTGGTTTACGACCCGTTTGGTCGTTTTCCCTTAGTATGGTGGGAATAAACTAACTGAACCAAGTTGTTATAAATCGCATTGCTTAATTAATCTAATTAGGTAAGATATTAAACGTAAAGATGCCAAATCCAAAATAAATAATTTGGTGATTAGATTGCCATGCCGCACAAATTCGTTTTTCACAGTTTCACAGTTACGGCTCATTTTTGTATTGTCTTTGCATTTTGCAACGAATTACTTGACAGCGTGAAATTCTTTTGCATACTTTTTATACCTTTGCAAAAAAGATATATTAATTTTGGTCAGAAGTTTGCAACGCATAGAAGAAAGCATCTCCGACTATATAAAGTATATATATTCTTGATCAGCACGATGAGATGAGTTCATTTAGCCCTGTCCGTCTGTCTGTCTGTCCCTCTGTCCGTCCGTCCGTCTGTCTGGATCAACGCAATCTCCTCCGAGACCCTTGAAGCTACAGAGCTGAAATTTTGCACCTAGGCTTCTTTTTGTTGCAGGCATTGTATATCTCGGAATCATTCCGATCGCATGAGTATATCATATAGCTCCCATAGGAACGATCGGTCATGAATATGCTTTAACCTCAATAACTTTGTTGTTTTCCAACAAAATATTACGAAAGCCAGTATTTGTAAGTTTTATATACTTCTTAACATATTCACCAAGTTTTATCAGAATCGGTTGACTATATCATATAGCTCCCATAGGAACGATCTGTCATGAATATGCTTTAACCTCAATAACTTTGTTGGTTTCCAACGACATATTACGAAAGCTGGTATTTGTGAGTTTTATATACTTCTTTATCAAAATCGGTTGACTATATCATATAGCTCCCATATTAAATTTAATTTCCATTTTTGGAAATAACTTTGAAAATTCTCAATTTCCATCCAATATATCCAGTGTCCGCTCTCATTTTCATACAAAAATTGAATGAGACTATTTTCCAACACTCGGATATAATCTGCACTTTTCATTCGTGAGGATACTAATTGCAGCTTAAAACATCCGGCTGCAGAAAAAGCTCGCCAAGCCATCACATTTCCTCCTCCAAAATTCCGCTTGGAAAAAAATTGTGGCTCTTTTCTGAGATCATGCCAATAACGCCGGAATCCATCAGGACCATCTAAATTCCATTTTTTGTCATCGGAAAAAATTACCTACCATATTTGTTTTTACCATAAAGACAAATTGAGTTATCATTTTGAGTGACTTACGGATGAGCACAGTGCTCCATATTATTCCAAAAATTATTCGATCCAGTTTGTGTTCAGCTTTTAAAGCTGGAACGCAACTCATTTCTTTATTTTTAATGAAATTGGATCGTTTTAGTGTCCTCCAAACAATAGTGCGACTGACATTCTTGTTCACAACACCTTGCAAGTCGTTCAAACTTCTCGATGTATTGCTGGCTCTATTTAAAATACGGCGCTCATCGCTGTTAGAAAGTATTTTTTGCCTTCCTGAGCATTTTTTAGATCCATAGACGTCAGGATCTCTTAAATTTTTGATGGGTCTATGGCTTCTGTCTAGTTTGCGTGCAATTTCTCTTCCACTGCATCCTTCATCCTTGTAGGCTATTTTGACGCGGCATTGTTTTTTAGATTAAATTTGATAACTTTTTTGCAAAAATTATAATGAGTTTATCACTTTCGCTTCAGCAAATTCATGCTTGAAACGGAATTCTCGGAAATAAAAAAGTACCGTTATCTCTACTAATCCCAAAGTTCGTATACATTGTTGTTGTGTCCCAACAAGTATTTCGATAGAACAGTGTACTAACGAAATGTGTACCGTTACACCAATATTGAAAATATATTGGTGGCGTTATAAATATGAAACGCACCTTATATGTCAGCGTAGTATTTGTGCCAGCTCAAATGTTACTACTTCTCCATGACGCTTGCTTAGCCACTCGCCTATATCAGGAATAAGCCTATATGTCCACCTGCCTTTTGTAGAACTGTCCCATCGGGCCTGCTGCTTTTTTTGCTGCTAGTGTCCACTCGTTGCTCTGCCACTTGGAAAAAATGTGAGGCCTCCCGGGCCACAAGATCAATGGGCGCCATACCCGCTAGCACCAATGCGGCGTCATCAGAAATAGTTTTGAAACCACGGCAGACACGCAGAGCGCCGAGCCGATAATGCCTCTATGCCTTTTCTATGTGTCTTGCTTTTCATCGCGTTTTCCCAAACCGGGGCGCCGTACAGAATGGTCGACTTAAGCACGTTCATTAAAAGTAAACGTTGGCCTTGTTAGGTCCTCTTGAGTTTAGTAGGATGCGATTGAGGCTTCGTCCTAGTTCCGTTGCCTTGCTGTTAACGTTGGCCAGGTGCTCCTTAAAGGAGAGGCGGGTGTCTAGCAGTACCCCTAGATATCGGATGCATCTCGTAGATTTAATAGTGCATGTATCTAGCACAATTTATGCAGATTGAACTGCTTTTCGGCTGCTAATTAGGACAGTCTCTGTTTTTTGATCTGCTAGCTCAAGCCCTGCGTTGCACAACCATTGCTTAATTATGCCCACAGATGCCACCGTCTTCGCTTCCGCGTCGTGGAGATGCTTTTCCAGAACCACAAGTGCTGCGTCGTCTGCGAAGCCAATTAATTTTGTGTCGGGCGGAAGCTGTAGAATGTCGTCATACATAATATTCCATAGGAGGGGGCCAAGTACTGAGCCCTGCGGAACTCCTCAACCATATGATGTAAGGAAGTTTTTCAGCCTGGGTACAAATCTCACTCTATCCAGGGCCTTTACTTACAGAAAATTTATAAGTAAATCTCGAGACCTCTAAATTTTAAACTAATATAGACAAATGTGGGGAATAATTATTTATTTGACATCACAAGGGGACACAAAGTTAAACAATTAATGCTAAAGACGGTGAACACTGTACAAAGGAGAAGATACACACATACTATGGCATGTACATTTAATATTATTTTGGTTAGGGTATTACCCGGACACCGAAATAAATATTAAATGACACTAAGCAGTCAGATGCGCAGTTGTTAACATTTCAGTTAGGGTATTACCCGGACACTGAAATGCTAAACAAATGGTATCATGACCACTGTGCTTCATAAAACTAAATTACAGTGGTTCCATCTTCATGCGCATTTAATATTGCTTCGACTAGGGTATTACCCGGATGTCGAATAATATTAAATGGCACTTAGTCGGCACATGTACAACCAACACCATTTCAGTTAGGGTATTACCCGGACACTGAAATGGTTGCTGGTTGACATGCTGCCAACTGTACCATGGAACACACTTTGACAATGCAACATATATTCAACGGCATGTACATTTAATACGATTTCGGTTAGGGTATTACCCGGACACCGAAATCAATATTAAATGACACTAAGTGATCGGATGTACATTTGGCAATATTTCAGTTAGGGTATTACCCGGACACTGAAATACTAGCCAAATGACATCACAACCACTGTATTCGCTACACACTAAACTACACTACAGTGGTTCCATGTTCATGCGCATTTAATATTGCTTCGACTAGGGTATTACCCGGATGTCGAATAATATTAAATGGCACTAAGTCGGCGTATGTACAACCAACACCATTTCAGTTAGGGTATTACCCGGACACTGAAATGGTTGTTGGTCGACATACTGCCAACTGTACCATGGAAACACTATATACGTTATTCAGACAACACTTAACACATTATTAGGACATTACATGCAAATAAAGACAAAGGAGAAAGAATAGGGGAAGGAAGAAAACAGAAAAGTCAAGGGTCAATGTTCAATTATAATCTTTATTTCTAATTCTTGTATTCTCATTTTTATTTTTTTTCTGCCTAATCTACCTAACATCACACTGTCCTATAAAAATAGCAGGGATAAGGGGTTAGTAACGTGGCCTCTTGGCCGACTCACCCGAATATAAATTGTACAACTTTAACGTTGATAAATGCGTTACTTTTCCTTGTTTTATATTTTGTTTTCTTTTCCTTGGATTTGTATTTGCACTGTCTTTGTCTTAGTACCACTGTTCTGCTTTTCCGTGTTTTATATTTTTTTTTCTTAGATTTTTATTTGCACTGTCTTTGTTTTAGTACCACTGTCTGCGTGTTTGACTTCTATATATTCACTAACTTAGTTCTTGTTTTTCACTGTTTGATTTTTATCTTGATGCTAATTGTCACTTGTTATCTCTCCGGCGGCCAGAAACTAATAGAATTCACGCTTATTTCTAACCCTAGCCTTTGCCCTAGTTTTTTAACATTTTAAGCTTTCGACGCAGCTGCAGAAATGCGTGGCGCGTTTTGATTGGCTACTGATGATTCACCGTTATCCTACGAGCTTTTGGTGTACGTGACCAAACGTCTTAGCTAAATAAAAATGATTGCTCTCTTGTTAGAAACTGAAAAATTGCTCTCTCTCTTGCTAGAAACTGTAACCTAAAGATGAAATAGAAAACAATTGCTCTCTTGTTAGAAACTGTAACCTAATGTTGAAATAGAAAACAATTGCTCTCTTGTTAGAAACGGTAACCTAATGTTGAACTAATCCCCTTTAGTAATTAGGGCATATCGATTTGGAGGGTTTGCTTATATATATATATATTAATATATAAAAAATACCAAGATTTGTGATTCGTCACACTCCCTCCTTACTTCACGGAGGCAAAAGAAATGGTTATTCTCCCGGTAGCTGGAATGTAGACTTGGTAGGCTAGGCCGTTTTCTTCGTCAAAACTTGCACGCTTGGTTACGGTCGGGACGTGTCTGGATTCTGTACTTTAGTTTCCAAGGTATCTTCCTGCTCTGAATCGTCATTCGGTGGACCTTCTACAACCGTTGCTTACTTCGGATTCGTGGATTTCCTTGATATGTCTAGCGTTGGTACATCCTCGCTGGGGAATGTTGATCGACATTGTGATTTCTCAAAATTGGCATCGATGTCTTCCAAGAAAGAGGTTAGCCCCGAAAGGACTGATTTAAAGGGTAACATTCTAATGAAGGGAATTAGTTCATATGCCTGATTTTGAATGGAACGAACTGCAAACTACCTAACGTTGCCTGCCTAATAGTGTGATTTACAAACGTGTGATAAACTTAAAGATTAATATTATAACTAAGATAACTAAAGTAAGATATACGTAGTGGTCTGCTGTTTAGTCTTACGAACAGAGATCCCCCTTTAGGAGGACAGGGACGTTGGGAGATCGAAATCTCCAACAAGTGGACCCTGTGGAATCTCTTCGCAAGGCTCGGCTCTGTGGTTGTCTTCTGTGTCTTCTAAGATTTCTTCTTGGCTTGGATTCGCTTGTTGATATGGCTTTAGATCGCTGACACTGGCTGTGCAACAGGACCTTCCGTGAGCATCCTGGAGTCGGACGATGTTCCTGGAAATAAAGAATTTTACCTTGAACGGGCCTTCGAACTTCGGTGCCAACTTGGCAGCAAATCCCTCGGAGGCTTTGGACAGGTAATGTCTTCGTAGCAGGACGAGTGACCCGATGGTGGGTCGCCAAGCTCTGTGTCTAAGATTGTAGTAGCGGCTCTGATCCTGAGACGCCTTCTGAATGTTTCCTTGTGCTAGTTTATGAACGTCGACCATTCGTTTGATTCTGCTTTCTGGGGACCAAGGTGTAGATCCTGTTCCGGGAGTGACGGCGTCATATAGGGCACCTGGTAGGCGCGGTTCTTTGCCAAGCACGAGAAATGCTGGGCTGTATCCTGTCGTGTCTGATATGCTTGAGTTGATGGCCAATGTAATTTCCGGTAGTAGCTGGTCCCACGTAGACTGACCTGATTCGAGATATTGAGCTATGATAGTCTTGACGGTGCGGTTTGCACGTTCCGTTGGATTTTGGCGTGGAGTGTAAGGCGCAGTATATTGTAATTCTATTCCGGAATTTTCGCAGAATGCTTTGAAGTCCTTGCTAGTAAACTGAGTTCCGTTGTCACATACTAATGAGTGCGGGGCTCCAAATCGGCCGATGATTCTTTCCCGAAATGCTTTCTGTAACGTCGCTGCTGTGGCTTTTTGGAGTGGCACTAGTTCGATCCATCTGCTATAGTTATCCAAGAAGACTAGTAACATCGTGTGGCCTTGCTTTGATCGGGGAAGTGGACCTACAAAGTCTGCTGAGACGAGGTTAAAAGGTTCTTTTACTTGCCTCGTAAGCATTTTTCCGGCCGGCTTATTTTGTTCCACCTTGTACTTCTGGCATGGGAGGCAATTCCTCACATGATGATTAACATCTCGAAAATAACCAGGCCAATAGTAGCGTTGAGCTACCCGTAGAGTCGTCTTCCGTATTCCTAGATGGCCTGCTGTAGGGTCGTCATGGCACTCGCGTAGAACTCGTTTCCTATAGTCTTTGGCCACGCAAAGTTTCCAAGGTATTGGGTCTTCATCATCTGGGTGATGATTCATCCTGCGATAAATTTGATTTCCTTCGTACAAATAGTCTGGCATCTGTTCGGGGTGTTTTTCCAATTGGTTCTTCAGCGTCGTCCACCAGTTGCATTGAGGCGTAGTATCCTGTGCTATTTGTAGTACTGCTAGAGGCTGTCGGGAGAGGGCATCGGCAACAACGTTTAGTTTTCCTCGGCGATAGTGAATGTCAAACTCGAACTGCTGTAACTCCAGTGCCCAGCGGGCAATTCGTCCAGTAGTCTGTTACCACATCGAAGCGATATCCTTCTAAGTATCAGGAAAATGCGCCCTGATTGCCCAAACTATGGCAAGGCATTCCTTTTCCGTGGCAGAGTAATTTTCTTCGGCTGGTAGTAATCTTCTGTTAGCATAAGCGATGACTTGTTCTGCTCCTTCCAATCGTTGAGTGAGGACCGCTCCGAGTCCATAGGCGCTGGCGTCTGTTTGTAACGAGAATTTTTCCCGAAAATCGGGACAAGCCAAGACGGGTGCTGAGGTTAACCTGGTTTTTAGTTCTTCGAATGCTTGTTGCTGTTTTGTATCCCAGTGCCATTTGGTGTTCTTCTTGAGTGGCGAAGTCATTGGTTGGACCACATTGGCGAAGTCTGAGACAAATCTGCGGTACCATGAAGCTTTGCCTAGACATCGGCGAAGTTGACGCACATTGGTGGGCGGGGATAATTCTTTTACTGCTGCTATCTTCTCGGGATCCGTATGTATACCATGCTCGCTGATGACATGTCCAAGGAACTGAAGACGTCGTCTGAAGAACTTGCACTTCGCTTGGTTGATTTTTAAGTTGACTGCTCTTAGACGTCGAAAGACTTCTTGAAGGTGGGCCATATGTTCTTCCAGAGTTCGCCCTATGACGATTATATCGTCGAGATAGGCGAAGGCGTGAGGTTCCATCTCGGGTCCGATTACGCTGTCGAGTGCTCGCTGAAAAGTAGCCGAGGCGGAATGTAGGCCGAAAGGCATGACCTTCCAGTGAAATAAGCCTCGTCCTGGAACAGTGAATGCGGTGCATTCACGGCTATTCTTGGCCAGAGGGATCTGCCAATAACCACTTTTGAGATCCAAGGTTGAAATATACTTGGCATCTCTAAGTCTCTCCAGGACATGATTGATTCTTGGCAGCGGGTATGCATCCCGTATAGACTGAGCGTTGAGCTGTCTAAAGTCGATGCACATGCGAGTATCCCCTGTCTTCTTTCCAACGAGAACAATAGGCGCGCTGTGTGGGCTTTTGGAGGGCTCGATCTGATCTTCTTTGAGTAGTTGATCCACTGTGTCGTTGATTATTTGTTGCTGAGCTGGGTTTCTTGGGTAATAACGTTGCTTGATTGGTCGATCGTGTTTCATCGTGATGACGTGTTCTGCAATGTGAGATATTCCTTGTAGCGTTTCGAACTTTGGTAACTCTGTCGCTAGGAAACTGGAGATAACTTGGTCTTCTGTGTTCTTGTCTTCGTTGGGTATAAGCGTTGAAACTTCGTTGCGATCCTGTTTTTTAACATTTTAAGCTTTCGACGCAGCTGCAGAAATGCGTGGCGCGTTTTGATTGGCTACTGATGATTCACCGTTATCCTACGAGCTTTTGGTGTACGTGACCAAACGTCTTAGCTTAGCTATGCTGACACCGACTGTACCGCCGGTGCGTCGGCGTCGCTAGCTAATGCAATGCGAAGGAGAGAGAAACAAAAGAAATAAAAATGATTGCTCTCTTGTTAGAAACTGAAAAATTGCTCTCTCTCTTGCTAGAAACTGTAACCTAAAGATGAAATAGAAAACAATTGCTCTCTTGTTAGAAACTGTAACCTAATGTTGAAATAGAAAACAATTGCTCTCTTGTTAGAAACTGTAACCTAATGTTGAACTAATCCCCTTTAGTAATTAGGGCATATCGATTTGGAAGTTTGCTTATATATATATATATTAATATATAAAAAATACCAAGATTTGTGATTCGTCACAATGAACAAGATGTTCTGGCACTTGGAACCTATGTAGGGCGTCAAGTATACGACTCCAGTTGGCTGTGTTAAATGCGTTTTTAACATTTAGCTTACTTTTTATTTCCTCTTTTCCAACGTTGGCCCACAATGGCTTTAGCGGCAATATCTACAACTATTTGTAGTGCATCGATTGTTGATTTACCTCTACGAAAACCAAATTGCATTGGAGACAGGTCTCCTGCATGTTTGATAGTGGTCTCTAAGCTGTGTTAAATGCGTTTTTAACATTTAGCTTACTTTTTATTTCCTCCTTTCCAACGTTGGCCCACAATGGCTTTAGCGGCAATATCTACAACTATTTGTAGTGCATCGATTGCTGATTTACCTCTACGAAAACCAAATTGCATTGGAGACAGGTCTCCTGCATGTTTGATAGTGGTCTCTAAGCGTGTGACTAGCAGCTTTTCCAGTATTTTTCCAAGCGAGTTTAAAAGACAAATAGGTCTATAAGTCGAAGGCTGTTTTGCAGGCTTACTAGGTTTTGTTAGTAATACGACGTCTTGAACTTTCCAGCAACTGGGAAAAGAGCATTCAAAAATGCACTTGCAAATTTATCCGTAGCAAGGCAAACAGCGAGTTTCAAAGCTTTGTTTGGTATTCTGTCTGGGCCTGGAGCTTTATTATCATTTATATCTGCAGCGGCTGTGATCACTTATTCTGGGCTAACTTGTGCTTCCTCTGGAGTAATTTGTTTGAAGACTCTCCTTAAGGGTACCGATGAAGTATTCGGAAAGAGCGTTTCCACAATATTTTTCATCTGGGCCTCGTCTGGGGTAGCAGGCTTATTTGCTTTAAGCTTTTTCGTTGCCATTTTGAAAGCTTTTCCCCAGATGTCATATTCCGCAGCATCACAAAGATCTTGCTCTCTTTTATGGCATTCTTCAGATCTCGTCTCCTGTGTGAGTACTCCAGCTGAAGCGTGGAGAAGATTTCCGTACCTCGTGCTTTTTGATATCTTTAGCTTCGCTATATCCCCATTCCACCAGTAAACTGAGTGTTGACGCCGACTGTGACTCCTGCTGATCTCCATACTGGCGTCGCAAGCTGCCACTGCTTCCGAAATTTTCTTGGCATAACGAGGGCCGACCTAAAAGCGGATGGATTGAGAGTATCAATTTTATACAGCCTGTATCTCTGCAGTCCCGCTGGTCTTTGAGTTGAGCAATTGTCTATAGTGCAAATGATGGCAGAGTGATCGCTCGCCGTATAGCTCTTGCAAATTTCCCATTTGGTGGAAAAAATTAACTGCCGGCTGGCAAATCTGACATCAATTACAGAACCGTATCCAGCTCTGTGAAAAGTGTGCTCGGATCCTGTGTTAAGCACGGCGATGTCTAGAGCAGCGAAAGTCTCCATTAGAACGCGGCCTCTTGTATTTGTTTGGCTACTGCCCCATTGCTCCGACCAGGCATTAAAATCGCCAGCGATTATAATTTTTCTCTTATCTCTTGCATAAGTGGCCAGTTGATCGAGTATCTGCTCGAATTCGCGAATATGTAAACTTGGTGCCAAGTAGCAGCTATATATCGAAGTATCGCTGAATTTGACTTGCACAAAGCCATTTGAAGCATACTGCATTTGTGCAGGAGGTAAATTTCTGCCACAGAGCCAAATTGCTGCGTTCCCACAGAACCATGTATTTCCTTACACGTCTTCTGTAGGGCTCGCTCAGAATCGCTATGTCAACATTTAGTTCGAGAACAGTTTGCTCCAGTAGATCTTGCGCCGTTGCACAGTGGTTTAAATCGAGTTGTAGTATCTTCATATTTGACTTTAATTTCTCCTCCGTTCTTCGCCTCTATTCCCCAGTGGGCAGTTTCGACTGCCTGCGGTTGGTGTCTGTGCGATTTTCAGCTGCACAATTGAAACAATTTGGCTCATTTTTGCACTCAGCGGCTTTGTGGCATGTTTGTCCGCATTTTAGACACCAATTAGTGCGATCAATTATGCTAGTGCAATCGACTGCTATGTGTCCAAAATTGAGGCATTTGTAGCATCTCTTTTGCCCTTGCCTTTCTTTTTTATACGGCAGCTGGACCATCCAATTTTAAGTCTCTTTTTCTGGAGGAGCATCAATGCGGTTTCCCGCGGCATGCTCAGAATTGCCATCTGTGTGTCTCCATACGTCGGCCGGACGCTCTTGATGTTCACCTGAGTAGATTTGTTTTCCAACTCAGATTCGATAGCCGCACGTACATCTGAGACAGTGGCCAGGCAGTCGAGGTCTAGCACCTCAAGTCAGGTTTCGTCGCCAATTGCTCTCACGTTCGCCAGTTGACCCAAAACTTGGCTGATCTCGTTCTTGAGTACTTGGCTGCTGCCTCCGCCATTGTCGCTTAGTTCCAGCAGAAGTTTACCTTTGGCTGTTTTTCTAGCACGCTTAACCTTGTCTCTAACTCCATTTAATTTGCCATCATCTCTTCTTGTAACCATGCCAAGAATCTGGGCGTAAGACAGTCCCTCTTGCGCCTTAATTAGGATGGCTTCCGATCGGCCTTTTCGCTCTCTCTGCTTTATTTAACGTTTGTTTGTCACCTTTTGCTACTTGGGCGCAGCTTCGCACGGAATCCCTGTCGGTTCAGAATTATGCTGAGAGTCGGAAATTCGTTGCTTTAGTTGGGCTGCATACGACATCTTAGAATGAGCACAATTTCGTGGCCGCTTAGCTGGTGTTTTCCGCTGTGCTACCTCCTCTTCTTTATGCCATTTGGGGGTATCGTAAAGGTAAAGGTCGTCTATGATTTTCGCGTTGGGGTTACCTTTAGTTTTAACCTCTGGAGTAGTCTGCATCGCTGTGATACTATTATTCTTAGCTTTTGGGATGTCGCCCGCCAGCAGTTTAAGAGAAAGCATTTCATGTAGCTCCTTCATGCGACCAATAGCCTGTTTGGTGCTCATTAGAGGTGGAGAACTATCGATGGCACTATCGTCAATATCGATGGTTTGGCACTATCGAGCTGTCATACTATCGATGGCGCTGCATTACCGATAGTGCCGATAGTGCCATCAATAGTTTGGTTTCACATCACTGGAATACAATTTGCCGCATTTATTTGTGGCGTCGTTTGCACTTATACTATATATGTATACATATATCAATTTTCTTTGTGAATTTTAAAGTGATAAAATTTTAAAGTTGATAAATTTCAAAGAAATGGATCGCTTCATTCAGAAAGATAATTATCATGACGTATTTTTTAAGCCATTAGAAAGTATTGTAACCAAATTTTTGTCAAATACAAGGAAAGCGTCGCGGCTCTACTCCGGTTTGCGACTGCACCTCTTCAGACTCCGAAAAGGATGTGTCCGAGAAACAAACACAGAAGATGAAAAATAAAATATCTGAAGTTTGGAAATATTTTAAGCGGTCCGACGACAAAAAATTTGCAAAGTGCCTAAACTGCGCAAAAGAATATAAAACAAGCGGAAACACTTCCAATTTGCGGGACCATTTAAAAAGATTTCATCCAGATTTAAAAGACCACGCACCGGATTCTAGCACAACAGCTACACTTGCTGATAACGACAACACAGCATCTACAAGCAGCAGTTGCAGGTCCAGTATGCGCTCTATGGACTCGTATTTTAAAAGAGCCGTATTCTACGATGCAAACAGTAAGCGAAAGAATGATATTGACAGAGCCCTAACCGAGATGATAGCCAAAGATGTGCAGCCATACAGTGTCATCGAAAATGAAGGCTTTATACAGTACACGCAAGTCTTGGATCCAAGGTACAAGCTTCCAAGTCGAACGCAATTAAGAGATGTGCTGATGCATAATTTGTTTCGAGAAACTTCGGCCAAATTGTCCGCGATGTTGGAGAGTATATCAAATATTGCCGTGACATGCGACTTGTGGACCTCAAATGCAAATGTAAACTTTATAACCGTAAGATGCCACTTTGTTCATGAGTATACCATGAAAACAGCATCGTTAGCCACACGCAAGTTAATTGACCCAACTAATCACTCGGCTCAAAATATTGCAAACACCTTGCGAGAAATACTAAACTTTTGGAATGTTTACGAAAAAACTGTTTGCATCGTTACAGACAATGCCAGTGCAATGCTAAAAGCGTGCGAACTATTAGATATACGAAATTGTCCATGGTTTGCTCATACCTTAAATTTGGTTGTCCAAGATGGACTCAAATTGCATAAAGACGAAGCATTTAAGGCTTTATTTACAAAATGTAAGGTGATAGTGAAATTTTTTAAGAAGAGTTCCATAGTTAATGAAAAATTCAAAATGGTTCAAGATAAATTTGCTTACACCCTTTTACATGATACAACGAATCCTGGCAACGCATGAAGCTATTGCAACGGTTATACTGTCCACAAAGCATGCACCTCTTCCATTTACGGCTGAAGAAATTTGCTTACACCTTTTTACAAGAAATGCCTACAAGGTGGAATAGTTTCTATTACATCATACAACGAATCCTGGCAACGCATGAAGCTATTGCAACGGTTCTACTGTCCACAAAGCATGCACCTCTTCCATTTACGGCTGAAGAAATAAATATACTAACAGATATTGAAAAAATATTGTCATTTTTCCATCAAATTAGTGAAAGGATTTGTGGCGGAACGTATGTGACAATTTCATTAATTATACCTTTGACATATGGCCTGTACCGAAAAATACTAAGTCTATCACCACAATTGCAAACTCAGGAAGGACGAAGCACTTTTCAAAGCTTCGCCCCAATGAAGGGGATATATATACATTCATTTCCTTGTTATTATTTCTAGTTTAATTAGTATTAAGTTCATGAAGTCATTATAAGTTTATTCTCTGACTTGTTGATAGTATTTTTATTAGTGGAACTAGTTCCCCAACAGAGCATCTCTAAATCAGACCACCGCCAATATACACACACACACGCATACACATACATCGGGCCACCAAAGACAGAAACCAAGAAATGCAACGGGACTTACCCAAAAAGTCGCCAATTGCTACTGCGCAGTTTCCATTCTCGCTTACATACATATATATACGCATATCACGCCATCCATATGTATATTTCTAATACGCCATACATACATATATACGCATGTCACGCCATATATATATGTATGTAGCAATAACCATTGCAACGGGACTAGCAAAAGAAGTCGACAGAGTTATTGCGCAGTTTCTTTTGTTCTAGAAACTTCTAGACGCCCAAGCTACGCATGCGTTACGGTAAATGCATCGATCGCGTCATCGCCAAAATGCGGTGGCAACTTTTGATTGGTCGCTGCCGACGTCAGCGACAAAATCAAAGGCCAAGGGCTGTCGAAAATTAAATCGACAGATCAGTTGAGCTAGGACCGAGAAAGAGATAAGTCGGAAGCAGTAAAAGTGCAGTGCGTAAATAAAATATAGCGAGTGGAAGCAAAGTGTCCCCAACGGCCAAGACAATAATCACCAAGTACCAGGAATAGACAACAAAGTAATCCAGAAGACTGCAGAGACACCAAGTTAAACAAAGTCACCAGATACAGAGCTAAGCAAGGGTGTGTACAGCGGGTGAGTCTAACCAGTGGCCAACAGGTCTACCCCCATAATCAGCTTATTAGGTCAGAGTGTGGTAAAACAATAGCAGGTTAGATATAAGTAGTGTTTAGGTCCGAGGGACATCAATAAACTTTATAATGTTTGACCCCGAATCTCAAAACCAGTCTTAATGATTTTATCCTCAACGTTACATCCTATCACTTAGTTCCCTCTATTATCTAAATGTTTACGTACTGTACTTGCATGTAGTGTGTGTTTTGTAGTATTTGTATTTTATGTAGGGAGCCATGTAAATCATATTAATCTTAGTCAATGTCCGGGTGACACCCTAATTGACTAAGATAATATTATTTGTCTAGTGCTACCCGACTAAGAACTTTTATCAGACCAATGTCCGGGTGACACCCTAGTTGATCTGATGAAGATTCTTGGGCCCTTAGTAGTTCGTTTGTACTTGTAGCGATTCGGAATAATTCCTATTTTATTTAAGCCAATGTCCGGGTAACACCCTAGTTGACTTAAATAATAGGAATTGTCCAACGAGTCGCAACTGGATAATTCAAACAGGCCAAGGTCCGGGTGTCACCCTACTTGACCTGGTTGAATTGACTGGGCTAATCCCAATGTGTTTGTTTCTCAAGTCGATGTCCGGGTGACACCCTAGTCGGCTTGATACCCTTCCCTTGTGTTTGTTAATCGTTTAGTAGACGTCGATCACCCTACTCCTTTCCTTTTTCCCTCCTCCGTTAGGTATAGTTAAAGCAATCACCGATTAGAGCAAGCCAACTCTGGATATGGCTATGCTCCTTTTCCTCCGTCATCAAGTCCGGGTTTCTTACATAAATTTTCTGTGTAGGAAAGGCCCTGGGGAGACTGGGAGTTGTACCCCGGCCTGGAAAAACTTCCTTGCAGATGGCGCCCGAGCAGGGACCCGCGACTTGATTGACATTGTTATTTTTATACATTTTTATATATAAATAATTTCTTTTATAAAGGATTTCATCTGTGTGGAATAAATACCCACCACAACCCAAATCATGCTAACCTATATGCCTAACAAAATTCCCTTTCAGCAATATAAAAGAAATTTATTATTTTTTGAAATAAATTAATTTTTCTTCTTTGTATTGTATTTTAATATATGCATGCTGGCAAATCACAGAGTATCCCAAGTGCACCATAAGTCAATTACATTGTTCACATACCCCGCATGAAAGCCCCGCCAGCAAGAATTTAATTTAAAAAGTCAACGATAGATCTGTCTAATCACCGACATAGCTAAGTCACCCAGCAGAGTCAAGATAGAGTAACCAGTAGAATCAACGACAGAAAATTAGTTTTAAGCAAGCCAGCGATAGAACTAGGTACAAAACCATCGTCATAGCTAACCTACTCAACAGAGTCACGGTAGAGTACTTAGTATAATCAACCCCAGGAATTTAGTTGTAAGTGAGTCAACGATAGAACTAAATACAAAATCATTGACATAGCTAATAGACTCAGCCGAGTCGTGATCAAATAGAGATCAGAATCATCGACAGACAATTCGTTCAGCAAGCACAGGGAGAATTTAAAATTTACAGGCAAGTCAAAGAGAAACAGAAAAACGCGTCAGCGAAGCCCCGTTTCGAATTCATGCGATGGTACAGTCACAGCAAAGTATCATAGAAAAACCCAAATTCATACACCGTACAAAGCAACCAAAGCACTCTAGCATTTTTTTTTGTCTCCTTCTCCCACACTGAATTTTTCTGATGAGTAACAGAAGGGGGGGTCTCCTGCTTGGTTCCTATTGGTCGACTTCGCATCGTTATAGACATTACCAATGTACAAAGCATAGCATTAACGGCGAACATTAAAATAAAAGAAACTGCAATTAATAACTATAAGAATAAAGAGTCACCAGGAAGACGTCAACCAGAACAGTCGATCCTACTCCCGTCAAGGATTCATCAAGCAGACTTCAACGCAGGCAGCCCAAGGCTACACAAGAGGATAGTCAAGAGTCCTTGAATAAAATCAACAGTGAACAACAAGGATCAAAGTCAACAAGCAACCAAGGATATTCATCGCCAACCAGAATCAACAAGGATATCCAAAGTCAATCAAGGATCAACCAACGATATTCAAAGTCAACCAGGATTAACCAACGATATTCAAAGTCAACCAGGACCAACCAACGTTATTCATCGCCAGGATTAATCAACGATATAACAAACCAGCCGAGAATACTTAGTCATCAGTCCTCAAGGACACCCCGAGTCAAGAAACCTACGCATAGTCAACAAGTTATCAAGGATACCCAGGATAATTAGCCCGTGGCAATATTTATCATTTATTAAAATTAAACACCGCCTGTTTAGTTAATTGTTCAATTTCAGCAACGTTCTATTTGGATACTCTAGCAACATGGGTGTCAAATGGATTACGTATCGCCGAAAAGCTGAACTAGAAAATTTCTTTACGGAATTTGGGTTAACACAAGGCGGCACCGTGGAAGAAATGCGCAGCCGACTTTCCAGTTTTGCCTCCAGAGAAGACCATAAAGCAGACGTGCTGGCACACCTAGCAGAATTCGAAGCCCACTATGGACAGACGGCAACCATCGACAAGAGCCTAGATATTAAACCACGACCCAGGAATCAGGACCTGGATAAAAGAGCTTCACCCGCACCTCTATGTCCACCACAAGCAACCACAGCAGGCATGGAAACTACATTACGAACCACGGAAAACCTCAGCCCATCGACTATAGTAGATAAAGTGTCCAAATGGGGCATTAGCTTCGATGGGACAACCGATCCACTTTATTTTCTGGAAAAATTGGAAACACGTGCAGCCACGTATCGTATCCATACTGAGTCATTACCAAGAATGATGTCAATTATTTTATCCGGCCGACCCGAAGGATGGAGGCAAACCAGCGGATTACTAGAATCATCCTGGCTGAGCTTCAAGCAAGGATTTCTGGAATTTCTCTTGCCACCCCGATACTTCGAAAAACTGGAGGATGCTATTCAAACCAGAAAACAACGCACAGATGAACCATTTAAACAATATTTGGTCGATCTTCGTCTCATGATGCGAAGAGCCAATTATACCGGACCACAAGAATTGGAACGCATCTATGATAACCTACATCCCGAGTACCAGCTGTACACTCGTCGCAGAGATTTTCACGATTTAACCGAGTTAACACGGTTAATTGTCAACTGTGAGGTCATACGAAGCCAAAGTTCCACAAGTTTTACAACTTCTTTTAATTCCCAGGTCAATATGTCTTCTGCCTACGACAACCAGGTTCAACAATTCTTAGATGTACCCCGAGCTGAGCCCCGCAAGAATAGGATTAACAACAAATCCACCTCTCAGCCTGGGGCTGGACGCCAAGCCAACAGATCCAACGTCTACCAACTGGCGGACACACGCGTAGATACGCAACGCGCCTGCAGGAATTGCAGCGAACATGGACATTTTGCCCACCAATGTACCAAACGACGCAGACTTTTCTGCTGGGAATGCGGAAGAAGAGACATTCGAACTATCGAATGCTGCAAACGTTCGGGAAACGCCGAGCGCATTTGTTTGAACGGGGATCAAACAAAGGAAGCGCCAAATCATCCCCAAGTATAAGCCGACTTCAATTTGCTGAAGGACGCCTGCTAGCATTAATACAAATCAATGGTCACGAGATAAACGCAACGTTTGACACCGGAGCTACAAGAAGCTTCATCAGCCATTCTTTGGCACAACTGGTATCAGCCACAGAAGACTGGAAACAAATAAGCGCCGCTATCAACTTAGCCGACGGATCTCGTAAGTGGTTGTGGAATATCACACACCAAGTTACCATTGTTAATTCTACCAGGCATTATGGACCAGATCATTCTGGGTTCAGATTTTCTCCGTGGTATTGGTACCACGATCCAATGCGGAGAAAATTTCATCAGATTGGAACCTACTGCAACACAGTCCAATGGAGCATTCACCCGAGTTGATACTATCACAGAGTCTAGTATCAGGCCACCGATCAAGTCGACGATAATTACCAGACGTGCCCCACAGCCCAAGTTGTCCACAGATGACCCAACGGTCTACCAAAAGAACAAAAGCCCAACTAAGAGTTGGACCAGACGTGCAGCTCTACCTCCCCCATCTGACCATGCGATAAGGAACAACCCCTTCCGCAAACAAGTAGAAGGAAGCCGCTCACGTAAGTCAACGAAACTTAATTTAATAACCACAACACTGCCAGTGACCCCCGAAGATACTAAACCAAGTGAACCAGCAATGCATGAATCCCCATCCCCGGTCGAAGACCCTAGCTCAACTCAACTTATAGAAGAATTTTTGGCACAAGAGCTGCATAAATTCGACACTTTAAAAGGTAGTCCAGCACAGCAGAAGATCATTAATGATACCGTAGACCAGTTACTATTAGAACGCCGAATCGAACCATCGAAGAGTCCACACAGCGCCCCCATCGTATTAGTGGGTAAGAAAACTGGTGACATGCGCATTAGAGGTGGAGAACTATCGATGGCACTATCGTCACTATCGATGGTTTGGCACTATCGAGCTGTCATACTATCGATGGCGCTGCATTACCGATAGTGCCGATAGTGCCATCAATAGTTTGGTTTCACATCACTGCACTTATACTATATAAGTTAAATACAAATTTTTTATTGTTTTTTGAATGTCGCAGAGATGCGACTTCTTTATTTAATTCTATAATTGAAACTGAACTCATTACAATTTTGGTAGCTTAAATATTAAACGACGACGGCAGCGTCAGCAGTGTCGGCGGCGGCAGCGTCAGCGGTTGCACGTGTTGTTTCGCAACTTTTCTTAATAATTGTTTTTCATATTTGCGGATGTAGTGCAGACCTTAGCTCAGCTTTTTTGGCCTGCACGTTGCAACGGGTCATTGCTTTAGATATTATTAACTTATATATATCAATTTTCTTTGTGAATTTTAAAGTGATAAAATTTAAAAGTTGATAAATCTCAAAGAAATGGATCGCTTCATTCAGAAAGGTAATTATCATGACGTATTTTTTAAGCCATTAGAAAGTATTGTAACCAAATTTTTGTCAAATACAAGGTAAACGTCGCGGCTCTACTCCGGTTTGCGACTGTACCTCTTCAGACTCCGAAAAGGATGTTGTGTCCGAGAAACAAACACAGAAGATTAAAAATAAAATATCTGAATATCTTAAGCGGTCCGACAACAAAAAAAATTTGCAAAGTGCCTAAACTGCGCAAAAGAATATAAAACAAGCGGAAACACTTCCAATTTGCGGGACCATTTAAAAAGATTTCATCCACGCACCGGATTCTAGCACAACAGCTACACTTGCTGATAACGACAACACAGCATCTACAAGCAGCAGTTGCAGGTCCAGTATGCGCTATATGGACTCGTATTTTAAAAGAGCCGTATTCTACGATGCAAACAGTAAGCGAAAGAATGATATTGACAGAGCCCAAAGATGTGCAGCCATACAGTGTCATCGAAAATGAAGGCTTTATACAGTACACGCAAGTCTTGAATCCAAGGTACAAGCTTGCAAGTCAAACGCAATTAAGAGATGTGGTGATGCATAATTTGTTTCGAGAACCTTCGGCCAAATTGTCCGCGATGTTGGAGAGTATTTCAAATATTGCCGTCACATGCGACTTGTGGACCTCAAGTGCAAATGTAAACTTTATAACCGTAACATGCCACTTTGTTCATGAGTATACCATGAAAACAGCATCGTTAGCCACACGCAAGTTAATTGACCAAACTAATCACTCGGCTCAAAATATTGCAAACACCTTGCGAGAAATACTAAACTTTTGGAATGTTTACGAAAAAACTGTTTTCATCGTTACAGACAATGCCAGTGCAATGCTAAAAGCGTGCGAATTATTAGATATACAAAATTGTCCATGCTTTGCTCATACCTTAAATTTGGTTGTCCAAGATGGACTCTAATTGGATAAAGACGAAGCATTTAAGGCTTTATTTACAAAATGTAAGATGATAGTGAAATTTTTTAAGAAGAGTTCCATAGTAAATAAAAAATTCAAAATGGTTCAAGATAAATTTGCTTACACCTTTTTACAAGAAATGCCTACAAGGTGGAATAGTTTCTATTACATCATACAACGAATCCTGGCAACGCATGAAGCTATTGCAACGGTTCTACTGTCCACAAAGCATGCTTCTCTTCCATTTACGGCTGAAGAAATGAATATTCTAACAGATATTGAAAAAATATTGTCATTTTTCCATCAAATTAGTGAAAGGATTTGTGGCGGAACGTATGTGACAATTTCATTAATTATACCTTTGACATATGGCCTGTACCGAAAAATACTAAGTCTATCACCACAATTGCAAACTCAGGAAGGAGAGACAATGAAAAATATATTATTGGAGTCCATTTCGAAACGGCTGTCTACGTACGAGGAACGAATTGTGACGAGGATAGCAACAATAATAGATCCGAGGTTTAAAAGAGATGGATTTCAGCATAATTTGAATGCTGAGGAAGCAGAAAAACTTTTGGAAAATGAATTGGTGAATTGCACTAGTGAGAAAATCCCCATCGACGCCGATTTGGACCTCAGCACCAAGACGCAGGACTCCTTCCTTGATTTCTTAGATCACCGTGCCAACGATAAACGTGGAAATGCGCGCTCTGATGCCATAATCGTCAAGCGGCAGTATTTGGAGAGAGCTCTAGCTCCTCAAGATATGGATCCCCTATTATGGATTAAGGTAAAATTAAATAATTAATTATTGATAAACAACATCGAATTTTTAACATTAAATTTTATTACAGGTTAACCAGATGGACTTTCCATGTATGAATAAGTTAATTTCAAGATATTTGTGCATTCCCGCAACATCTGTCGAGTCCGAAAGGGCGTTTAGCAAGGCGGGACAAATTGGTTCTGACAGAAGAACGCGACTTAAGGAAGAGAACATAAACGTTCTTTTTATTTTTAAATCAAAATCTTTGGATTAAGTAATACTTTTTTTTTTTTTTTTTTTTTTTTCGCGCGAATCCCAACGGGTGCACTAAATGCCCACACCTCCCGCCCAACCGACCGAGGGGCGCTAGCCGCATAACGTACGGCTCGAGTCGCGAGGACAGTTCATACATACAGACAAAAACGAAAACTAAAGCTAGCTACGAGCTAAGAAAGAAAGTATAGAATTTTTTATTAATGGAAAAGAGAGTTCTGTACTGATTACATGATAAAGACGATTATAATCAGAACAAAGAACTCGGAAAGGTTCATGCAGTAAATAATTAGTATAACAGCGTGACAGAGATATAGGTATAAAGTTTCTAGTAGGTCTACAAGGAATACTAAAATTTATTTGGTTCAATAGCTCGGGCGAGTCTATATCACCTTTAAGAAGCTTGTGCATAAAAATGACGCCAAGCATTATTCTACGATTAGTAAGAGAAGGAAGGCCAAGTAAAAGAAGTCTACTAGAGTACGAAGGCAAATTGACATTACGATCCCAGTTCAGACCACGAAGAGCAAAAAGCAAGAACTGTTTTTGAACCGACTCAATTCTTGCTTGGTGTGACTCATACTGAGGTGACCAGATGCAAGATGCGTATTCTAAAATAGGACGGACCAGTGAGGTGAAAAGAATTTTAGTTGTATATGGATCGTCAAACTCCTTTGACCATCTCTTTACAAACCCAAGAACGCCCATGGCTTTACCGACGGTAGAGGAAATATGGGACTTAAACGTTAGTTTACGGTCCATCAGGACACCCAAGTCATACATCTCATTAAGACGTTCTAATGGTGTATTAGTAAGAAAATAAGTAACTAAATGCAGAGAAGTTCTATAAAAAGTCATGACCTTGCATTTAGTTGCATTTAATTTTAATAAGTTATTATGACACCAAAGCTCAAGATTTTGAAGATCAGATTGCAATCGACAAGAAGAGGTAATGTCTTTGTAACTAAAACATAGCTTAACGTCATCTGCGTACATGAGGGCACGAGAGCAACTTATAACAGAGGGAAGGTCATTAATGAAAAGGGTAAACAGCAGTGGTCCCAAATGACTACCCTGAGGCACCCCCGAAGTAACATGGATGGATTTGGAATATGACGATTTAAAAAGAACCCTCTGAGTTCTATTTGTCAGATATTCACGAATCCAATTAATTAATGGACTTGGAAAGCCAATACTATTTAATTTATAAAGAAGAAGCGTATGATTAACAGAATCAAAAGCCTTACTGAAATCAGTATATATGACATCAGTTTGCCTTGCATTTCTAAATCCTTCGATCGTTAAAGAAGTAAATTCTAAAAGGTTAGTGGTAGTAGATCTACATTTCACAAACCCATGTTGAGATGGTGAAATTATAGATCTACAAAAATGTTGCAATTGAGAAGTGATTAATTTTTCAAAAGCTTCAGGTATAGCGGACAATTTAGAAATACCCCTATAGTTGGATGCTTCCGATTTTTTACCGCTTTTATGGAGAGGAACTATATAGGATTCCTTCCAGATAGCTGGGAACGTGGAAGATTTGACAGACAAAAGAAAAAGTTTACGAATTGGCTTACATAAAGCCTCGGCGCAAAATCTGAGAACGCAACCTGGTATTCCATCAGGACCAGGAGAGTAGACAGGTTTCACTAAATTAAGCACGCTTAGGAGCGAACTTTCATCGATCGAAGGACTGTAAATGCAGTTAGAGCTTTTTACCTGGTAAGGATACGGAATGTCTGATTGATATTCCGTTGAGGAATAGGTTGTTGTAAAAAGTCTGCAAACAAATCAGCGATGGCTTGATCAGAACTCGCTATATTGTTTTCAAGAGATAAGCATGATGGATAGACAGACATTTTGCGTTTGGAATTCACAAAGCTATAAAATTGTTTAGGATTACTGGAAAATTCTAATTTACAACGCTGAAGGTAATCCTTATAGCAGTGCGTATTACGCGTCAAAAACTTTGATCGAGCGACTACGTAACGGGCATAGTCTGAGGAGCGGCCTGATTTCTTGTAAATTTTATAACACCTTGATTTTACATTTTTCAAGTTAGTTAGCTCCCGAGTATGCCAGGGGGGCCTATAGGCCGACACAGGGATCCTCAGCGGTACACAAACCTTAAAAAGCGAACCAAGAGTGTTATAAAACAGAGAAATAGCTTGGTTCATGTTTAAACAACTATACAGGGAAGACCAATCATTTTTAAGAATGAGCTCATTTAACTTACTAAAATTGGTCTTGCGAAAATTACGGGATTTAACCGCAGGATAGGCACCAACAGTCGGTACACGATACTGAAGATCAATAGTTAACTCCAAAGTAGGATGAAAACTATCTTCAGGCAGGACAAGAGGGTCTATTCTAGAAACTGCACCATTGGTGGAATCGAGAACAAATATCAGATCCAAAGATCTATTATTCTTGTTACGGACTGGATTTATTTGAGTCAAAGATAACTCGAAAAGACCTTCAATAAAGCAATGTGAAATAGAAGGGAGCAACAAAGCAGATTCGTCAGTAGGGGACCATACTATTTCCGGTAAATTAAAGTCACCGAGAACAATTAACATGTCTCTATCAGACAGTAACGATGAGATGTGTTGGATAGAAGCCAAGTGTTTAATGTACACTGCCATGTCGGATTGTGGCGGGATGTACGAGCAAGTAATGTAGACAGAGAAAGTCTTGAGACTGACCTTGACACTTACAAACTCAATCTCCTGGTTATCAGGAGATTGAATCCGGTCAGAAGATAACGACGAGTCAATGGCAATCAAGACTCCCCCGCCTACACGCGAAATGCGATCACACCTGAATATTGAAAATTTTGCAGACAGAACAGATGCATCATTAATATCAGGTTTTAACCAAGTCTCTGAAAATACTAAAATTTTATAATCAAATACTAGACTATCTACATAAAGTCTAGGAAGCTTAGATTTAAGTCCTCTTACGTTCTGATAGGCCAGATTAAGGGACGAAATTAGTTTTTTGGAACACCAGCAGATGCTGATATTCCGGAGGCAATAGAAGAAGAAGTAGAAGGAAGCCTAACTGAGCCACGAGTTTTCTTTTTGGCCGTATATTCTTTCACTAATATCTGATCCGGCCAAAAGCTGTTACTACAAATGCAGTCAAACAGTTAAACCGGGACACTAATATTAAAGGAAGAGATCTCCCTTGAATAATTAAATTTAAATTTTTCCACCGCTATTTTTGATGCTTGCATTTTTGTCTTAATGTAACCTAAGACGTCATCCGAAGAAGTTTCGGGATCAAGCCTAGAAACAAATATATGTTTCTTCGGTGGTACTCCAGTCAGAGGCCTAATTAATGGTGTTCCTCTAACTGGGCAGCTGTTGGCAATAACCAAAGAATTTGGTAGTTGCCCGGACAGTTCGGAAACTACAGTTTCATTCGTCTGTATAGAGAGACCATTTCCAGGAGAAACGGAAATGGCCTCATCTTTACGCCCACCCTGTGTGACGGGGGTGGTAAACGATATGAGCTGCGGAGGGTTGGCTGTGAGCAGTGACGGAGATTGCGGAACTGCGGCCGAGACAGGGATAGGCACCGGCAGATGCAGGGACAGATTCCGCATACTAGTTTTCTTGCGCTTTGGAGACTCATTCAACAGCTTATAGCTTTTGAATTCTGTCTCCAAAGCGTTAAACTCATCAAAGAGTTTACGAAAACCAGATGACAGTTTCTTAAACTTGTCCCTGGTCTGCCTCATGAATACCCTCATCTCGATTTCCACTTCTCGGCATGAGTCGCATCCCCATTTGAGGCCACCTCTTTGCTCCAAACTATCCCTCACTTTGGCTGTGTAGCCGGCACACTTGACGTGCATGACATTATCACACAGCCAACAAGTGAGAAATACGTTATGGGGCGCAGGGGGGTTGAAACACTTTTGCTGGAGCAGACAGACATTATAGTATTTATATATTTTATTTATTTTTAAGTGAAAGAAAAAAAAAATCAAAATTCAATGAAAAAGCCAAAGAAAAAACTCACTCAGTATTTAAAATCAAATTCGACACTTGGGTCAAACTTGAAGAGAGGATAGTTATTAAATTAAAGAGAGCACTACACGAGTACACGTATCACTTGTACGCGAGACAGAGATAGATGCGAGCGCGATCAAAAGAAATGAAGAAAAAAGAGCGGGAGAGCCAAGAGCACTGCACATGCAACAACAGTACGTAGGCGAGAGCGCCAGAGTGATTTTAATGCGGGAAGAAGTACAAAAGCAAAATCAAAGATTAATACAAAAGAATAAGTTTAATGCTTTGATTTTGCGTTTATATGTCCAAATAAACAAAAAGCACTATGTTAGTACGTAGGTAAACCACCACCAAACTGTTGGACAATTTTATTAAAGCAGCGCGATGACTTTAAAGTCAAAAATATGGAAAATTATGCAGGAGCACAGGAAAACGCGTCAATTCACAGTGAAAGCTTGAATTGTTAAATGAAACAATCTTTATATGTATATATGCACATGAAAATATGTATGAAAACATAAAAAGGATTCCTAAGCAAATTATCCTGTTATTAATAAAATAATCTAACAAAATATTAGATTTTTTTTGAACATCAAATCAAACAACTGTTGCACTGTTTTTTTTTTTTTGACTATCGATCCACTATCGATAGTACTATCGTCACTATCGATGGTTTCGAAACACTATCATCCACTATCGATGGCGCCCACTATCGATATTTCTCCACCTCTAGTGCTCATGTTAATGTGGCGCACCGGTGGTTTGCCATCTTCTTTCTTATTAAAGGTGTTCGCCATTTGAAGTATTAGTCTGCCCAGCTCATCTAATTCCTCTGGGCTCTCTCTATTAGCTGGTTTTGTTGGCGCCATCGGGGACTCTCTGAGCCTCGAGCGCCTGCCGAAGATCGCCTCCTCTGTTGATTTGTCGGCATTCGCATCATCAAGACGGTGCAACTGGTCCATAGAAACCACAAATTTCTCCATGTATTGGTAGTGGTATTGATACTCCAATTAAATTCAATTCAAAATTAACTGCCTTAAGAATTATGACGGTTAGTAAGAAAGTGAAGAAGAAAACCCCGATGATTTTTCCCAGTGATCAACACTGGCCCAGTCAGCTGTCCGGTGGCGATAAAAAGAAGAAATTTCTTACAGCAACCAGAACTGGAGTTAATCGGAGAAAGTTTTTTTTTTTGTTCTTTAATTACGCACCCACACAGACAGTAAGCCGAGAGAGGCGCGAAAAAGAAGATCGGTGCCCCAACCCCCGCTTCTCCAGAACCTTGGCGGTCTAAATCCAGGAGGAAGTGGTTTTCTGACAGTGACCAGGCCGGTGGGAAGTCCAAAACAGTGCAGGTATGTGTTTAGTTCGCAAAGGTGCTTTCTAAGCAGCATTTTATGTTTTTTCAGCTACGCGGGCCACGCAACTTGTGGCAAAATTGTTGGGGCGATTTAAACACGACTTTCACTCTCACTTGTTCAGTCAACCTAAGGCCCAGCGTATGTGTATGTGTGTGTGTGTTTTGGCGGTGGTCTGACAAAACAAAAGAAACGTACGATCGAACCGTAATTTAAATCAGCCGAAATATTAACAAACATAATTACATATGTTTGAAGAGGAGACATAACAGCAAAAGTCAAAAATATGCGACGCACAGAAGTTAGAGAGTCGGCTCATGCGTATGGATGAGCGGGGGAGGAGTCGGCAAACATCAAAGTGAGAGGGCGTACGCAGGTGTGGGTGGATTGGGAGCGGGAATGTTGGATAGTGTGTGGATTCCCGGCAACTAACGGAGAGTGTGAGAGGTCGCGGGAGCCAACATATGCGAAATCGAAAGTTTGGGAAGCACTGGAATTGTGGGCGTATTATTTGAATTATATATACATATATTCTTATATATAATGTTATGTTATTTACTACTAATTGATATATATTTTAGTGTTAATTTTAATTTATACACATTCAGAAGGGGCAATCGTGAATTTATTCAACATAATATGAACGTGTAAATATTTACACGTATGGATGAGCGGGGGAGGAGTCGGCAAACATCAAAGTGAGAGGGCGTACGCAGGTGTGGGTGGATTGGGAGCGGGAATGTTGGATGGTGTGTGGATGCCCGGCAACTAACGGAGAGTGTGAGAGGTCGCGGGAGCCAACATATGCGAAATCGAAAGTTTGGGAAGAACTGGAATTGTGGGCGTATTATTTGAATTATATATACATATATTCTAATATATAATGTTATGTTATTTACTACTAATTGATATATATTTTAGTGTTAATTTTAATTTATACACATTCAGAAGGGGCAATCGTGAATTTATTCAACATAATATGAACGTGTAAATATTTATATACAGTTTGACAACAAAGTGTTTTCACAACGCAAAAAAGAATCATTTTTTTACTTTTTAAAAAAACACTTATTAAATGTATATTTATTTTTTTTTTTTTAATTGAAGTAGGTTAATTAAACTATTAACTTATAGGACTACGAAAAAATGAATAAATATGTTTCAAACAAAAAAGAAAAATAACAAAAACTAATTATTGCACAAAATTCTACTCCCACTAAGTCTTTACACATTTCGTTTTTTGGGTTCTTTTCGTCGATATTTTTGCATTTACCGGTGTTTCCTGGAATTTTCGGGGCGAGCATCAGTAGCTGCTTCAATGTTTTGTCTAGAATTGATTAGATATTAACAGTCTTTTGAGTGTTTAAAAATGCCAGGCAAGCGGATTAGTTTTGATATGGCAAAACGGTCGCAGAGATCGCCAATATGTTTTTAATAACAAGAAAGACTGTATATAACATTCTCAACCGTGCCAAAAAGGAAGGTAGACTCGAAACAAAGCCTACAACCGGACGCCCTCGGATCATAACACCCTGAGCTGAGCGGATTATGCTCCGGAAAACAACTGAAAATCCAACGATTTCGACTACGACGCTTGTCAGAGACATTAATTATATAACACGCGCGGCCGCTTTGGCCCAAGATGCAATATGATACATCCTCACTCTTCCGCTGCGGCGGCATATTCCCATACATATTCTTATGTAAACATTCATACACTTATACATAAATATGTTTGTACATAAGCATACCGCGCCTCTGCCTGCATTGCTAGCAGCACAGCTACGCGGTTTTAGCTTTAGTCAACAATTGTATTAGAATTAAGATTCATTCAATAAAGTGAACTCACAACCAAAAGATGTCTCCTGTGTCCTTATTCTACATGGCGACCGTGACAGGACCGTCACATATATAGATGTACAGTAATATGTTAAAAAAAAAGAACACTGCAATCTTCGGATAACAATCAGTGTAAAAGCAAAACAAATTTCAAGACAACTAAAGAAAAATTTATTACAAAAAAGAAAATGAGTGTAAGCAACAGCGAACAGAGAAAATACGAGCGCAAAATATTAACAAAAGAAAATACTACCACACAACAATTGAGGAAATACCTGCTAATATTGCCGATTGGATGTTTCCTCCTTGACTATGCAAATATTATCCAGTAATACAAGAAAACAACAAAATTTTGTTGGGCCGCAAAAAAAAAAAAAAAACAACGGCCGGGGGAAAGAAAAAAACAAAAGATGTTCCTTTTCGACTATGCAAATATTATACAGTAATACAAGAAAACAACAAAAAACAAACAATTATGATATAAAAACAAAAAAAAAAAAATGGAAAACTTTCAAGTCGATAATACAAAACTAAACAACAAGAAGAAGAAAACTGCAACAACAGCCGTTGAAACAAATAGCAAATACTTCGAGGGACTTGATTTTACCATGCGCCCGAGTGTGGTAGGCAATCCGCCCACTACACCGACGTTGGAATAACAACAGAAGAAGAAGAACAACAACAAAAGCAACCACAAGAGTCAGTTGTCGGTCAACAGTCAGGTATATAAAACCTGAAAAAGAAATCTGCCCAAACGACCGGAAAAAGAAGTAAAGAGGATGAGAAGTCTGCCCAAACTACTGTGAAGGACCCCAAGGAATAAGCCTGTGCAGCCAGCACCGGCAACGTGAACGCGCCTCAGCAGTGGACCGGCAGCGCTACAAAGAGCGCCCACCAATATATTTATTAACTATGCGCTGCGTCGCACATTTTTTTAAATGCACTGCGATGCATATTTTTTCATTTACTTTTAACAATCTATGTAAAATTGTGCGGCATTAAAGCTGTCCAATTAGAGTGTGGCCTGAAAACCACACGCAAAAATAGGCAGGGGTATATGTAAACAAAAAAAAAAACACACACATATTAAAAAAAAAACAAAATAAAGTTAAATAAAAGGAAAAGTAAGATGCAAAACTCTCTATGTTTTAAGCAAAAATAAAAAAAAAAAAAAACGAAAAAGAAAGCATATTAAAAAGAAAATTGAAAAATCAGAAAAATCAAATTTAATAATTATATAATTAAAAACTAAAAAAAAAAAAAAAAATCCTTTTTTCAAAATTGAATGTTCGACAATAAAATAAACAAGTTTAATGACCCATTTAATGAACCCAATATGGGGTTAATAGACTCCACGGCTAACTTAATCAAAATGTAGATTTACCCATTCATTTAAAAAAAAAAAATTATACAAAAAAAATATATTTTTCTAATTCTTTAAATAAAAATTAAAACTGGAAAAACATATATATCGATTGACTAAAATGAGAACGTTAGACAATTATTTTAAAAAAATAGTAGATAGGAATCCTAACATTGTAGCAGATTTAGTTAAGGTTTTTAAGAGAGACAATATTAATTCAGCTCAAAGTTCAATAACATTAGTACAGATCAGATTAGCATACCTTGATATAACAGGAGAAGATTTCCCAGTTCAAGGAAGTTTAATGGCACAGATGTGTTTTATTGTCACAGTACCAAATATATGCTGCTTTTCGAATTCAACAGGCACATTTCGCTTCTACCTGATGGATGAAGCCCAACGATAATAAGTTTTGCCAAATAAAATATGAATCGTAAAGTATGAGTAAAATAGAGACAAAACATCTCCAAAAATTTGTTCCTTTCTTTGATTTCCTGATATACTCAGGACCAGTAAGCAAAAAGTACAAGGAAATAAAATTTTGGATAAGTTAATAACTACAGATTTAAAAAAAATATTGAGAACTGATGGAAAAATCCATCAAAGTAGCATATAGAAAATTATTATTAAACAAACCTAAAAATAAGGATGTACCTGAGTGGGTACACAACATTTTTAAAGAAGATATAGAAACTATTAATATAACAGACTCAGATGAGGATGTACAATTAATAGACTATTAAAAAAATATATAAACTTTTAAGTATGGAATGGGAAGAATTACTTCTCCAAATCCAACAAATAAAAGAAAATTTTAAAAAATCCTATAAATGCGTAACGCAGATCGCGACCTTTTTCGCTGCTTGTGCGTCCCGCACTTAAATGTGCGTCCCTCAGTTGCTTGTGCGTCCCTTTGTCCACGAACTCGCACATTTATGACCTCTGCCGCAAAAATAACGGAAAGAGCTCGGTGAGCCAAAAGAGCCACTACGTGCCCACCCTTGCTATACAGGCAATGATTGCAAATTGCGAGCAAAATAGAATCAAAACTATACTTGACTCTGGCAATTTTAAAACCATGGATGAAGCCATAGCTAAGTACTTACAAAAAGTACTGAGTTAACAGGAAACCCAAATATGGTCCTGTTTGCCCAAAGAAACCGTGGTAATTATAATAACAAATATAATTATCGTGGTAGTTGCAATGGTCGTGGTTATTACAATAATTATAACAATAACGGCCAAAGTTTTCAACAAAACCAAAATAATAACTATAGAGGAAACAACAGAGGTTACAACAGAAATACTAGAGGTAACCGAGGAAATAACCGACAAAACGGTTATACTAGCAATATTGTTAAAGTAGCACAGAATGCTTCGGGAAACTCCCAAGCACCTTTTAGATACTCAGCAGTAAAGAGTAAAAAGATTCACGCCATCAGTTTTAATCAAAATACGTTTGTCACCTTTACGAATGTGGCAACGGGGAAAAAGTTGGTATTATTAACAGACACAGGATCGGAAATATCTATCGTAAAAAAAAATTCCGACAATTTTCATAGTATCCAAACTAATAAAATCATAAATTGCAAAAACTTGCAAATTAAAAAAATAACTTCAACCGCACATCATCACCAGACTGTAGGCACGGTGGAGCGAAGCCAAGTTCCAAGATGAGAACTTCCAGCTAAAGCATACCGGACCCGGTATTCTGTCAATTGCTTAGGAGACTGGCTGAGACTTCTCCCATTCCCCCCCCATTTCCTTATCCTCCTGCCCAACACAACCTTCTCCTACTATGCCGCCAACTATAATACTATTACAACTACAAGAAGAACTTCTTCTCCATCACCCTTCAAGCCGCTTATATCGATTAAGGTATGCCAGCAGCACTTGCTCTTAAGCATAGCACAGACGATGCTATAGAGGCAATGATTGCAAATTGCGAGCAAAATAGAATCAAAACTTTCAACAAAACCAAAATAATAACTATAGAGGAAACAACAGAGGTTACAACAAAAATACTAGAGGTAACCGAGGAAATAACCGACAAAACGGTTATACTACCAATAATGTTAGAGTAGCACAGAATGCTTCGGGAAACTCCCAAGCACCTTTAGATACCCAGCAGTAAAAAGTAAAAAGATTCACGCCATCAGTTTTAATCAAAATACGTTTGTCACCTTTACGAATGTGGCAACGGGGAAAAAGTTAGTATTATTAACAGACACAGGATCGGAAATATCTATCGTAAAAGAAAATTCCGACAATTTTCATAGTATCCAAACTAATAAAATCATAAATATACAAGGAATTAGTCAAGAAGTAACTAAATCCATAGGGTTTACTTCTGTTGAAATCCAATCTTCAAAATATATAATCCTACACGACTTTAACATTGTGAATAACCAATTCGCTATTCCATGTGATGGAATATAAAGAATCGATTTTATAAGAAAATACAACTGTAGATTAGATTTCAATCCGTCCGAAGACTGGTTAATAATTAGACCAAATAACCTAAAATATCCGATATATGTACCAATATCGTACAGTTCTGGTAATAATTCAATAGTTTTGCCAGCAAGATCCCAAGTTGTTGCCGAAAAATTGAAATAAATTCACAAGAAGACAGTGTATTCATTCCAAATCAAGAAATTCAACATGGTATTTATTTAGCAAATACCATAACTAAACCCCAAAACGCAGTCATACGATTGCTAAATACTACAAATAGGGATCAAATAGTAAAGATAACAAATTTAAAGTATGAACGACTTTCCTGCTACGAAATAATAGAAGCGAATAAAGAACAGCGTGAAAACGCAGTACTAACTACATTATCAAAAAATTTTCCCCAACAGTTTCACAGCCAACTTACAAAGTTGTGCAAGAAATATAGTGATGTATTCGGACTAGAAACCGAATCAGTAACAACAAATAACTTTTATAAACAAAAATTAAGACTGGTGGACGATGAACCAATTTACATTAAAAATTATAGAAATCCTCATAGTCAGAAAGACGAAATTCAGAGACAAGTCCAAAAGCTTATTATTAGTACCGAAAAAATCGTTAACAAATTCCGAAAATAAAAAATGGCGATTAGTAATATGACTATCGTCAAATTAATAAAAAATTGTTGTCCGATAAATTTCCATTACTTAGAATTGATGACATTTTAGATCAACTAGATAGAGCAAAATATTTTCATGCCTCGACCTAATGTCAGGTTTTCATCAAATTGAACTCGAAGAAGAGTCACGAGACATAACATCTTTTTCCACATGTAATGGCTCATATCGCTTCACGCGATTACCATTCGGTTTAAAAATAGCCATAAATTCGTTCCAGAGAATGATGACTATAGAATTCAATGGCCTTAAACCTTCGCAAGCATTCCTTTATATGGATGACTTAATAGTCATAGGTTGTTCCGAAAAACATATGCTTAATAATCTAACAGATGTTTTTGAGAAGTGTAGGCAACACAACCTAAAGTTACATCCTGAAAAATGTTCATTTTTTATGCATGAAGTCACCTTTTTGGGACATAAATGCACTGATAAATCAATCTTGCCTGATGACACAAAATATGATGTCATTCAAAATTATCTGTCTTATCTGTGGCATTACTGTTTTGCCGCGAATGTGTCCGGAAACCACTAAAGCGGAATGGGTTATCATCTCGAGTTGCTCTTAAAAAACCCTTATTGTCAAAAGAGCATATTGAAAGGCGCTTAACATTTGCCAGGATGCACGGACGACAACCGGAATCATATTGGGGATGACGTTATATTTTGTGACGAAACAAAAATGATTCTATATTATAACGATGGACCCAGCAGAGTGTGGCGAAAGCCGTTAAAAGCCCTGGAGTCTCAAAATATAATTCCAACAGTAAAGTTTGGCAAACTTTCAGTAATGGTTTGGGGGTTCATCTCAAGCAAAGGCGTCGGCGATTTGTGCTTTATTGATAATACTATGGATGCCCAACAATGTTTGGGCATATTGCGCTCAGTGGTGGCCAGTGCCAACAAATTTGGGTTTTACTACTTATTTTTACCTACTTATAGATTTTACCAAGACAATGATCCGAAGTACAAAGCCCAGACCTAAATGCCATTGAGAATCTGTGGGCGCATCTCAAAAAAAGAACGGCAAAGCGCCACCCCAAAAACAATAATTGGAGGAATGGCACAATATCCCGCCGGATTACGCACAAAATCTCATCAAATCGATGAAGAGACGATTGGGAGCCGTTTTAGATGCCAACGGTTGCCATACAAAATATTAAATATTCTAAGTTAGTTTATAAAACGATAGAATAAGTGAAAAAACTATGTTGTGTAAACACTTACACTTGGCAATTGAATTTTGTGCAATCTTTCGTTTTTGTAATTTTTATTTATACCTTTACAAAAAAGGTATATTAATTTTGGTCAGAAGTTTGCAACGCATAGAAGGAAACATCTCCGACTATATAAAGTATATATATTCTTGATCAGCACGATGAGCTGAGTTCATTTAGCCCTGTCCGTCTGTCCGTATGTCCGTCTGTCCGTTGTCCGTCTGTCTGGATCAACGCAATCTCCTCCGAGACCCTTGAAGCTACAGAGCTGAAATTTTGCACCTAGGCGTCTTTTTGTTGCAGGCATTGTATATCTCGGAATCATTCCGATCGCATGAGTATATCATATAGCTCCCATAGGAACGATCGGTCATGAATATGCTTTAACCTCAATAACTTTGTTGTTTTCCAACGAAATATTACGAAAGCCGGTATTTGTAAGTTTTATATACTTCTTAACATATTCACCAAATTTTATCAGAATCGGTTGACTATATCATATAGCTCCCATAGGAACGATCTGTCATGAATATGCTTTAACCTCAATAACTTTGTTGTTTTCCAACGAAATATTACGAAAGCCGGTATTTGTGAGTTATATACTTCTTAACATATCCAGCAAGTTTTATCAAATTCGGTTGACTATATCATATAGCTCCCATAGGAACGATCGGTCATGAATATGGATTTAGAGCCATAACTTGGTTGTTTTAAAAGCGATTATCACTAAACTTGGTATTTATGAGTTTTATAACATATCATAACTTTTTAACATATCTGGCAAGTTTTATCAAAATCGGGGCACTATATCATATAGCTCCCATAGGAACGATCGGCCAAAAAATTGGTTTTAGATGAAGATAAAACGAACACTAACTCCTGGTATGGAGCTTTTCCACTTGTCGTATGATCTTCAATGTGGGCGTCCTCCTTCCAATTCGCCGCTCTGTTTCTACCGCGCTCCTCTTCCGCTGTTCACCCTTTTCCGGCGTGAACAGTTACTATTTTGTAAGCTTATTTTAATAATAAGAGTAAAAAAAAAGGGAAGATAATAAAACACAATAATAAATAAATAAAGTGAATCAAAAAAATTTTTTCAAATTGAAACAAAAATGAATATATGCACAGGTAAAATAAAAGTAAAGCAAAGAAAAATGAGAAGAAAGAAAGTTTAGTTCTGTCTAGTGTGTGGTGGAACAAGTGTGAAATAATTAAAACAAATCTTAACAATTAAATCAAAAAGTTTTTTTTCTTGATAAATAAAAATCTTTCCAAATTTCATCACTAAAAAGTGATATTTTAAACCAAAAATTTAAACAAAATCATTTATAAAATTTCAAAATTTTCTTCACTTCAACGAAGTCGGACATGTTTTTTTTGCGCTCCCGTTTTTAATTTGATTTTCTTGTATCCCCAGCTATTAATTCCGTTTAAAGATTAAAAAAAAATCGGGTCTGCCATCAGATTTTTCTCATTACTTAGTTGCTCGATCAAATTTCTCTGTGCTTAATGCACAATGTTATAAAGATTACATTTTGCGCTGTAAACTACAGTTTTCCCGTGATCCTAAGCGATTTTATAACTTTGTTAATACCAAACGCAAGGTAGCAGTGCACCCGTCTTTTTTACGTTTTGAAGACAATAAAGCAACCGATGATCAGGCCATTGCCGATATGTTTGCCGATTTTTCCAATACAACCTATTCCCCTATGAAGCATCGAGCCAACTCTCCATATCCCTATCAGTTAAATAGGTCTAATTGCATCTTTAATCCTGTGATCGATGAAAGCTCACTTCTCAGTACGTAAATTATTTAAATTGTCTGTTGAAACTTCCTCTTTCCCAACTATTTGGAAGGAAACTTTTATTATTCCTTTACATAATAAATGTAACAAATCAGAAGCCTCTAACTATAGAGGTATTTTCAAATTGTCCGCTATTCCGATATGTTTGCCGATTTTTTCAATACAACCTATTCCCCTATGGAGCATCGAGCCAACTCTTCATATCCCTATCAGTTAAACAGGTCTAATTGCATCTTTAATCCTGTGATCGATGAAAGCTCACTTCTCAGTACGTTCACTACATTTAAGCCCGTGTACTCACCAGGACCTGATGGGATACCTGGTTGCGTACTCAGGTTTTGTGCTGAGAATCTAATTGCTCAGATTCTTAAATTAATTAAATTGTCTGTTGAAACTTCCTCTTTCCCAACTATTTGGAAGGAAACTTTTATTATTCCTTTACATAAAAAAGGTAACAATCAGAAGCCTCTAACTATAGAGGTATTTCCAAATTGTCCGCTATTCCGAAGGCTTTTGAGAAAATTATAACTTCCCAATTGCAACATTTCTGTACTTCTATTCTTCTACCCAACATGGGTTCATGTAACGTAGATCTACTACCACTAATCTATTAGAGTTTACTTCTTTAGCGATCGATGGATTCAGGAATGCACTACAAACTGATGTTGTTTATACCGACATCAGTAAGGCCTTTGATTCTGTAAACCATTCACTGTTTCTGTACAAACTAAACAAACTTGGGCTTCCAAGCCTTTTGCTGTGTTGGATCTCCCAATATCTGACTGACCGTACTCAAAAAGTTCTATTTAAAACCTCTCTTTCGAAAACCATCAAAGTAACCTCGGGGGTGCCACAAGGTAGCCATCTAGGACCGTTACTTTTTACCCTATTTATAAATGACCTACCTTTAGTAGTAACTCATTCTCGTGTCCTTATGTACGCTGACGATGTTTTAAAGATCTGAATAACTTGCAGACTTGGTGTGAAATTAACATATTAAATCTAAACGTTTCGAAATGCAATGTCATGTCATTTCAGAGAACTAACTTTCAATCAGTTACGTATTATCTTAATAATACTCCTTTAAAACGTCTTAACGAGATGAATGATATGGGTGTACTCTTGGACCACAAATTTAGTGTGTGGTGTTCATGAGTCCATGAGTGTTCTTGGTTTTGTCAAGCTATGGTCGAAAAAATTCGATGATCCTTACACAACTAAAACCCTTTTTATTTCACTGGTCCGTCCTATTCTGGAGTATGGATCATGCGTTTGGTCTCCTCAATATGAATCATACCAAATAAAAATTGAATCTGTCCAGAAGCAATTTCTGATTTTTGCGCTTCGTGGCTTAAACTGGGACAGAAATGTTAACCTACCCTCGTATTCTGATAGACTTCTTCTTATTAATCTTTCGTCGTTACTTAACCGTAGAGTAATGCTATGTACTTTGTTTATACACAAGCTTGTGAATGGACAAATTGATTCCTCTAATTTACTTAATCTGGTTAATCTATCTGTACCTTGTAGACTAACTAGAAATTATATCCCTCTAACACGCTGTACTTCTAACTATACTTTACATGAACCCTTTCGAGTTCTTTGTTCCGATTACAATCGTAGTTAGTTCTAATTATTACTGTAATTGTCGTCCGTTGTCCTCGCGATTTCGTCTTTTGCATGCTGTCTGATGGGGTTCGCCCGTAACAGGCATTGTCCTGATGTCGCTTGGAACACTTGAACGTACTTCGCATTGTACGCTTCAACGTCCAGAAGAAGAAAATGCATACAATAAAATTAATAAATCATGCGACAAAAGAAAAAATATCAAAGTGTTTGTGTGGGGTATGAGTCCACGTCAAACGTGCTGCGGTTCGATTTCGACGTCTGTGCGACAGAAAAGTTGGCGGCAGTTGTAGACATACTCAGAAACACACAACATGTATGATAATTCAGTTTAAAATCGCTGCAATTGGGTTTATATTTCGGCCACGCCGAAGTTCGGATATCTTTGCAAAATGTTCTTATCAATTACATATAAATTACCAAAATTATAAGGAAGTATATAAAACTAATCATGCCCATGGCTCCAAAAAAATAAACTTACAAGTAAAAAAAAATTTTTTTTTTTGGTTTGACTGTTCCTATAAGAGTTATATCATATAGTAGGGCGATTCTATCAAAACTCAACAACACATTTTTATATAAACCAAATAACCAAGATTTTCATCTAAAACCAATTTTTTGGCCGATCGTTTCTATGGGGGCTATTTGATATAGTCAACCGATTTTGATAAAACTTGGTGGATATGTTAAGAGGTATATAAAACTCACAAATACCGGCTTTCGTAATATTTCGTTGGAAAACAACAAAGTTAATGAGGTTAAAGCATATTCATGACAGATCGTTCCTATGGGAGCTATATGATATAGTCAACCGGTTTTGATTAAACTTAATTAATATGTTAAGAAGTATAAAAAACTCACAAATACAGGCTTTCGTAATATTTCGTTGGAAAACAACAAAGTTATTGCTCGAAATCCATATTCATGACCAATCGTTCCTATGGGAGCTATATGATATAGTCAACCGATTTCGATAAAACTTGGTGAATATGTTAAGATGTATATAAAACTCACAAATACCGGCTTTTGTAATATTTCGTTGGAAAACAACAAAGTTATTGAGGTTAAAGCATATTCATGACCGATTATTCCTATGGGAGATATATGATATAGTCATCCGATCGAAATGATTCCGAGATATACAATGCCTGTAGCAAAAAGAAGCCTAGGTGCAAAATTTCAGCTCTGGAGCTTGAAGGGTCTCGGAGAAGATTGCGTTGATCCAGACAGACGCACAGCTCATCGTGCTGATCAAGAATATATATACTTTATATAGTCGGTGATGCTTCCTTCTTTCGATGCCTGCGTTCCATGTATGGCCCATGTAGTGTCTGACAAGCTACCATGGTTTACACGAGAATTATCTAACTTGAAAAATGTAAAATCTAGATATTATAAGAAGTACAAAAAATCGGGTCAGCCATCAGATTTTTCTCATTACTTAGTCAACCGGTTTTGATAAAACTTAATTAATATGTTAAGAAGTATAAAAAACTCACAAATACAGGCTTTCGTAATATTTCGTTGGAAAACAACAAAGTTATTGCTCGAAATCCATATTCATGACCAATCGTTCCTATGGGAGCTATATGATATAGTCAACCGATTTCGATAAAACTTGGTGAATATGTTAAAATGTATATAAAACTCACAAATACCGGCTTTTGTAATATTTCGTTGGAAAACAACAAAGTTATTGAGGTTAAAGCATATTCATGACCGATTATTCCTATGGGAGATATATGATATAGTCATCCGATCGAAATGATTCCGAGATATACAATGCCTGTAGCAAAAAGAAGCCTAGGTGCTAAATTTCAGCTCTGGAGCTTGAAGGGTCTCGGAGAAGATTGCGTTGATCCAGACAGACGCACAGCTCTTCGTGCTGATCAAGAATATATATACTTTATATAGTCGGAGATGCTTCCTTCTATGCGTAGCAAACTTCTAACCAAAATTAATATACCTTTGTTGCAAAGGTATAAAAACTAGAAGGATGGGCTAACTTCGGCCACGCCGAAGTGCGGGTACCTTTGCAAACTGTTCTTATCAATTACATATAAATTACTAGAAATATTAGAAAGTATATAAAACTAATCATGTCCATGGCTCCAAGAAAATAAACTGACGAGTAAAAAAAAATTTTTTTTTTTTGGTCCTATTGTTCCTATGGGCTATATCATATAGTCGGCCGATTCTATCAAAACTAAACAGACACATTTTTATATATACCAAACATACATATACCAAGTTTCGAGTGAATCGCTGTTAAAATAACCAAGAATTTCATCTAAAACCAATTTTTTGGCCGATCGTTTCTATGGGGGCTATATGATATAGTCAACCGATTTTGATAAAACTTGGTGGATATGTTAAGAGGTATAAAACTCACAAATACCGGCTTTCGTAATATTTCGTTAAAAAACAACAAAGTTATTGAGGTTAAAGCATATTCATGACAGATCGTTCCTATGGGAGCTATATGATATAGTCAACTGATTTTGAAAAAACTTGGTGAATATGTTAGGAAGTATATAAAACTCACAAATAACGGCTTTCGTAATATTCATATTCATGACCGATCGTTCCTATGGGAGCTATATGATATGGTCATCCGATCAGATTCCGAGATATATAATGCCCGCAGCAAAATTTCAGCTCTGTAGCTTCAAGGGTCTCGGAGGAGATTGCGTTGATCCAAACAGACGGACGGACGGACAGACGGAAAGATCTAGGTGAGCCAAGTGCGTGCCCAGACTTGGTACAGAGTCAAGCAAATCCATCAGAAAAGAAATTCATTGCCAAGTTCCAATAATAGCTGCTAATATAATAGCAGAAACCAACAGCAAGAAACAGAAGAAATAGACCTGCTTCACACACTCATACAGCAGTCGCCGCCGAAAGTCAACTGATTTTGATGAAACTTGGTGGATATGTTAAGAAGTATATAACTCACAAATACCGGCTTTCGTAATATTTCGTTAAAAAACAACAAAGTTATTGAGGTTAAAGCATATTCATGACAGATCGTTCCTATGGGAGCTATATGATATAGTCAACTGATTTTGAAAAAACTTGGTGAATATGTTAGGAAGTATATAAAACTCACAAATAACGGCTTTCGTAATATTCATATTCATGACCGATCGTTCCTATGGGAGCTATATGATATGGTCATCCGATCAGATTCCGAGATATATAATGCCCGCAGCAAAATTTCAGCTCTGTAGCTTCAAGGGTCTCGGAGGAGATTGCGTTGATCCAAACAGACGGACGGACGGACAGACGGAAAGATCTAGGTGAGCCAAGTGCGTGCCCAGACTTGGTACAGAGTCAAGCAAATCCATCAGAAAAGAAATTCATTGCCAAGTTCCAATAATAGCTGCTAATATAATAGCAGAAACCAACAGCAAGAAACAGAAGAAATAGACCTGCTTTACACACTCATACAGCAGTCGCCGCCGAAAGTCAACTGATTTTGATGAAACTTGGTGGATATGTTAAGAAGTATATAACTCACAAATACCGGCTTTCGTAATATTTCGTTAAAAAACAACAAAGTTATTGAGGTTAAAGCATATTCATGACAGATCGTTCCTATGGGAGCTATATGATATAGTCAACTGATTTTGAAAAAACTTGGTGAATATGTTAGGAAGTATATAAAACTCACAAATAACGGCTTTCGTAATATTCATATTCATGACCGATCGTTCCTATGGGAGCTATATGATATGGTCATCCGATCAGATTCCGAGATATATAATGCCCGCAGCAAAATTTCAGCTCTGTAGCTTCAAGGGTCTCGGAGGAGATTGCGTTGATCCAAACAGACGGACGGACGGACAGACGGAAAGATCTAGGTGAGCCAAGTGCGTGCCCAGACTTGGTACAGAGTCAAGCAAATCCATCAGAAAAGAAATTCATTGCCAAGTTCCAATAATAGCTGCTAATATAATAGCAGAAACCAACAGCAAGAAACAGAAGAAATAGACCTGCTTTACACACTCATACAGCAGTCGCCGCCGAAAGTTAAAAGGGGACCTCATGTGTGATTTGCCAAGGAGATCACAAATTGGTATCGTGCGATAAAGGAGAGGTGGGATGCCAAAAAGACTCACCGATTATGCCACCAGTGCATGAAGGGACACAAAGAAGTGTGTTAGAGACAAACATTGTGCAATATAACCGGATGTAAGGCAAAGCACAACAGTCATCTCCATTACGAAGCGCCAACATCGTAAGTCATCAACTAACCCTCTAGAAAGTGTTTTATCGTTCCAATTGATGTCTAAGCGTTCATGGATGGCGCTCCCAGTCCACTATGTATCAGCTGGACCGGAAATGTCAGAAGAAGGCTGAATTTAAAAATCTCCAAACAGGGTCAACTTAAACTATTTAAGTTAAACGACGCTTGTACTGGGTCTGTCTGCAGAGTCCATGATGGGGCATCAAATAAGCAAATATCCACATCTATGAAATCTGCGATTACCGAGCTATACAAACATAGTTCCAAAAATGATCATCGGCATCAACAATCCAAATCTCATTGCTGCGCAAAAGGTGCGCGAAGGCAAGTGGCAGCAACCCATTGGACCATATTTGGTGGATCGTGGCAAGGCCGTAACAAGCTAAACATCCATAGATGAAATGGTCAAACAAAGCTACGAAAATCTCCAGAGATCTTCGCAGATTTTGTAAAACACAATAACTGTTAATGCTTGGATTTATACCTCAGGATTACTGTGGAAAGATGATCATCGATGCTTTCCTGACAGCCGTCTGACAGCAAAAAGAAGGCTATTGCGTCTCCGCAGGAAACTGGAAAGCAATCCCCAGCTAGCTGCAGAGTTTGTCCAACAAATACATAACCTCATCTCCAAGGGATATGCCAAGAATATAGATATATACCATCAATTCCTCCACCTTCTTATTTTTAACTTCTTGCATTTTTGGATTCTTCGGATAGAATCTTTGTTTTATTGGCTTATCATGACACATAGTGGTTGACTGCATACCTCTTTTATAATTCCCAGTTACTTTGGCCAATTCGGCCAGCTCTTCCCACATGAAGTATCTGACTTCTATCTCTGGTGCATCTGTCACTATTGCCGTCGGAATCCTTTCTGTCAGCCTCCCTTTTATTCTGCACATTGAAGTTATTTTAATTTGGTATCCTGCGCATGGTATGGTGTTCCCATTTGCTTTATAAAATTCCATCCTAACACTACCGCATCGATTCCGCCAGGCAATACTAAAAATGGCATTTCAACTACTTTGCCTCCAAATTGCACTTCAGCGATTCATTGCCAGTCTATTTCTTTGACTTTTCCGTCTGCCAATTTCACCTGTTTTCTTGCTCTTGTTAGGTGCTCTTCTTTAGATAATTTTTCTACTAGCTTTTAGTTTACAAAACTGCTTGTGGCACCCGAATCTACCGTCTACTGCTCGCTCCTTGCAGGCAGGAACTGGTTTGCGTTTCCCGTTGTTATGCAGCAATGCATAGATCATGCTCCGATATTTCCGTAATTCAAACAGAACAACAGCCTTCTATTACTGCATTCCCTAGCCCAGTGTCCGTCTGTCCCTTAGTGAAATTCCGTCTTTGTGCCGGTAGTGGTGTATCTTCATCTAAGCAGCGTCTGCAAACGGTGTTATGTCTGTTTTCTTGCATAACTGTCCGTCTTTTCCCGCCCATTGGTTTCTGTGAGCGTTTTCTTTGGGCCTCTTATTGGAACTGTTTACTTTCCTCTTCCAACGTTATAAACAAATCTGGACATTTCAATAATTGCATCATGGCTTTTATTTCCACCATGAAATCTTAATAAGACTCGTTCCATTGTTGTTTTCTAGCTTTTCCTTGAGCAGCTAGTTTGCGTAAATATTCCCTCGGCAGGTAATATTTTTTGAACGCCTCTTTCCAGGTCAATTCCTATTATTTGCGTACCACTTTATTAATGACTTATCTTTTAGTTATTCTGGCATTGCCCTTGCATCATGGTTTGTATTTCCACCATGAAATCTTAAAAAGACTCGTTCCATTGTTGTTTTTTAGCTTTTCCTAGAAAAGTTTTGCGTAAAAATTTCCCTCGGCAGGAAATATTTTTTGAATGCCTCTTTCCAGGTCAATTCCTATTGTTTGTGTACCAATCTTTTAGTTATCTTTTAGTTATTCTGGCATCGCAGTTGGGATCATGTTGATGTCTAATCCGAACATGTCTGCAGACCATTCGACTAGTTCAGGGAAGTCTAACGGCTTGAAATGCCCTTGAAACAGAATGTACATTCCCTCACTTGTTTTGTCACGTTGCTTGTATTTGTTAAACCGACTTTGCTACTTTCTGTTGCTTGTTGCCAATTTTGCAATTTCCCCCACATGCATCGCTTTTGCAGCCTTTGTAAATTTTAATGCGCCAACGATTTATTGCGATGGATTGCCGGCCCAGTTATCAACAACTGCGTCGAGTACAGCAAGAAAACAGGCGAAATTGGCAGACGGAAAAGTCAAACAAATAGACGGGCAATGGATAGCTAAAGAGCAATTTGCAGTAAAAATGCCATTTTCAATATTGTCTGGCAGAATCGATACGGTGGTGTTAGAGTGGATTTTTATAAAGCAAATGGGAACAACATACAATGCGCAGGACACCAAATTGAAATAACTTTAATGTGAAAAATAAAAGGTAGGCTGACTGAAAGATTTCGACGGCAATAATGACAGATGCACCGGAGCTAGAAGTCAGGGACTTTATGTGCGAAAAATTGGCCAAAATAACTGGGACAGAGTAGTCATCACACTATCAATATGTGTAATGTTAAGCCAATAAAACAAAGATACTATCCAAAGAATCCAAAAATGCAAGGAATAATAAATGAGGAGGTAAGCGAATTATCAGCAATGGGATACATAGAACGGTCAAATAGTTCTTACAGCTCACCAATAGTAATGGTAAAAAGGAAACAAACTGGTAAATGGAGGCTATGCGTTGATTTCAGGCAGATGAATGCAAAAGTCGAATATCCAATGCCTAGAATCGACTTCTCGTTCGTGCGTTCTACAAATTCGGTCATCTCTTTCTCTGCTCAAGTTTAATGACTATTATCTATATTTGTCTCTATTAATTTAAAATCTAGAGGTCTCGAGATTTATTTACATATATTGTGTAACTAAAGGGAGAGACTGAGTTATATACCCCGCCTAGAAAACTTCCTTACAGATAGCGCATGTTCGAAAGAATTACCGCTCGTTTTCCATCACGGTTTATTCCTATGAGAAGGGGGTATGAGGGAGTTTCGTTGGTTCTCTTTGGTCGACGTAGCCACAGCGGGATCTTTTGGAGACTCACTCCTATCAAGCAATGAAGCGAATTCTGCGACGCCAGCAGAGCAGAGGCACAGGATCAAGACACGTCCAGACCACAACAAACCGTGCAGGTTCCGGTGCGAAGAAAACTGCTTGGCCTATCGCGTCCGCATCACAGCTGGCGGGAGTATAACAATTTCTTTTGCCTCCGCGAAGTAAGGAGGAAGTGTGAGGAATCACAAATTTTTGTTATTTTCTTATATTAATATATATAGCTTTAGGCTTACCCTCAGAATTAATATGCTCTATTGGCGCAGTTCTCATGCAATGATTTCTTGCAAAAGGTCGCATAGTTGGTCGTGGCACACTCTGGTAACGGTTGAACTCGACTCGCGCACTCAGCTATCACATCATCACGCAATTGTAGAACGGTGTTGTTATGGACTACAGGGAATATTTTAATTTGGATACACTCATTAAACTTATTATAGTAATCTCTGTGAGATGTTCGGTAAAGATAGTTTAAAGATCATTATGATCGAATATTGGCGGACTTATTATATTAGATTTGGCAAGTGTGATCGTCAACATGAGATTTTGAATTTCTGATATTAGATTCTATGGTGCACCGTTAAACTTGCTAAGTTGTTCCTAATGTGTTCTATATCTACTTCTAAAAGATTTCAAATATGCGATTGCTAATCTTACTGTATTCTTTACTATTGTTGCAAAATAAGAAAAATTTGATGAGTGCTTTTTATAACTATGCTGCTCCCACACCAAAACATCACCGTCCAGAATTGGAACATAGTTTGCGTGAGTGAAAGCAGTGATGCGCGCGTGAGTCGCGGCAACGAGTATAAATAATATCCCGATGAACCTGTGTGAAATGAAATTACACGTCAGCCATGCGTTGTGCTCGGAATTCCGGTAACAATAGTTTCGACGTAGAATGCTCCAGCAGTACGTGGTTCTCTGTCCAACACTCGAAAGGCTGGGGTGAATCCGGTAGAATTACATGCGCTTGAGGGGAGTAGTTGATCTCAATTGACGTTCTGACGTGGTGTATACGGTGCGGTGTACTGAAGTTCCACTCCAGCTCGTTGACAAAGTTCCCTAAATGATTTACTGGTAAACTGCGTTCCATTATCGCAGACAAGAGTACGTGCAGTTCCGAATCGTCCAATGATCGGAAAGCCTTTTCCAATGCAGTAGTGGTAGCTTTACGCAGCGGTACGAGCTCCACCCATCTACTGTAGGCATCTAGAAAGACTAACAAGACTGTGTTATCTTGTTTCGACCGGGGTAGAGGGCCGGTAGGGTAGCAATAACAAATATTTTTTTTTTTAAATTTTTTTTTTCAAACAGTTCATACGTTGCGGGCAAATAAATATGGTGGGGCTTTAATCCACAAAATTAATCCCTACACTTGCCTAACTAATTTAAAAATCTTTCTCGAGGTCCCTGCTCGGGCGCCATCTGTAAGGAAGTTTTCCAGCCTGGGTACACATCTCAATCTATCCAGGGCCTTTACTTACAGAAAATTTATAAGTAAAACTCGAGACCTCTGGATTCCTAAACTAGTTGAGGCATATGTAGGAAATAATTCTTTATTTGACATACCAATTTAGTAACGTGGCCTCAAGGCTGACTCACCCGAATATAATTTGCACACTCTTAGCGGTGATAAAGGTAATGGCTTTTCCTTATTTTTATTATTTTCTACGGTTTAATTTACACTGTCTTTGCTTTTGTACCACTGTAACTGAGTCTTTGACTTCTATGTGTTCACTTGTTTTGTTCTTGTTTTTCACTGTCTGTATTATTTGATTTTTTTCCTTGACGATAATTTTACGTATTAACTCTCCGGCGGCCAGAAACTAAGTGACATATGCACGTGCATCTCTTTGCATGCCTGGCCAGAAATATTTAGCCGCTATTCGGGCAATCGTTCTCCTACTGCCTGTATGTCCTGCAGTTGGAGAGTCGCGGTTTTCCGATATTATTTGTTGCCCTAAAGGTTTCGGCACACATAATTTCCACGACACAACATCTTCATGCCCTGCCCTATGTGGTATATTTCTATATAACTGCCCATTTTCCATAACATAGTCTGTATATTTTTGCGGATTTTCCTTTACTTTTTTGGCCATATTTTCGATCCATACACAGCTCTGAGCTGACTGTTCAATTTTGCTGCGATTATCCTGTATTCTTCTGCATGCTTCCAATGGTTGCCTTGACAATGCATCTGCAACGACATTTAATTTTCCTTTGCGATATGTTATTTCAAAGTCATATTGCTGCAACTCCAATTCCCATCTTGCAATCCGCCCTGTTGGACTTTCGATGCTATTCAGCCATTTCAGTGCCATGTGATCAGTAATGACTTTGAAATGATATCCTTCTAAGTATGGCTTCGTCCACCAGTTACATTTGGGCGTAGTGTCCTGTGCTATTGTGCTACATCGGCGACAACATTTAGTTTAGCGACTGAGACTTCGGTAACTCTGCTGCTATGAAACGGGATATAACTTGGTGTTCTTATCTTTGGTATACGTGTTGAACTTTCGTTGCGATCCTGTGGGGCTTCTAGTTGGCCTAAAACTGGCGAGGCTGGGGCTTGTTCTCGTTGCATGTTGACGATGATAGAATGAGAGATAGGCTTCTTTCAATGCACTGTAGGTGACTTGAGTTGTATATAATTTTCTCCGCAGCGAATGGTAGCTCTAATCCCTTTTAGAAAATCTGTCCCTAAGACGAATTGAACCATGATATTTGACTTGACTCCTAACGACACTTCAATGCGTAAGGCTCTGGTAACTTCCTTCTGTGAGCTGTCGCCCACGTGAATCACGGTTCTTACATCTCTCCAGTCATCGGCGGATCCCAGTTGCTGAGCTAAGTGTTCACCTGTATCGATTGTCGCATCCACTAGGGTGTGATTAACGCATATACGCGCTATGATGCGACCCTCTTTGAATCTGAGAATATCTAAAGTTGGGGTTGGTTGAGCGCAGCTTTCGTCTGATCCCCGTTCAAACGAAGGCGCCCGTCGTTTCCCGATTGTCGACAGCATTCGATCGTACGCCGACCTCGTTGACCACACTCCCAAAAGAAGATTACACGGGGTTTGGTACAATTCCTGGCGAAGTGGCAGTCTCACTACGTCGGCGGCAAGCTCGACGTAGGTCAATGGGGACGTCAGATAGCTGGTAGACCTTTGGAATCAACGTGTTAGTTTTTTTTTTAGTTTGCAACATCTCAGGATTGTGAAATCCGTTTTCTACGGCGTATGAAGTAGTTGACGTTGGGAAAACGGCGTTTGACGGACGTCTAAATCCAGTCTCGGGATGAGAATAGTTGTTCTCACTTTGAATAATTTCAAAGTTCACTAGCAGCTTAGTCAGCTCTGCTAGATCCTTGAAATCGATGCGTCTTGTATATAGCTGATACTCCGGGTGCAGGTTGTCGTATATTCTATCTAGTTCTCGGGTCGAAGAGTAGTTGGCCCTTTTCATCATTAGACGTAGCTCGACTAAGTATTGTTTGAATGGTTCTCCGGCTTTTTGGCGTCGGGTACGGATGGCATCCTCGAGTTGGGCGGTAAGAAAAACTCTAGGAATTCATGCTTAAATGTTGTCCAGTTGGCCTCCAGTAAATCGCAAGTCTCCCACCATCCTTCCACTTTGCCTGAGAGTAAAAGTGACATCATACAGTGATTCCAGGTTAATCCTGTACGTGGCAGCTCGAGTTTCTATTTTCTCCAAGAAATACAGCAGATCTGTAGAACCATCGAAGGACACGCCCCACTTGCACACCTTTTCGGCGATGGCGGCATATCCTGATGTCGCTCGTTTTGGGATTTCTAGAGAAAATTGGGCGTTTCCAGTCGAAGGGGTATTGGGCACCAGTGGCAGTGTCGGAATTAGATGATTGCGGGTTGCATCTACCTCTGTATCCTTTGGGTGTTCGTCGATCAGCTGGGCAGGGGAGGTAGATCGTGAGCGTGGCTTCACATCTAGTGTGCGGTCGTTGGTGGCTGCTTGTCCATATTGAGTTTCCAGATCGGTTAAGCGGGCGAGTACTTCTGGTAGATAATCCTCCCGAGATGCGAAGTTAGCAAACCGACTGCGCATCTCCTCTACAGTTCCAGCTCGTAGGCGTGGTTGACGAACTTTGCTAGGTCGCGGATCCGAGGCAGTCGCATTATCGAGCTTTGTGGTCTTCTATTGTTCGGCTAACCACAATTATATCATCCTGATACGCGAACGCGTGTGGCATCATTTCTGGTCCTATGACCATATCTGAAGCTCGTTGGAATGTTGCAGACGCTGAGTGCAAACCGAATTGCATCACTTTCCATTGATATAATCCCTTTCCTGGAACTGTGAAAGCTGTCATCTTTCTGCTGTTCATTTCCAGCGGAATCTGCCAATATCCATCTTTTAAATCTAAACTGCTTATGAATTTTGCTTCGCGCAGTTGATCTAAAATATAGTCAATTCTCGGCATTGGATGAGCGTCTTTTATAGATTTTGCATTTATCTGCCTGAAGTCAACACAGCCTCCATTTTCCAGTTTGTTTCCTTTTTACCATTACTATTGGTAAGCTGTAAGGACTATTTGACCGTTCTATGTATCCCATTGCTGATAATTCGCTTACCTCCTCATTTATTATTCCTTGCATTTTTGGATTCTTTGGATAGTATCTTTGTTTTATTGGCTTAACATTACACATATTGATAGTGTGATGACTACTCTGTCCCAGTTATTTTGGCCAATTTTTCGCACATAAAGTCCCTGACTTCTAGCTCCGGTGCATCTGTCATTATTGCCGTCGAAATCTTTCAGTCAGCCTACCTTTTATTTTTCACATTAAAGTTATTTCAATTTGGTGTCCTGCGCATTGTATGTTGTTCCCATTTGCTTTATAAAATTCCACTCTAACACCACCGTATCGATTCTGCCAGACATAATTGAAAATGGCATTTTCACTGCAAATTGCTCTTTAGCTATCCATTGCCCGTCTATTTGTTTGACTTTTCCGTCTGCCAATTTCGCCTATTTTCTTGCTGTACTCGACGCAGTTGTTGATAACTGGGCCGGCAATCCATCGCAATAAATCGTTGGCGCATTAAAATTTACAAAGGCTGCAAAAGCGATGCATGTGGGGGAAATTGCAAAATTGGCAACAAGCAACAGAAAGTAGCAAAGTCGGTTTAACAAATACAAGCAACGTGACAAAACAAGTGAGGGAATGGACATTCTGTTTTAAGGGCATTTCAAGCCGTTAGACTTCCCTGAACTAGTCGAATGGTCTGCAGACATGTTCGGATTAGACATCAACATGATCCCAACTGCGATGCCAGAATAACTAAAAGATAAGGCATTAAAATGGTACACAAACAATAGGAATTGACCTGGAAAGAGGCATTCAAAAAATATTTTCTGCCGAGGGAATATTTACGCAAAACTAGCAGGTCAAGGAAAAGCTAGAAAACAACAATGGAACGACTCTTTTTAAGATTTCATGGTGGAAATACAAACCATGATGCAAGGGCAATGCCAGAATAACTGAAAGATAAGGCATTAAAGTGGTACGCAAATAATAGGAATTGACCTGGAAAGAGGCGTTCAAAAAATATTACCTGCCGAGGGAATATTTACGCAAACTAGCAGCTCAAGGAAAAGCTAGAAAACAACAATGGAACGAGTCTTATTAAGATTTCATGGTGGAAATACAAACCATGATGCAATTATTGAAATGTCCAGATTTGTTTATAACGTTGGAACAGGAAAGTAAACAGTTCAAACAAGAGGCCGAAAGAGAACGCTCACAGAAACCAATGGGCGGGAAAAGACGGACAGTTATGCAAGAAAACAGACATAACACCGTTTGCAGACGCTGCTTAGATGAAGATCCACCACTACCGGCACAAAGACGGAATTTCAATAAGGGGCCAACAGACGGACACTGGGCTAGGGAATGCAGTAATAGAAGGCTGTTGTTCTGTTTGAATTACGGAAATATCGGAGCATGATCTATGCATTGCTGCATAACAACGGGAAACGCAAACCAGTTCCTGCCTGCAAGGAGCGAGCAGTAGACGGTAGACTCGGGTGCCACAAGCAGTTTTGTAAACTAAAAGCTAGTAGAAAAATGAAGCAAGCAAGTCGTCCCTGCCGACTTTGAGTATACCCTGTACCAAGTAGAGTAACTGTATTAAATCAAACTCCTTAAAATTTGCCATCAGTTCAAACTAAAATTCTCCTCACAAGCGGCAGCAACGAAGGCATGCTATCTCGCTCACACTTAGCACGCAATGTCGCACTGGGCATTTCAGTACAAAATGTATATAGATATATCTCCGATATTTCTTGTCAGATTTTAACGAAATTTGGTGAGCTGATACCTTTTGGCCATATTATTGGGTGAGAATACGCTACCTTGAATATAACACTAGTTATTCGTTTTTCCTAAATTGCGGGGGCGGAAGTGGGCGTGGCAAAAATTTGAAACAAACTTGATCTGCGTAGACACTACACGAATGCTGACACCAAATTTGGTTGCTCTAGCTCTTGTAGTCTCTGAGATCCACGTGTTCATACGGACGGACGGACAGACGGACAGACGGACGGACAGACGGACAGACGGACATGTCTCAATCGACTCGGCTGTTGATGCTGATCAAGAATATATATACTTTATGGGGTCAGAAATGCTTCCTTCTGCTTGTTACATACATTTTAGCGACTTTAATATACCCTTTTACCCTATGGGTACAGAGTATAATTATCTAAAGAAGAGCACCTAACAAGAGTAAGAACAGGTGAAATTGGCAGACGGAAAAGTCAAAGAAATAGACTGGCAATGAATCGCTGAAGTCCAATTTGGAGGCAAAGTAGTTGAAATGCCATTTTTAGTATTGCCTGTCGGAATCGATGCGGTAGTGTTAGGATGGAATTTTATAAAGCAAAGGGGAACACCATACAATGCGCAGGACACCAAATTAAAATAACTTCAATGTGCAGAATAAAAGGGAGGCTGACAGAAAGGATTCCGACGGCAATAGCGACAGATGCACCAGAGATAGAAGTCAGATACTTCATGTGGGAAGAACTGGCCGAATTGGCCAAAATAACTGGGACATATAAAGGAGGTATGCAGTCAACCACTATGTGTCATCATGATAAGCCAATAAAACAAAGATTCTATCCGAAGAATCCAAAAATGCAAGAAGTTAAAAATAAGAAGGTGGAGGAATTGATGGTAATGGGATATAAAAAACTGTCAACTAGTTCGAATCAAACTGGAAAATGGGAGCTAAGTGTTTATTGCAGGCAGATAAATGCAAAATCTATAAAAGATGCATATTTAATGCTGAGAATCGACTACATTTTAGATCAACTGCATCACTTTCCATTGATATAATCCCTTTCCTGGAACTGTGAAAGCTGTCATCTTTCTGCTGTTCATTTCCAGCGGAATCTGCCAATATCCATCTTTTAAATCTAAACTGCTTATGAATTTTGCTTCGCGCAGTTGATCTAAAATATAGTCAATTCTCGGCATTGGATGAGCGTCTTTTATAGATTTTGCATTTATCTGCCTGAAGTCAACACAGCCTCCATTTTCCAGTTTGTTTCCTTTTTACCATTACTATTGGTAAGCTGTAAGGACTATTTGACCGTTCTATGTATCCCATTGCTGATAATTCGCTTACCTCCTCATTTATTATTCCTTGCATTTTTGGATTCTTTGGATAGTATCTTTGTTTTATTGGCTTAACATTACACATATTGATAGTGTGATGACTACTCTGTCCCAGTTATTTTGGCCAATTTTTCGCACATAAAGTCCCTGACTTCTAGCTCCGGTGCATCTGTCATTATTGCCGTCGAAATCTTTCAGTCAGCCTACCTTTTATTTTTCACATTAAAGTTATTTCAATTTGGTGTCCTGCGCATTGTATGTTGTTCCCATTTGCTTTATAAAATTCCACTCTAACACCACCGTATCGATTCTGCCAGACATAATTGAAAATGGCATTTTCACTGCAAATTGCTCTTTAGCTATCCATTGCCCGTCTATTTGTTTGACTTTTCCGTCTGCCAATTTCGCCTATTTTCTTGCTGTACTCGACGCAGTTGTTGATAACTGGGCCGGCAATCCATCGCAATAAATCGTTGGCGCATTAAAATTTACAAAGGCTGCAAAAGCGATGCATGTGGGGGGAAATTGCAAAATTGGCAACAAGCAACAGAAAGTAGCAAAGTCGGTTTAACAAATACAAGCAACGTGACAAAACAAGTGAGGGAATGGACATTCTGTTTTAAGGGCATTTCAAGCCGTTAGACTTCCCTGAACTAGTCGAATGGTCTGCAGACATGTTCGGATTAGACATCAACATGATCCCAACTGCGATGCCAGAATAACTAAAAGATAAGGCATTAAAATGGTACACAAACAATAGGAATTGACCTGGAAAGAGGCATTCAAAAATATTTTCTGCCGAGGGAATATTTACGCAAAACTAGCAGGTCAAGGAAAAGCTAGAAAACAACAATGGAACGACTCTTTTTAAGATTTCATGGTGGAAATACAAACCATGATGCAAGGGCAATGCCAGAATAACTGAAAGATAAGGCATTAAAGTGGTACGCAAATAATAGGAATTGACCTGGAAAGAGGCGTTCAAAAAATATTACCTGCCGAGGGAATATTTACGCAAACTAGCAGCTCAAGGAAAAGCTAGAAAACAACAATGGAACGAGTCTTATTAAGATTTCATGGTGGAAATACAAACCATGATGCAATTATTGAAATGTCCAGATTTGTTTATAACGTTGGAACAGGAAAGTAAACAGTTCAAACAAGAGGCCGAAAGAGAACGCTCACAGAAACCAATGGGCGGGAAAAGACGGACAGTTATGCAAGAAAACAGACATAACACCGTTTGCAGACGCTGCTTAGATGAAGATCCACCACTACCGGCACAAAGACGGAATTTCAATAAGGGGCCAACAGACGGACACTGGGCTAGGGAATGCAGTAATAGAAGGCTGTTGTTCTGTTTGAATTACGGAAATATCGGAGCATGATCTATGCATTGCTGCATAACAACGGGAAACGCAAACCAGTTCCTGCCTGCAAGGAGCGAGCAGTAGACGGTAGACTCGGGTGCCACAAGCAGTTTTGTAAACTAAAAGCTAGTAGAAAAATGAAGCAAGCAAGTCGTCCCTGCCGACTTTGAGTATACCCTGTACCAAGTAGAGTAACTGTATTAAATCAAACTCCTTAAAATTTGCCATCAGTTCAAACTAAAATTCTCCTCACAAGCGGCAGCAACGAAGGCATGCTATCTCGCTCACACTTAGCACGCAATGTCGCACTGGGCATTTCAGTACAAAATGTATATAGATATATCTCCGATATTTCTTGTCAGATTTTAACGAAATTTGGTGAGCTGATACCTTTTGGCCATATTATTGGGTGAGAATACGCTACCTTGAATATAACACTAGTTATTCGTTTTTCCTAAATTGCGGGGGCGGAAGTGGGCGTGGCAAAAATTTGAAACAAACTTGATCTGCGTAGACACTACACGAATGCTGACACCAAATTTGGTTGCTCTAGCTCTTGTAGTCTCTGAGATCCACGTGTTCATACGGACGGACGGACAGACGGACAGACGGACGGACAGACGGACAGACGGACATGTCTCAATCGACTCGGCTGTTGATGCTGATCAAGAATATATATACTTTATGGGGTCAGAAATGCTTCCTTCTGCTTGTTACATACATTTTAGCGACTTTAATATACCCTTTTACCCTATGGGTACAGAGTATAATTATCTAAAGAAGAGCACCTAACAAGAGTAAGAACAGGTGAAATTGGCAGACGGAAAAGTCAAAGAAATAGACTGGCAATGAATCGCTGAAGTCCAATTTGGAGGCAAAGTAGTTGAAATGCCATTTTTAGTATTGCCTGTCGGAATCGATGCGGTAGTGTTAGGATGGAATTTTATAAAGCAAAGGGGAACACCATACAATGCGCAGGACACCAAATTAAAATAACTTCAATGTGCAGAATAAAAGGGAGGCTGACAGAAAGGATTCCGACGGCAATAGCGACAGATGCACCAGAGATAGAAGTCAGATACTTCATGTGGGAAGAACTGGCCGAATTGGCCAAAATAACTGGGACATATAAAGGAGGTATGCAGTCAACCACTATGTGTCATCATGATAAGCCAATAAAACAAAGATTCTATCCGAAGAATCCAAAAATGCAAGAAGTTAAAAATAAGAAGGTGGAGGAATTGATGGTAATGGGATATAAAAAACTGTCAACTAGTTCGAATCAAACTGGAAAATGGGAGCTAAGTGTTTATTGCAGGCAGATAAATGCAAAATCTATAAAAGATGCATATTTAATGCTGAGAATCGACTACATTTTAGATCAACTGCGCGAAGCGAAATTTATAGGCAGTTTAAAAGATTGGTATTGGCAGATTCCGTTGGAAATAAACAGTAGGAAGATGACAGATTTCACATTTCGACTTTGGTGTTGATGCTAATCAAGAATAAATATTTTTTATGGGGTCGAAATTGCCTCCTACTGCTACTTACATCACAGCGGTTCGCATATGCATGCCTGGTCAGAAATATTTAGCTGCCAGGTTGTTCTCCTACTGCCTGTATGTCATGTAGAGAGAAAGAGAGATATTAATTGTCGTTTTATGGCTTCGGCACACATAATTTTCACGATACGTTTTCATGCCCTGCCCTATGCGGTATGTTTTTATATAACTGTCCATTTTTATACCTTTGCAAAAAAGATATATTAATTTTGGTCAGAAGTTTGCAACGCATAGAAGGAAGCATCTCCGACTATATAAAGTATATATATTCTTGATCAGCACGATGAGTTGAGTTCATTTAGCCCTGTCCGTATGTCCGTCTGTCTGGATCAACGCAATCATATATCATATAGCTCCCATAGGAACGATCGTCAATAAGCTTTAACCTCAATAACATTGTTGTTTTCCAACGAAATATTATGAAAGCCGGTATTTGTGAGTTTTATATACTTTTTAACATATCCACTTAGTTTTATCAAAATGGGTTTACTATATTTTATAGCTCCCATAGGAACGATCGGTCATGAATATGGATTTCGAGCAATAACTTGGTTGTTTTAAAAGCGACTATCACTAAATTTGGTATTTATAGTAGAACCCATAAATATGGGTTCTATATACTTTCTAACATATCTAGAAAGTTTTATCAGAATAAGGGGCACTATATCATATAGCTCCCATAGGAACGATCGGACAAAAAATTGGTTTTAGATGAAAATCTTGGTTATTTTAACAGCGATTCACTCGAAATTTGCTATATGTTAGTTTGGTATATATAAAAATGTGTCTGTTGAGTTTTAACAGAATCGGACGACTATATGATATAGGACCTATAGGAACAAAAAAAAAAAATTTTTTTTCTTGGAGCCAAGTTGGATGGCAGCCTCAACGAACTCCCTTTAGCAGCTCCGCTGTTCCATTAAAGCTCTCTTATTGATTTTTTGATCGGCGTGGATTTTTTCCACATATTTTGGGAGAGTAAAATTCAATTATAACGCGCACGCGGTACAAATTAATGAAAAACTTATAACAAACTAGATATTTGGAAATAAGTGAAGGCGTGCTCTTACTTAGTTAGCGGTTGATACGAAAAGAAAAGAAATTCTCTCGTTAAACATTGACCCAATATATATATGTATATATATATTTGACCGTCCTATGTATCCCATTGCCATTAATTCGTTTATCTTCTCATTAATTATTCCTTGCATTTTTGGATTCTTTGGATAGTATCTTTGTAGTCATCACACATATTGATAGTGTGTATGACTACTCTAGATGTCCCAATTATTTTGGCCAATTCTTCGCACATAAAGTCCCTGGCTTCTAGCTCCGGTGCATCTGTCATTATTGCCGTCGAAATCTTTCAGTCAGCCTCCCTTTTATCTTGCACATTGAAGTTGTATGGTGTTCCCATTTGCTTTATAAAATTCCACCCAAAACCAACATCGATTCCGCCAGACAATACTGCAAATGGCAGTTTTACTGCTATTTCTCCAAATTACACTTTAGCGATCCATTGTCTATTTCTTTGACTGCTCCGACTGCAAATTTTACCTCTTTTCTTGCCCTTGTTAGGTGCTCTTCTTTAGCTAATTATACCCTATACCCATAGGGTAAATAGGGTATATTAAAGTCGCTAAATGCATGTTACAGGCACAAGGAAACATTTCCGACCCCATAAAGTATATATATTCTTGATCAGCATCAACAGCCGAGTCGATTGAGACAAGTCCGTCTGTCCGTCCGTATGAACACGTAGTGTCTACTCAGGCCAAGTTTGTTTTCGCCCCCGACTTTTTATCTTTGCATTTGATAAATGGTGCTCCTTGGCCCACACTATTGTGGCCTCTGGCCACTCGTTGCCTGCTTCTTCCTTAAATTATGTCTAGATTGATCCTGTGCAGTTTTTTCCACATTGCTTCGCACCAAAATGCCCACCTCTTTAATTAATTCCGAATTGCCACCTGGCCGCTGGCTTGGTTTGTAACGATCCTTTTTGATCCTTACTTGCGACAGAGCAGTATTTCAGGTGATGGGCTACGATACAACAAATTTATTTTGTGCGCTGGTGAAATGAAAAATTACAGTATCTAATAATCTGCTAAGATAGCTCCTAGACTTTCTACTGCCTTTCTACTTACTTCACTGTTTCACTGTTACGCTTCGCCTAGCAACTTATCTATTTATAGGCATCGCGTCCCTCTTGGGTCAAGATGGTGGGATAATGTACCGTTGCCAGTACTTTTCCACGCGCCAATATTTGCCATCGCAATTTTTTTTGTGTTCGGCCTTCTTAGATAATGTAGGATGCAGTTCAAATTTATAGCAGACCTACATTATGGTTCTGAACTCGAGTTTAAGAATATTGCACTTAGCAACAGCTAATTACAACATTCGGCGCATGCGTCTCGCTTACACCTACAGCAGCATTAAAGTACAAGTGCGCGAGATCATACGATTTAACCGTTAGTTTTAGAGCTTTAGCTTGCAAAAGTCGTTATTTATTGAAAATTTATTAATTTTAATTTTTATCTTTATTTATTAATTTTCATTTGTTTATTTATTAAGTATTTATTTAACTAAAACATGTCTTTTTTTTATATAAGGAGCTACGTGTTCTGGAAAGGGCACGTAATATAGGAGGGACATGAGCAGCCCGCCATAGTCTTGCGAAGCAATAACCCAGTTAGTTCCGTTTCTCCTGGAAATGGTCTCTCTATACAGACGAATGAAACTGTAGTTTCCGAACAGTCCGGGCAACTACCAAATTCTTTTGTTATTGCCAACAGCTGCCCAGTTAGAGGAACACCATTAATTAGGCCTCTGACTGGAGTTCCACCAAAGAAACATATATTTGTTTCTAGGCTTGATCCCAAAACTTCTTCGGATGACGTCTTAGGTTACATTAAGACAAAAAAGCAAGCATCAAAAATAGCGGTGGAAAAATTTAAATGTAATTATTCTAGGGAGATGTCTTCCTTTAAAATTAGTGTCCCGGTTGAACTGTTTGACTGCATCTGTAGTAACAACTTTTGGCCGGATCACATGACTTTAATTTACCGGAAATAGTATGGTCCCCTACTGACGAATCTGCTTTGTTGCTCCCTTCTATTTCACATTGCTTTATTGAAGGTCTTTTCGAGTTATCTTTGACTCAAATAAATCCAGTCCGTAACAAGAATAATTGATTTTTGGATCTGATATTTGTCCCCGATTCCACCAATGGTGCAGTTTCTAGAATAAACCCTCTTGTCCTGCCTGAAGATAGTTTTCATCCTACTTTGAAGTTTACTATTGATCTTCCGTATCGTGTACCGACTGTTGGTGCCTGTCCTGCGGTTAAATCCCGTAATTTTCGCAGGACCAATTTAAGTAAGTTAACTGAGCTCAGTCTTAAGACTGATTGGTCTTCCCTGTATAGTTGTTCAAACATGAACCAAGCTATTTCTCTGTTTTATAACACTCTTGGTTCGCTTTTTAAGGTTTGTGTACCGCTGAGGATCCCTGTGTCGGCCTATAGGCCCCCCTGGCATTCTCGGGAGCTAACTAAATTGAAAAATGTAAAATCGAGGTGTTATAAAATTTACAAGAAATATAGGAGGGACATGAGCAGCCCGCCATAGTCTTGCGAAGTAATAACCCCAGTTAGTCCCGCAGGTCTCTTATGGCATATCACACACTCCTTCTTTCTTTTTGTTTCCTATTTTCTCTTCTATCTTTTGCCCTTTCTCCATAATCAATATCAATATATATATATGTGAGATGGAGTGGGGTAAGTTGCAACGTTGTGGCAACTCCCGGAAGCAGATATTAATTGCAATGTGGTGGCAACACCAAAAGCAGAAGAGAGAGAATTTAACGCAGTTCAAGCGAGGAAAGTCGACAATAAGCAGCAGTAGAAGAAGCTTAAGCAGCATCAGCAGTATCATCAGCAGCATCAGCAGTATCATAAGCAGCATCAGCAGTATCATCAGCAGCAGCAGCCGGAAGTACATTATAATATTATCATAAACAAACATTAATAAAGATATATAAATATCTCACATTTGGGGGCTCAACCGATCGTGGATTGCCAGGGCGAAGTTACATGAGTGCAAAATCAAAAAAGCAGACAAAAGCAAGAGCGATTCCTAATTTCGCAATAAGTCGCACCAAGCCGTCAGCCGCCAGAAAGAGACAGCTAGTTTTTTCATTTGAAAAATCTAACTGCGCAATAAGTTGCAACAAGCCGTCAGCCGCCAGAAAGAGACAGCTAGTTCTTTCACCGGAGAAATTTTATTTCGAAAGATTTCGCAATATTGCGTCAGCCAAAGAAACTTCGAGAAGACCAAGCAAGCTTCTCCAATACGAGTATTGCGGAACAGAGTAATCATGCCGAAGGAACAAGATCTACCAGGCTCAAAGATGGACCTGAGTGAAATGCCTAGTGGATCAACAGCCGCCGAAGACCGTCGCAGAGAAGCAGAGGAAGTTGCCAGGAATTCAACAGTGATGACAGGAACTAATGAGATGCTGCACGAAATAGTTCAACTCCTATCATTAAAAATCCATGCTGATGAAATTGACAAAAAGAATGATTCAAAGCTCGTGGTAGAAAATTTCACCAAAATAATTCCGGAGTTCAGTGGAGAAGACATGTCAGTGCAACAGTGGTTTCATAATTTTGAACTAAATGCTGAAGCATACGGATTGAACGAGAAACAAAAATATGTTCAGGCTCGAGCAAAAATGATCCGTACTGCAGCTCTATTTCTGGAGTCCACCGTAGTGTATGAGTATGCCCAGCTGCGCGAACAGCTTCTGGAGGAGTTTGATTGTGAACACCTTTGTAGTGCCGAGATTCACAACCAATTGTCGCATCGTACGAAGTCTGATGAAGAAAGTTTCCAGGAGTATTTGCTACACATGAAACGTATTGCTGCCCGTGGAATAATTGATGTGGAATCAGTTATTCAGTACATTGTCAAGGTATTAAATATGAGAAGTGATTATAAGTATACGTTGTATGGCTGCAGCTCATATAAAGAACTGAAGGAAAAATATGAAATTTATGACAGAATGATCCGTGCAAATGGAAAGTCGCAGTTCGAAAAGAAAGTCCCACCGCTAGGCACACCGAAGTCAAAATATCCCAGAGACGAGAAAAAGCAACATTGCTTGCGGATCAATGAAGCATCTTCGCAAAGATTGTCAAGCCGAATTGAAGTGCTTTCGCTGCAACCAGACTGGACATATGTCTACTAATTGTCCAAGCACTTCCACTGTTAACATCGCATATGAAGAAAAGCGGCTCAAATGCCTCAAGATTAAGGACATCGAAGTCAAGGGTCTTATTGATACTGGTGCGGATGTCTCGCTGCTCAGAAAGTCAACTTTTGGCCGTTTACGAGGAATCCAGATGCAAGCCAGCTCGTCATGTTTAAAAGGACTGGGAAACAACACCACACGACCTGTGGGACAGATCGAGGTAGAAGTGGAGATTGATGGTATTTTTCTGATGCATAAGTTCCTGATTCTAAACGACCACACCATCGGATGTGAATTACTGCTGGGCCATGATTTTATTTCCAAGTTTCAAATGACGTCAACACCCGAAGGATATCACTTTGCTGTTCAGTCCGGAGAGGAAATTGAGGACACAAAACAGATAAGTATTTACAATGTGGTAGAAACAAATGCTGATCCAGATGTTCCTTCACAGTACAAACAAGCCGTTCAGTCGATGATCAAGATTTTTTCTGGAAAAGAGCAAACCGCAGATTGTCCAATAACTTTAAGGATAGTACCCGATGAAAATATAATGCCATTTAGACATTCCCCCAGCCGGATTGCGATCACCGAAGCGGATGTAGTCAAGCAGCAGATTGAGGAATGGCTCAGTGCTGATATAATAAGACGCTCAACATCTAACTTCGTCAGTCGTATTGTGATCGTCAAAAAGAAGGATGGTAGCAACAGAGTCTGTGTTGACTATCGGCAATTAAATAAGATGGTCTTAAAGGATTGCTTTCCTGTACCAATTGTCGAAGACGTTTTGGAGAAATTAGGCAATGCAAAAATTTTCTCAGTCATGGACTTGGAAAATGGGTTCTTTCACGTTCCAGTAGAAGAAAGCAGCAAGAAATACACCGCATTTATAACAAATGAGGGCCTATTCGAGTTTAATAGAGCTCCTTTTGGCTTTTGTAATTCGCCAGCCGTCTTTATACGTTTTGTAAATCATGTATTTCAAAACCTCATAAATGAAAATGTACTTGATTTGTACATGGACGGTATCATAGTACACGCTGATACAGCCAACAAATGCCTTACAAAAGTGCAGAAAGTTTTGAACGTAGCTGCTGAATACGGGCTGAAGATCAAATGGAAGAAGTGCCGATTTTTACAGACAGCGATAACATTTTTGGGTCATCAGATTGCGGAAGGAAGCATCAAACCAGGATTGGATAAAACCAAAGCTATAACCAAGTTTGCGATGCCTCAAAACATTAAGGCTGTTCAGTCCTTTTTGGGACTAACTGGATTCTTTAGAAGATTCATAAAGAACTACTCATTGACTGCTAAGCCATTAACAAATCTGTTACGGAAGGACGTTAAATTCAAAATGGGATTAGAGGAACAACAAACAGTCGCTGCCCTGAAGGAAGCACTAGTTAATGAACCAGTTTTAAAACTATATCGTCGAAATGCGAAAACGGAAATTCATACAGACGCATCGAAGGATGGATTTGCAGCAAACTTATTACAGTGGCAAGAAGGTCAATTGCATCCCATTCTGTTCTGGAGCAAGAAAACGTCGGAATCTGAAGAAAGACTGCACAGCTATGTGCTAGAGGCTAAAGCTATTTTTGTCGCCTGTAAGAAATTCCGGCGGTACATTCTCGGAATTCCTTTCAAGCTAGTTACGGATTGCGTCGCGTTTAAGCAAACGTTAAATAAAAAAGACGTCCCTCGAGAAGTAGCTCAGTGGGTTCTGTACCTACAGGACTATGATTTCGAAGTCGAACACAGACAAGGAACAAGGCTTAAACATGTGGATTGCCTTAGCCGATACCCAATTGAAGTTATGCTGGTATCCTCTGTGGTCACTGCGAAAATTCAAAAAGCTCAGCAGCAGGATATGATGATCAGAGCAGTTGCCGAAATTCTTAAAAGTAAACCGTATGACAATTTTAAACTAAAAGGAGGTCTTGTCTACAAAGTGGTGCAAGGAACAGATTTGCTGGCAGTACCTAAATCTTTGGAAAAGGAGATAATAACCGAGGCGCATAACGAAGGGCATTTTGCGGCAGAAAAAACTATGCATGCGATAAAACAAAACTATTGGATCCCACATCTGGAGGGTAAAGTGATGCAGATTATAGCCAACTGTATCAAATGCATTATCTACAACAAAAAGCTTGGTAAAAAGAAGGATTTCTTCATCAGATCGAAAAGGGTTTTGACCCGCTGCACACCTTACATGTCGACCATTTGGGACCGATGGATGTCACCACAAAAATGTATAAGTACATTTTCGTTATGATTGATGGCTTCAGTAAATTTGTTTGGATGTATCCCACTAAAACTACAAATGCCGAAGAAGTCTTAAGGAAGCTGAAAGAGTGGTCGGACATTTTTGGAAATCCAGCTCGCATAATAAGTGATCGTGGATCGGCGTTCACCTCAAGCAGCTTTGAAGAATATGTAATCCAAAACAATGTCGAACATGTGTGGAGCACCACTGGAGTGCCAAGAGGAAACGGACAAGTCGAACGTGTTAATCGATCGATATTGAACATCATTTCTAAATTATCATCTGTTGAACCCGAGAAATGGTATAAGTTTGTTCCTAAAGTTCAGAAGGCTATTAACTCTACCGTCCAAAAATCGACAAAGCGATCTCCATTTGAGCTAATGATTGGCGTTAAGATGCGATGCAGACCTGATAGTAATATTGTGCAACTACTTGAACACGAATTACTTGATAATTTTGATGAACAGAGACAAAAGATGCGGCAGGAAGTTAATGAAAATATTCAGCAGGCTCAAGACAGCTACAAAAAGCAGTTCGATAAAAACCGAAAGAGCGAATTCGGATATAAAGTTGGAGATCTAGTGGCCATACGTAGAACCCAATTTGTGGCAGGAAAAAAGTTGGCAAGCGAGTTCCTAGGCCCTTACGAAGTAGTCAAGGTAAAACGAGCAGGGCGCTTTGAAGTACGGAAAGCAGCAGATGTTGAGGGACCAAACTACACAGCTACAAGCAACGACAATATGAAGCTTTGGAGTTACTCGGAGGAGAACGAACTGCATGGTCATCAGAGGCCGATGACTAATCAGGATGACCGAATGTGAGATGGAGTGGGGTAAGTTGCAACGTTGTGGCAACTCCCGGAAGCAGATATTAATTGCAATGTGGTGGCAACACCAAAAGCAGAAGAGAGAGAACTTAACGCAGTTCAAGCGAGGAAAGTCGACAATAAGCAGCAGTAGAAGAAGTTTAAGCAGCATCAGCAGTATCATCAGCAGCATCAGCAGTATCATAAGCAGCATCAGCAGTATCATCAGCAGCAGCAGCCGGAAGTACATTGAAGCAGATCATACACTAATTGTTAATTGCCCAAACACCCATCCACATTATAATATTATCATAAACAAACATTAATAAAGATATATAAATATCTCACATATATAATTATAATATATAATCTATAATGTCTAGTCTTCTTGTTAAGTTTTTTAAATATACCTAAATAAACGAATTACAAAACAAAAAAAAAAAAAATTAGAAAAAAAAACATATGCTGGGCCAATAAAGCAAGCAATACAACGTGACTTACCCATAAAGTCGTCAGTTGCTACTGCGCATTTCTATTGCTTCTTATATACATAAATACGCATGTCACGCCATATATATATGTATGTTTTTTATTATTCTATACATACATACATATATATAAGCACGCCATATATATATGTATGTAGCAATAGGAATTGCAACTGGACTTGCGAACGAAGGCGACAGAGTTATTGAAAAGTTTCTTTTGGTTAGAAACTTATAGACGCCTAAGCTATGCATGTTTTTCGGCGACTGCATCGATCGAGTCATCGCCAAAATGCGGTGGCAACTTTTGATTGGTCAAAGGCCAAGGGCTGTGGAAAATTAAATCTGCAGATGAGTTGAGTTTGGACCATTGAACGGAGGAGTTGATCTAAGACGGTGTAATGAGGGAGTTGAGTTGGGACCGCGATCGGTATAACTTGAGAGCAGAAGACAAATGCGTGAACATAGTGCAAGGAGTGAAAAGCAAAAGTGCCACCCCACAACGACCAGGATACAAGAAATATTCTCAATCTACAAGGAAGCAGCAGAAGGCTTTGCAGCCAAACTGGCCCCTAAGTTTGACGGGCCCTACAAAGTAATCAAGTTTATTTCGAGAAACATCGTTCGCCTACAAGAAGCCCATGGAAAACAACGACGCACAGCAAGCATAGACGACCTCAAACCATTGCAACAAACAGAGGGCCAGCAGACATCCCCATGAATCAGTATAAGTTTCATGAGGTAGAACAGGGACAAGTTTAAGAAACTTTAATCTGGTTTTCGTAGACTTTTGATGAGTTTAACGCTTTGGAGACATAGTTCAAAAGAGTGACCGTTACTGTGTGACTTAAGCACAGTAATACAATACCTTCACAAACCAAAAAAAATATATATATATTCGCATTTGCAAAATTATATCAAAAGAAAATATTTCAAATTATTGGGAAAAAAACTACCTCTTTCCACAAGCAAATATCCACTCGAGTCAGATTCCTTGTCCACGAGATATCCTTCGTAACATAATATAACCCATTCCGGCACTACCGTATAGCGAGCTCTAATTTCAGGTTGTACTCCCTCCCCCATGCTATCCAAATCCATTTATATACATCTACCGGCAATCGTGAGTGCAAGTGCAAGTAAAAGTCCAAGTGCAAGCTGAATATAAAAGTGTGCAATTAATTCCTGTGTATTAACAAAATCGAATTAAACTTACCTGTTATAATTGTCTGCCGTCTCCAAACCAACAACAAAAAACTGCATAAAAGCTCCTCTCACAAGCTTTTATGAACTGCATATATATACATATGTACATATATGTACCGGCATTTGCATATTTAAAAGAAATCACATAGCGGTCAGAGTTGTAGAGGGACCATTACTGTGTGATCAACTCTCACCCTCACAAACCGAAAGAAAATAATTACGAGTGAATTTTTAATGAGAATTAGTAGAATAAAAAGGAGAAATTAAATTTACAAACAATTAAAAAAAAAACCAAAAAATAATTATATCAAAAAAAAATTTTTTTTCGCATTTCAAAAATTAATTAAATTAAAAAAAAAAAATATATATATATATATAGTAATATATCCGCCTTTTTATACAAGACCTCTTATCATTTAATTATAAACAAATTACCCCAACACAAAACTAATTATAAGCAAATCACCCCAACACAAAATTTATTATAAACAAATCTTATATAGGCAGAATCTAACACTTAAGAACAAGAAGTTCATATTTCACCCTTTCTTAGAAACAGGCTCCAAAATGACCAATCAGAATCGATCACGCCACTTGAGCCAAAATCCAAAAATCGCGCCACTCTTACAAAACTCCCTATAAATAATATTGAAACTCTGTTTCTAAGAAAGGGTGAAATATGAACTTCTTGTTCTTAAGTGTTATTTTGGAGCCTGTTTCTAAGAAAGGGTGAAATATGAACTTCTTGTTCTTAAGTGTTAGATTCTGCCTATATAAGATTTGTTTATAATAAATTTTGTGTTGGGGTGATTTGCTTATAATTAGTGTTGTGTTGGGGTAATTTGTTTATAATTAAATGATAAGAGGTCTTGTATAAAAAGGCGGATATATTACTCCCCCAACCTTTAGAAAATAGCCTGTCCTCAGGCGAGAAATGCGGGATATAATGATGGAAGTGTACTTTCTGTACTTTCGATAGGGATTTCTTGGGAAGTTATTTGTTCTGGTGGGGCGGTTTGTTTATCGCTGAGTCAACTGATTTAATTTTCTTTATAATTACTTTCTTTGTCATAGATTTAAATTTATAGATTAAATATATGATTAGACTTATTAGAGTAATTATAAACGTAGTGGTTGTTACATGTTAAATATTTTGTTGTACTTAGTTTTTTCAAAAATGATTTGTTTCGTTTGTATATAAGAGATAGGTTCTAGTTTTGTTACGTTATTTGTTACATAAATGTTTTGTGTGTAGTCTGACAATGTGTTTACTATTGATATTTCATTTAATTGAATAGTACAATCGTATAAATGATTTGTTTCGTTTGTATATAAGAGATAGGTTCTAGTTTTGTTACGTTATTTGTTACATAAATGTTTTGTGTGTAGTCTGACAATGTGTTTACTATTGATATTTCATTTAATTGAATAGTACAATCGTATAATTTAATTATATTTTTTCCTTCTATGAATATTTTATTTTGATTACAATTTTGGTTAAGATTTGTTTTTGGTAGGTACCAAATTACAATAATGTTGGGTTCTACATAGCTAATTTGATTTGTTTTAAAGGTTTTTGTGTATTTAGATTCTGCTGGGATTTGTGTTATAATACCATTTATACATTCATTAATTTCTTGTTTTCTAGATGATTTAACATATGTTTTGTTATTTTGTATGTAATAGGTTTCATGGACATTTTCTGTTAAAGTATTGTTGTTTTGGTCAGGATAGGGTATGATTTTATATAGTGGTGTTTTTGATATTTGTCTGGGTACGTGCGAGATTATAAATATTTCGTTCGTATCCGACTTTAACCAAGTAGATGTTTTTATATTTAAAAGTTTTTCTGTGTTTAGGTTAACTATGTATTGATGATTCAAGAGTAATGTCTGAAATTAATTAGTATATTTGCTTTGGTGAGTTTTTCTTTTTTTCTTGAATTTTGATTTGTAGTGGGTGGTTTGTCTTCCTCTATTTGTTTCTATATAGTGTTTGTCGTCAATTTGGGTTATTTCCCCTGTATTCTTAAATGGTGTAGTTGTTTTGCTTTTAATTAAAGGTGCAATTTTATATTTTGTATTTATTTCGTAGTTGTTTCTTTTTTTATTTAAGTTTTCGATTTGATTTTTCTTGTTAGCTTAAGTATTGTAAAGGGGTGTACCTGCATAAATGAAAATGTCTGCTGGTGTTCTATTTGTTGTCAAATGTTTAGTCTTATGATTATACGTATAAAGAATAGTTTCGAACTTTGTTTGTTTATTGTCTATGCTGGATTCTGCATTAATGATTCTTAATTTTTCATTCACGGTTCTATGAAATCTTTCTATGTCAGAAATACCGTTTTTACTTGTTGTTATATTTATTTTAACGTTTTCGGATTTTAAAAAATTTTGGAGGGCTATGCATATAAATGCTGAATCTTTATCTGCCTTGATTTCTATGGGTTTGCCCATATCGTTAAAGATTTTGATGATTGCTCTTTTAGCTTCGAGTCAATCTCGACTTTGGATTTCAACTAAAGAGGCAAATTTGGAATATACGTCTATGCATGATAAGAATTGTAGATTGTCAACTAGATAGAAATCCATTACATATTTTTCTCTAGCGTTAAATATTTCTGGAGTGATTTCAAAAGCCAGTTTATTATTTCTGTTTTCTGATTTGGATAGGTTGCAAATATCGCATTCATTAATTAGATTTTGAATTAATTTTTTGGTAATCTGGATAGTAATATTTTCCTCTGAACCAATTTATGGTTTTAGTAATGCCTGGATGAAGTAATGTTTTGTGGTTTTTTAGAATGATTTCTTTGAAATCTGCATAAGAGGTTATGTCTTTCAATTTTGAAATGGTTATTCAATTTTCATTGTCTTCCTGTGCGCTGTGTATAGTTGCTCGGGAGCTGCTTATTTCATCTCCTAAGAAGTTTTCGTCAAGTTTGACTCTGGAAAGGGCGTCGGCCACATAATTTTCTTTTCCTGATACATATTTTATTTTGTAGTTATATTCATTTAGTTTTATTTTCCACCGCTGCAACTTCATGTTGGGTTCCTTTATATTGGATAACCAAACAAGGGGTTTGTGATCACTTAAGATCTCGAAGTGTCTGCCAAAGAGGTATGGTCTAAAATACTTAGTCGCCCATACGATAGCTAATAGTTCTTTTTCTATAGCGGAGTAATTAAGTTCGTGCTCATTAAGGGTTCGACTTGCAAAACAGATAGGTTTATGGTCTTGTGAGAGGACAGCGCCTATAGCTACGTTACTAGCATCTGTAGTAAGGGAAAAGGTTTTTTTGAAATCAGGATATGCAAGAATGGGGTCATTGATAATAAGAAGTTTTAATTTCTCGAAAGCTGAGATGTATTCTGGATTGTTTATGTTGATTTGGGAGCCTTTCTTTAAACCAAGAGTTATTGGTTTTGCTATTTTGGCAAAGTTTGGGATAAACTTGCGGTAGAATCCGTATAAGCCTAAAAATGATTTAATTTCTTTTGGTGTTTTGGGAATAGGAAATTTTAGAATTGCTTTGATTCTGTCTGGATTTGGTTTAATGCCGTCTGTGGTTATAACATGACCTAAGAATTTTGTTTTCCTTCTTCAAGAATTCGCATTTGTCTAATTGTAGTTTTAGATTAGCCTTGCGTAATTTAGAGAAAACCTTTTGAATTGAGGTTAAATGTTCCTCTAATGAGGTTGAATAAATGATTATGTCATCCAAGTAAACTAAAAAATCTTTGTAAATTAGATCTTCTAATAAATTGTTCATGCATCTTTGGAATGTGGCTGGTGCATTTTTTAAGCCAAATGGCATTCGGGTAAATTCGTAATGCCCATGTTTTGTTGAGAATGCAGTTTTCTCAATTGATTTAGGATCCATTTGAATTTGATGGAATCCTTTAGCAAGATCAATGGTTGTAAAATACTGACATTTTCCTAATTTGTCAAGTATTTCATCCATTATGGGTATTGGGAATTTATCATCGACAGTAATCTCGTTTAGACTACGATAGTCAATGACTAAACGGAACTTTTGTTCCTTGGAAGCGTCCTCTTTCTTAGGTACGATCCATATTGGTGAACAGTAGGGCGATTTCGATTTTCGAATTATTCCCTGTTTTATCATTTCGTTTATTTGTTTGTTGACTTCTTCGTCAAAGATTTGAGGATATTTATAGGGGTGTTTCTAAATGGGGTCTTCGCTTTTTGTTCGAATGTTATGTTTTATAGTACTGGTAAAAGTCAAATTTTCACCTTTCCTGTACTGGATATCACTAAAGTGATGCAAAATTTTTTTTAAGTTTTCTGTTTCTTCTGAATTTAAATGATCTAGTCGGCACTCGTTTTTTTCTTCGAGAATGCTTCGTATGAGAATGCTTCGTATTCGAAGTCTGCAGGGGAATAATTAATAGATTCTGATGTTTCTTCTTCATCATTTGTGAATTTAAAATAGAACTTGTGATTTGCTAGAGTTACGCTGTTGTCGTTATAGTTAATAGATGCTTGACATGCTTTGAGGTACTTTCTACCTAATAGTATATCGTATGAAGCAGAAAATTTATGACAGTAAAATTTTTTAATAGTTGGGCAAAGTTTGCTGGGTGCAAAAGAAATGCTTTTAGTAAGATCTATTGTGCCTTTAATTGTTTGGACATTCAATTTTTCTGGGGTTTCTGGGAAATTGAAAAAGTTCTGGTTGATAAGGTTTATTGAGGAACCTGTATCAATTATACATTTAAGAGGAGTGTTATTTATGGTTAATAGGATGTAGGGGTTTAATCCGTTTGATCCGTCTGATTTATTTGTTCCGAGGCTGATTGATGAAAATTTTCGGACCATTCCATTCTACTCTGACCGCTGGTAGGTTAGAGGTTAGTAGGTCTGTTGGTTACCGGGTTTTGATTTTGAGATTGATTTCTAATTTGATGATTCAAAGGATTCTGTTGTCTACCTTGATTAAGGTTCTGCTGAAATTCTTCCCTAAGTTGCTGATAATTTTCAGGATTTGGATGTGGATTGGGTTGACTTGAGTTGTAATATTGATTGTTTAGTCTGAAGTTATTTCTGCTTGAATTATTTTGGAATGATTTATTATTTGATTGGCCTTGAGAATTGAAATTGTTATGTTTAGGCCTATCTGTTGAGCTATTCTCATAGAGCCCTTCTCGTTGAGCTACCTGTTTCAAGGCGGATACTGAGGAAATATCAAATTTAGCAAGGGTCATGTATAGTCTGTCCGGTAATTTTTTTGTAATAACATCTTTTGCAGTATTTTTCATGGCATTAGTATATAAAATGGTATTATCCGCGTTGCCTTCTAGTGCTAGCTTGTTTATAATTGTAAATGACTTATATTCTAGGTCTTCGATAAACTTACGGAGGTTTCCTCCAAAACTAGTGTTGTAGAGACATCTTAGAAGTTCTTCGTAAGGGGTTTGGATGTTAAATTCGCTGATTAATGCGGTTCGAAGTTCCATCCAGTTTTTGGGTTGGGCCAGCTGAGATGCCCTCTGCGCTTCTCCAGTAAGCTGTATTTCGATAGTGCCGAACATCATACTATGTTGGCGGACGTCCCTCGTCGGGTACAGCTGCAAGATATAGTCCACTCTCCGAATGAACGCGCTTAGGGTTGCAGAGCTTCCATCAAACATGGGCACCTGTCTTAGGACAGTAAGTGTTGGTTCAAATGGGTCTCTGATAATTCTAGTGCCATTGTTACGTTATGCACTTTGATTATATGTGTAGTACGAAAGTTGCCGTGCGTTACACGATGATTCTTTTGCGGATAAAACTTAGAGATCGGATTAGTGCTTCCTGGATTATTTTTCTCCAGTTTTTTTTTCACAAAAGTCCTGGTTGTTAATCAGGTTTGGAATTTTAGCACAAAAAGGTCTTGGGTTTTAAACAACCTTGGAAGTAGTATCCTTAGCGGTTGTATTTTTATTTGACACAAGTTTTTGCACTGCACTCTTTGTCCTTTTTCTTGTTTTATCCTACCGACTGCCCCAATTTTAAGTTTAACGTTGATTTTATTTAAAAAAATTTGTTTTTATTATTTTTTACAACGGAGTTCTTTGTTTACAATGGTATGGGGTTTGGATGTTAAATTCGCTGATTAATGCGGTTCGAAGTTCCATCCAGTTTTTGGGTTGGGCCAGCTGGGATGCCCTCTGCGCTTCTCCAGTAAGCTGTATTTCGATAGTGCCGAACATCACACTATGTTGGCGGACGTCCCTCGTCGGGTACAGCTGCAAGATATAGTCCACTCTTCGAATGAATGCGCTTAGGGTTGCAGAGCTTCCATCAAACATGGGCACCTGTCTTAGGACAGTAAGTGCTTGGTTCAAATGGGTCTCTGATAATTCTAGTGCCATTGTTACGTTATGCACTTTGATTATATGTGTAGTACGAAAGTTGCCGTGCGTTACACGATGATTCTTTTGCGGATAAAACTTAGAGATCGGATTAGTGCTTCCTGGATTATTTTTCTCCAGTTTTTTTTTCACAAAAGTCCTGGTTGTTAATCAGGTTTGGAATTTTAGCACAAAAAGGTCTTGGGTTTTAAACAACCTTGGAAGTAGTATCCTTAGCGGTTGTATTTTTATTTGACACAAGTTTTTGCACTGCACTCTTTGTCCTTTTTCTTGTTTTATCCTACCGACTGCCCCAATTTTAAGTTTAACGTTGATTTTATTTAAAAAAATTTGTTTTTATTATTTTTTACAACGGAGTTTTTTGTTTACAATGGTTTTGCCTTAAATTTAAAAAGGACCGGGACACAATTTTCGTTCGGTTTTAATAGAGGCTGCGATAGAATTAAACTGAGCTGCACTCTTAGAGTTTCAATATTATTTATAGGGAGTTTTGTAAGAGTGGCGCGATTTTTGGATTTTGGCTCAAGTGGCGTGATCGATTCTGATTGGTCATTTTGGAGCCTGTTTCTAAGAAAGGGTGAAATATGAACTTCTTGTTCTTAAGTGTTATTTTGGAGCCTGTTTCTAAGAAAGGGTGAAATATGAACTTCTTGTTCTTAAGTGTTATATTCTGCCTATATAAGATTTGTTTATAATAAATTTTGTGTTGGGGTGATTTGCTTATAATTAGTTTTGTGTTGGGGTAATTTGTTTATAATTAAATGATAAGAGGTCTTGTATAAAAAGGCGGATATATTACTATATATATATTATATACGTGTACATTACCCCTTTTACTCTCCGCTAATATTGTTGGGCCTTTGTTCACTCCAGTTAACAAACTTCAAGCATTCCAATTTCACAGCTTGTTGTTTAATTTGCACACACTACTTTTCTTTTTTTTTTTTTTGAAAGATCGATGTTGCTTGCAAGGCGACTGAAATTTAAATGACACGCTGCCCACAAAAGGTTAAGAAGCTACAAAACGCAAAAAAAAAAAAAAATAGAGACGATTGTCGCGAAGCACCTTTGCACCGTTGCGGCATCGCCGTCACTCTGACGAGACATGCAAGTCTGCAAAATTTAGCCAAAGACAATGTCGCCTGTTACGCAGCTGGTACCCATATACATGTGTGTATGTGGTTAACGGGAATTGCTGAATTCGGGGGAACAAATACGCCCGAAGCAAAAATTTTAAAAAGATGATGAAATATTTTAAACTCGAGTGAAACTCAAAGGCAACACAAACAACAATATCACGGAGTGCATAATACACATTGACGATTTATGCATATATGTACATACATATGTGTTCATATTTTGTTGTCTTTATCGTTCTGTCCGATTTAGCGCACTTAATGATCTTTAGCACGATTAGGCAACAATTTATGCATTATTATACAAAAATTTTTAATAATAAAATATTTATGAATAATTATTCATTGTTTATATACTTGTTGCTTTGAAATTTGTTTTTTTTTTTTTTTTGATACTTATGCATTAAAATCCCGTCCCTGAAGTCGTTGGGCTGCGCCAGTTATCATCTTGGCCAAATTTGGTCGAGAAAAGGGTAACATTTCCCCTTTTTATATACATATGTATATTTTGTTTCACTTTAGTTTTAATGGAATAAAAAACTCCGTCTTGTTTGACGTTCAACACACAATGATAATAATTTATTCGGCAAAAATGCCGTTCTCAGCTCCAGCTAATGCTTACAAGACTATGTGTGTATAAGTTAACAAGTAACCCTCGCTTGTTATATCATTAGTGTTTAGGCTACCCTCGCATGCGCATTCCGCTTACACATCATTGTCTGCGCAATGCCCCAATGCAAAGTCAGTACTGGAAACATGATACTTGACGTTGCGCAAGTTGATTGTTTATCAGTTATGCTGAGCCGGCATTGCCGGCTATGGGCTTTGTATTAGTTTTAAGTAAAATTTATAATCAGTTCGATATTGAATAAAGAAGACACAACATGTGTTTATTGTACTCCGGCAACAAGCCGTTATTTTGTTATTTAAATTGAAACATTGCTGAGCCACAAGGCCAGTAATAAGAAGACGAAGTCAAGTCTTCCATCATAATCTTCGTAATGTCCGAAGATTAACAACTATGGAGGATGACCCTTCACAGAAGCCAGCCCATACCTTGTGGGCCATGGCAGAAACACATTCTAAAAATGTTAACTTATATATGTATGTATGTATATATATGTATGTGTTATTTGTTGCCCTTTTTGATGTGTTGTCAGTGGTTTGTGTAGTTGAAAGCAGATTCGTTGGTGTGGTGACCGGGTAGGTGTAACTTCCGCTCTCACGACGAACGAATTCTTTCAGAGAGACAAAACTAAATGGCTGACGCAATAATCCCCAGCTATTGCGAATTCTGTTCTGTGCATGTCACAGCATGATCGACTCAACACTTGTAAGAATCCATTTACTTGTTTAATTCATTACAGGCACACACAACGACATAAAACCAATCATGTGTATTGGCGGTGGTCTGATTTAGAGATGCTCTAAGGGAACTAGTTCCTACGAAAATACTAACAACAAGTTGGAGTATAAACTTATAATTAATTCATAGGACTTATTATATATATATGTACATTGTAGCGAAGTACCTAAACTTGTACTTCTTCGTCACACAAGATATATAAAAAAATGGATAAAATCAATAAATAAAAAAATAGGGATATTTTATCCAATTTAATTGATTGTGTGAGATATCGGAATGGGAAGAAAATAATGAGAATTAATGGAGACTTAATTGAAATTTGGAAGGGCTTTTGTGAGGCGTGAACAATTATTGGGAGCGTTGGCATAATCCTTTGGAAATGTTTTCCGTCACAGCTGTTATTTGAATTTTATTCTGCTGTTTAGACCAAGGGTGGGCAGCCAAACTTCGCAAGTGAGCCCGACAACAAATTTTACAACAAACAACATTCCGGGCAGAGAAAAAGAGTCCGAGCAGAGGTCATAAATGTGCGAGACAGGGGGACGCACAAGCAACTGCGGGACGCACATTCATCTGAAGGACGCACAAGCAAAGATCTCGAGCTTGAGGATGGGTCATAAATGTGCGAGTTGGTAGAGGGACGCACAAGTAATTGCGGGACGCACAAGCAGCGAAAAAGGTCGAGATCGCGATTCTGAGCAGAGGTCATAAATGTGCGAGTTCGTGGACAAAGGGACGCACAAGCAACTGAGGGAGGCGAAAAGGAAAAATGTCGCGAGCTCGAGCTCGAGGATGTGCGAGTCGCAATCGCGACCCTTTTTCTTCTTACGCCTCCCGCATTTGCTTGTGCGTCCCTCTGCCTAGAAACTCGCACACTTACGACCTCTGCCCGGACTCGCGATCGCGACCTTTTTCTCTGCTTGAGCGTCCCTCAGTTCAGTGTGCGTAACGCAAGTACTTGTGCAAGTACTTGCTTGTGCGTCCCTTTGTCCACGAACTCGCACATCTATGACCTCTGCGCAAAAATAACGGAAAGAGCCCGGTGAGCCACTGCGTGCCCACCCTTGGTTTAGACCAATAAATATTTGTAAGACCTGGTCAGCACCGAATGTCCTTTTCTTGAAATTGCGTGGAATTTTATTTGGTAATTAAAAATCCAGAATTGCAGCTCATAACGGAAATTGGAACTAGTTCCGGAACGGAGGAATGCCTTTTTCTTGAGATCAATAATTCACAATTGCCGAAACTACTCCTTCGGCCCTCGGAACTATTATTACTTTTTTTTCGAAAAATATTAATTTTTGAAAACAATTCAAATTGTTTTTTTGTTTGTGGAAATATTTTCTTTTGATATAGTTTTGCAAATGCGAATATATATTTATATATATATATATATATATATATATATATATATATATATTTTTTTTTTAATTTAATTAATTTTTGAAAGCAATTCAAATTGGTTTTTTGTTTGTGGAAATATTTTTTTTTGATATAGTTTTGCAAATGCGAATATATATTTATATATATATATATATATTTTTTTTTAATTTAATTAATTTTTGAAATGCGAAAAAAATATTTTTTTTGATATAATTTTTTTTTTTGGTTTTTTTTTTTTAATTGTTTGTAAATTTAATTTCTCCTTTTTATTCTACTAATTCTCATTAAAAATTTACTCGTAATTATTTTCTTTCGGTTTGTGAGGGTGAGAGTTGATCACACAGTAATGGTCCTTCTACAACTCTGACCGCTATGTGATTTCTTTTAAATATGCAAATGCCGGTACATATATGTACATATGTATATATATGCAGTTCATAAAAGCTTATGAGAGGAGCTTTTATGCAGTTTTTTGTTGTTGGTTTGGAGACGGCAGACAATTATAACAGGTAAGTTTGATTCGATTTTGTTAATACACAGGAATTAATTGCACACTTTTATATTCAGCTTGCACTTGGACTTGTACTTGGACTTGCACTCACGATTGCCGGTAGATGTATATAAATGGATTTGGATAGCATGGGGGAGGGAGTACGACCTGAAATTAGAGCTCGCTATACGGTAGTGCCGGAATGGGTTATATTATGTTACGAAGGATATCTCGTGGACAAGGAATCTGACTCGAGTGGATATTTGCTTGTGGAAAGAGGTAGTTTTTTTCCCAATAATTTGAAATATTTTCTTTTGATATAATTTTGCAAATGCGAATATATATATTTTTTTTTTTTGGTTTGTGAAGGTATTGTATTACTGTGCTAAAGTCACACAGTAACGGTCACTCTACAACTCTGACCGCTGTGATTTCTTTTGAATATGCAAATGCCGGTACATATACATATGTATATATATGCAGTTCATAAAAAGCTTATGAGCGGAGCTTTTATGCGGTTTTTTTTTGTTGTTGGTTTTTATAGCGGCGGAAAAAAGCTTTGGAGCCGGCAGACAATTATGATAGGTAAGTTTGATTCGATTTTATTGATCCATATAAATTAATTGCACTTTTATATTCAGCTTGCACTTGGACTTGTACTTGCACTTGCATTTGAATATATGTATGTGGAAGTATATGTAAATTATATGTGCATGTGAATGTGAATATATGTGGTATATATGTATGTAAATTTTTTATGCAAATTTTATAGGAAATGATGCAATATTATGGAGTAGATCCACGGATGCGATGCTGGGGTCGAGAGGAAGGATATCCGGCTCGAACGACCAATGTTTGTGGGGGCTGAGAATTCCTAGTATGCAGAAAGCTTCCAATATAAATAATTAAACCGTACGCGTACTTCGGTTATACACAACACAGTTTTATTGATTGTAAAATAATGTGTTTATGATGGCCAACGGACTTTGACGGTTGGTGGAACGAAACATGAAAAATGGTTACAAATTGGGGGCGTGCTTGCGGATTGAAGATAAAACGAACACTAACTGCTCCTATAGAGCTTTTTCCACTTGTCGTATGATCTTCAATGTGGGCGTCCTCCTTCCAATTCGCCCCTCTGTTTCAACCGCGCTTCTCTTCCGCTGTTCACCCTTTTCTGGCGTGAACAACCCTGTGAACCCTAACTTTCTGCAATTAGTTGTTAACCGAAAAAGAAAATCCTTCTACAACTGTCAACTTAATCCGAAGTTATTATCCTGTACTATACTATATCAAGCACATAGATTTAGTTATTAGTCTTTAAGTTTTGGAATAAATTATATTTTCGAGAAAAAACATTTAAATTTCGATCTTCAAGTTAATGAAGCAAGCAAGTCGTCTCTGCCGACTTTGAGTATACCATGTACCAATTAGAGAAACTTTATACAATGAAAATCCTTCGAATTTGCCATTATATCAAACTAAAATACTCCTCACAAGCGGCAGCAACGAACGCATGATATCTCGCTCACCCATACAACGCAATGTCGCACTGGGCATTTCAGTACAAATTGTACATTGATGTATCTCCAATATTTCTTGTCCGATTTTAACGAAATTTGGTCAGCTGATACCTTTTGGCTTTAATATTAGGTGTGCCAAATAAGAATAAGCAACCTTTAATAAAACACTAGTTATTCGTTTTTCTTAAATTGCGGGGGCGGAAGTGGGCGTGGCAAAAATTTGAAACAAACCTGATCTGCGTAGACACTACACGAATGCTGACACCAAATTTGGTTGCTCTAGCTCTTGTAGGCTGAGATCCACGTGTTCATACGGACGGACAGACAAACGGACTGACGGACATATCTCAATCGACTCGGCTGTTGATGCTGATCAAGAATATATATACTTTATGGGGTCGGAAATGCTTCCTTCTGCCTCTTACATACATTTTAGCGACTTTAATATACCCTTTTACCCTATGGGTACAGGGTATAATGAAGCAAGCATGTTGTCCCTGCCGACTTTGAGTATACCCTGTACCAAGTAAACACGACAAAGATCGAGACAATAAAGAAATTCCCTTTGCCTACTACAGAGAAACAAATTAAATTATTCTTAGGTGTCATGGGTTATTATAAAAGTTTATTAAAGATTTTGCTAAAATAACAAAAGCACTAACTAAACAACTGAAGGGAAAATCAAAGACTACTGTTGACCAGGACTTTATAAAAACTTTCGAATATTGTAAAACATTGTTATGTAATAACCCGATCCTAATATATCCTGATTTCGATAAACCGTTTATACTTACTACGGATGCAAGTAATGTCGCTTTAGGGGCTGTTTTATCTCAAGGAAACTTGGGATCGGACAAGCAGTTTCATTCGCTAGCAGAACACCGAGGCGAACTACTCTACGGTCGATCAAGTATTTTAGATTTTAATATTTTAAAATAACCAAGATTTTCATCTAAAACCAATTTTTTGGCCGATCGTTCCTATGGGGGCTATATGATATAGTCAACCGATTTTGATAAAACTTGATGAATATGTTAAGAAGTATATGAAACTCACAAATACCGGCTTTCGTAATATTTCGTTGAAAAACAACAAAGTTATTAAGGTTAAAGCTTATTCACTACCGAACGTTCCTATGGGAGCTATATGATATTGTCATCCGATCGGAATGATTCCGATTCAATGCCTGCAGCAAAAAGAAGCCTAGGTGCAAAATTTGAGCTTTGTAGCTTTAAGGGTCGCGGAGGAGATTGCGTTGATCCAAACAGACGGACGGACGGACAGACGGACATACGGACAGACGGACATACGGACAGACGGACCAGGGCTAAATGAACTCAGCTCATCGTGCTGATCAAGAATATATATACTTTATATAGTCGGAGATGCTTCCTTCTATGCGTTGCGAACTTCTGACCAAAATTAATGTACCTTTTTTGCAAAGGTATAAAAATAACAAAAAGGAAAGATTGCACAAAGTTCAACGGCCAAGTGTAAGTGTTTACACAACTTAGTTTTCTCACTTATTCTATCGTTTTATAAACTAACTTAGAATATTTAATATTTTGTATGGCCACCGTTGGCATCTAAAACGGCTCCCAAGCGTCTCTTCATCGATTTGATTAGATTTTGTGCGTAATCCGGCGGGATATTGTGCCATTCCTCCAATTATTGTTTTTGGGTTGGCGCTTTGCCGTTCTTTTTTTGAGATGCGCCCACAGATTCTCAATGGCATTTAGGTCTGGGCTTTGGGCAGGTGTTTCCAACACATTTTTGCAATTATACAATAGCCAGCATCTCACAATATTGGCTTTGTACTTCGGATCGTTGTCTTGGTAAAATCTATAAGTAGGTTTAGCATCAACATAAAACGCAATATGCCCAATTATTGTTGGGCATCCATAGTATTATTAATAAAGCACAAATCGCCGACGCCTTTGCAAATGAACCCCCAAACCATTACTGAAAGTTTGCCAAACTTTATAATAGGTACGTTTAATTCAATACTGTTAATACACAGAAATTAATTGCACATACACTACATGAACATTAATATATGAGTGAAGGCGAAAGTGAGGCATTTTGTTGCTGAGGTGTGAAATTATTATGGTAATTATATTGTGGTTTGATGTCAAACATTATAAATTTATTAGTGGCAATCTGATTTGCCGTAAAAGCTAACTAAATCTAACCTGTTATTTTACCACACTATGACCTGTTAACTTTGCTAAGGGGCAGCGCTGTTGGCCAATGGTTAGACTCACCCGCTTCACACACACACCATTGTTTAATCTCTCCTGGTGACTTCTTTGCTCTGTCTTATGTCTTCCTTGTAGATTAAGAATATTTCTTGTATCCTATGTTCACGCATTTTTTGTCTTCTGCTCTCAAGTTATACCGATCGCGGTCCCAACTCAACTCCCTCATTACACCGTCTTAGATCAACTCCTCCGTTCAATGGTCCAAACTCAACTCATCTGCAGATTTAATTTTCCACAGCCCTTGGCCTTTGACCAATCAAAAGTTGCCACCGCATTTTAACGATGACTCGATCGATGCAGTCGCCGAAAAACATGCGTAACTTAGGCGTCTATAAGTTTCTAACCAAAAGAAACTGTTCAATAACTCTGTCGCCTTCGTTCGCAAGTCCAGTTGCAATTCCTATTGCTACATACATATGTATATATATGGCGTGCTTATATATATGTATGTATGTATAGAATAATAGAAACATACATATATATATGGCGTGACATGCGTATTTATGTATATAAGAAGCAATAGAAATGCGCAGTAGCAACTGGCGACTTTATGGGTAAGTCACGTTGTATTGCTTGCTTTATTGGCCCAGCATATGTTTTTTTCTAATTTTTTTTTTTTTGTTTTGTAATTCGTTTATTTAGGTATATTTAAAAACTTTACAAGAAGACTAGACATTATAGATTATATATATATATATATATGTGGGATGGGATCTGGCAGCCGTGGCCCAGAACCATTTCTGTTGTACTGGCAACGACGGCCAATGATAAGATTGGCAACGATGATCGAACATGAGAGTGGTAACGACGAAGAAAAGCGAAGCGTGCGAAGAGAGAGTTTTTGAGTGGCAACGACGACGAGTACGACGTGAAAATTAAGAGGAACGACGCGAATCTTAAAATAAAACGACGAACGACGCAAAACTAAAAAAGAAGCAACTACTAACGAGGAAAATAATAATCATAACGACGAACGAGTTATATTCAATTCATAAAAATAAATAAATAACAATCCCAGAAACATGGGGGCTCAACCTAACTAAGTGAATGTGTGTATAAAAAGTGCTAAAACGACGATGAATAAATGTTAAAACACACCTGAAACTTAAACGAAGATATAGATTAATAGACAATAAGAAAGTCAAACGTAAAAAATTGACTTGATGGGACATATATTTCACAATCTGATGAAATCAAATTTAATGGTAAATGTACACAGCGAACCCGATGATGAAAGTGAGAGTGAAGAAGAGGACGATAAAAGTGAAAACGAGAATGAAATACCGGAACATTCCACAGTCGTGGCAAGAAATATGGATGTAACACACAATGCAAATATGACGTCATCGAAATTTGCACTTAGCTTTCGGGATATTGAAGGCTCTTTGAGACCTTTTAGGGGTGACGATACATTGCCTATCGAAGTGTGGTTAAATGATTTTGAAGAAATGGCAAGCATTATGTGTTTAGACGATTTGCAAAAGTTTATTTTTGAAAAAAGATCGCTAAATGGTTTAGCAAAAATGTACATTCTGAGTGAACGCGGAATTAAAAATTGGAATATGTTAAAAAAATTGCTACTCGACGAATATGAGACAGAAGTGAATACTGCGCAAATTCACAAAATTTTATAGGAAACAAAGAAAACAAAAGACCAAAGTGTTCACGAGTATTTATTGAAAATGAAAGAACTAGCATCTCGCGGCAATATTGAAACAAACGCGTTAATGCAATACGTCATAGATGGGATAAATGATTTGAGGGTCAACAAGTCGATTCTTTATAACGCCACCAACTTAAAAGAATTCAAAGAAAAATTAAAGTCCTATGAAAAGATTTTTAACAGAGTCCAAAAGAGAAGCCAAATTTAGCCAAAGGCTAAACGTATTTATAATTCGCGAGACAGTGACAATGAAAATTAGTGCTGATAACGGTAATGACATTGGCTTGAATATCGATTATAATGCAAGTCAGAACGCAAAAAATGAAGTACGTAAAGCTTTCGAGAATTATAAACCATCAAACACCAAAACCACAAACGTAAAGATGCGAATAGTTGTTACAGATGCACCCCAATCTATTCACTTCCGCGCAGAATTGCATACAGCGAACGCTGCATTATTGATGAGCAAGTCGAGCAATGGTTAAAAGATGGTACAATCTAGCACTCGGAGTCCGAGTATAGTAGCCCAGTGGTATTGGTAAGAAAACGGGATGGCACTCCACGATTATGTATCGACTATAGACGAATGAATAAAGTAATAATACGAGATCATTTCCCACTTCCCCTAATCGAGGACCAGCTAGACAAATTGGTAAACGCACAGATGTACAGCACGCTTGACTTAAAGAATGGATTTTTCCATGTCGAAGTGGAGGCAGACAGTCGGAAATATACGTCGTTTGTTACCCACAATGGCCAATATCAATTTTGCAAAGTACCATTCGGATTGGCAAACTCGCCCAGTGTGTTTCAAAGACACATCAATTCCATATTTAGGGAGTTAACCCGCAAAAATATCGCGATACCATACGTTGATGATATCATAATTCCAGACAAAGACGAAGACGAGGCTTTATCGAATCTTAAAGAAGTCCTAAAGCAATGCGAAGAGTATGGCCTAATAATAAATTTAAAAAAAATATTGTTTTTTGAAAAGAAAAGTAGAGTTTTTGGAACATGAAATTGAAAACCAAAAGATTTGTATCTCTGACAGTAATATCAAAGCCGTAACTAAATTTCCGTTGCCTAAAAACCAAAAGCAACTTCAAAGTTTTTTGGGACTAGTTGGATACTTTCGAAAATTTGTTTTAAATTTCGGATTAATTGCCAAGCCTCTTTCAGATTTACTGAGAAAAGATGCCAAGTTCTGTTTCAATGAGAGGGAGACGACTTCATTTAATGAGCTGAAAACACTAATTACGCAGAAGCCCGTGCTGAAGATGTTTAACTGCCAACACCGTACCGAGCTTCACACTGATGCGTCTATCGATGGCTTTGGAGCAGTGCTTCTACAAATTTCAGCCGATGATGGTCAACTACATCCTGTTTATTATTTGAGCAGAAAGACTACAGATGCGCAGAAAAAATTTACCAGTTACGAGTTGGAAATTCTGGCCGTCGTTGAGGCTCTACAGAAATTTCGAGTTTATCTTCTTGGCATTCACTTCAAGCTAGTGAGTGATTGCAACGCATTTACCAAAACGATGGAGAAAAGGGATGTTTGTACCAGAGTTGCCCGATGGATCTTCATGCTTCATGCAGGCACTCGCATTCGGCATGCGGATGCACTGAGCCGAAATCCTGTAATGATGATTGCTGATGGAAATGTATATACCAAACTAAAACATCTGCAAGCCAAAGACGACGAGATTAAGGCTATTATTAATATTCTGTCCGAAAAATCATCGCATAATGATTATTTTATGAAAGCTGGATTGTTGTGCAAGTTAATCGACGACGTTGAGCTTATAGTAGTACCTGTACCATTCCAGCGCGAAATTATCAAAGAGGCACACATTTTTCAGTCAAAAAAACAAAGGAGTTAATAGCTAAAGAATACTACATTCCCAAACTGGACGCCAAGATCGAACGACATATTAGATGCTGCATTCCATGCATAGTATCCAATCATAAACGTGGGAAAAAAGAGGGATTTTTAAATCCATTGTCGAAGGAAGAGGAACCATTGCAAACATTTCATATCGACTTCCTAGGATAAAAGATACAAACACATTCTGGCCGTTATAGATGGGTTTACCAAGTTCTGCTGGTTGTATGCAACTAAAACTACATCAGCCAAAGAAGTCATCACGAGACTGGAAGTTCAAAGCCTTACCCTTGGAAATCCAATACAAATTATCACAGATAGAGGTTCCGCTTTTACATCTGACGAGTTTAAGGAGTTCTGCGACGCCGAAAATATTATTCATCATGCTGTGACTACTGGTCTACCAAGAGCGAACGGGCAAGTAGAAAGACTAAATACCACTATAATTTCTGTTTTATCTAAGCTTTCCGTGGATGATCCGAGCAAGTGGTACAAGTTCGTGGGCAAGGTGCAGCAAGCAATTAATTCAACCTACTGCAGAAGCACAGAGATGACTCCATACGAGTTGTTGCTTGGAGTAACAATGCGTAACAAATCGGATATTCAACTGAAGCAGATGATCGAAAACGAGATGACTTAAATGTTCAATAAAAAACGAGACGATTTGAGGAAAATGGCTAAACAACAAATTTTGAAATTACAAGAGGAAAACAAGAAGACATACAACTTACGCCGAAAGCAAGCTACAATATACAAAATTGGTGATCTTGTGGCAATCAAGCGAACGCAGTTTGGAGCTGGTCTTAAGTTGAAAGCGAAGTATCTAGGTCCTTATCGCATTACCAAAACCAAGATGAAGGACACATACGATGTAACTAAAGACGCAAATTTAACGGAGGGTCCTAAACACACGACTACGTGCGCAGAGTACATGAAACCCTGGAGTCCATTTGAGGACGAGGAAGACGACACATTCGGGACGAATGAGTAAAAGGATGGCCGAGTTGTGGGATGGGATCTGGCAGCCGTGGCCCAGAACCATTTTTGTTGTATTGGCAACGACGGCCAATGATAAGATTGGCAACGATGATCGAATATGAGAGTGGCAACGACGAAGAAAAGTGAAGCGTGCGAAGAGAGAGTTTTTGAGCGGCAACGACGACGAGTACGACGTGAAAATTAAGAGGAACGACGCGAATCTTAAAATAAAACGACGAACGACGCAAAACTAAAAAAGAAGCAACTACTAACGAGGAAAATAATAATCATAACGATGAACGCGTTATATTCAATTAATTGTATTTTAGCATAATAGCACAGTTACTTTAATAAACTTACTTAAAATATAAATAAATACTTATGTGGTAAATAACAATCCCACATATATAGAAATTGATTATGGAGAAAGGGCAAAAGATAGAAGAGAAAATAGGAAACAAAAAGAAAGAAGGAGTGTGTGATATGCCATAAGAGACCTGCGGGACTAACTGGGGTTATTACTTCGCAAGATTATGGCGGGCTGCTCATGTCCCTCCTATATTTCTTGTAAATTTTATAACACCTCGATTTTACATTTTTCAATTTAGTTAGCTCCCGAGAATGCCAGGGGGCCTATAGGCCGACACAGGGATCCTCAGCGGTACACAAACCTTAAAAAGCGAACCAAGAGTGTTATAAAACAGAGAAATAGCTTGGTTCATGTTTGAACAACTATACAGGGAAGACCAATCAGTCTTAAGACTGAGCTCAGTTAACTTACTTAAATTGGTCCTGCGAAAATTACGGGATTTAACCGCAGGACAGGCACCAACAGTCGGTACACGATACGGAAGATCAATAGTAAACTTCAAAGTAGGATGAAAACTATCTTCAGGCAGGACAAGAGGGTTTATTCTAGAAACTGCACCATTGGTGGAATCGGGGACAAATATCAGATCCAAAAATCTATTATTCTTGTTACGGACTGTATTTATTTGAGTCAAAGATAACTCGAAAAGACCTTCAATAAAGCAATGTGAAATAGAAGGGAGCAACAAAGCAGATTCGTCAGTAGGGGACCATACTATTTCCGGTAAATTAAAGTCATCGAGAACAATTAATATGTCTCTATCAGACAGTAACGATGAGATGTGTTGGATAGAAACCAAGTGTTTAATGTACACCGCCATGTAGGATTGTGGCGGGATGTACGAGCAAGTAATGTAGACAGAGAAAGCCTTGAGACTGACCTTGACACTTACAAACTCAATCTCCTGGTTATCAGCAGATTGAATCCGGTCAAAAGATAAAGACGAGTCAATGGCAATCAAGACTCCTCCGCCTACACGCGAAATGCGATCACACCTGAATATTGAAAATTTTGAAGACAGAACAGATGCATCGTTAATGTCAGGTTTTAACCAAGTCTCTGAAAATACTAAAATTTTATAATCAAATACATAAAGTCTAGGAAGCTTAAGATTTAAATCCTCTTACGTTCTGATAGGCCAGATTAAGGGACGAATTTAGTTTTTGGAACACCAGCAGATGCTGATATTCCGCCTAACTGAGCCACGAGTTTTCTTTTTGGTCGTAAATTCTTTCACTAATATGTGATCCGGCCAAAAGTTGTTACTACAGATGCAGTCAAACAGTTCAACCGGGACACTAATTTTAAAGGAAGACATCTCCCTAGAATAATTACATTTAAATTTTTCCACCGCTATTTTTGATGCTTGCTTTTTTGTCTTAATGTAACCTAAGACTTCATCCGAAGAAGTTTTGGGATCAAGCCTAGAAACAAATATATGTTTCTTCGGTGGTACTCCAGTCAGAGGCCTAATTAATGGTGTTCCTCTAACTGGGCAGCTGTTGGCAATAACCAAAGAAGTTCGTAGTTGCCCGGACTGTCCGGAAACTACAGTTTCATTCGTCTGTATAGAGAGACCATATCCAGGAGAAAGGGAAATGGCCTCATCTTTACGCCCACCCTGTGTGACGGGGGTGGTAAACGATATGAGCTGCGGAGGATTGGCTGTGAGCAGTGACGGAGATTGCGGAACCGCGGCCGAGACAGGGATAGGCACCGGCAGATGCAGTTATAGATTCCGCATATTAGTTTTCTTGCGCTTTGGAGACTCATTCAACAGCTTATAGCTTTTGAACTATGTCTCCAAAGCGTTAAACTCAACAAAAAGTCTACAATAACCAGATTAAAGTTTCTTAAACTTGTCCCTGGTCTACCACATGAATAGCCTCATTTCCATTTCCACTTCTCGGCATGAGTCGCACCCCCATTTGAGACCACCGCTTTGCTCCAAACTGTCCCTCACTTTGGCCGTGTAGCCGGCACACTTGACGTGCATGACATTATCACACAGGGCCGTTAAAAGCCCTGGAGTCTCAAAATATAATTCCGACAGTATAGTTTGGCAAACTTTCAGTAATGGTTTGGGGGTTCATTTGCAAAGGCGTCTGCAGGCATTGTATATTTTTATACCTTTGCAAAAAAGGTATAATTTTGGTCAGAAGTTTGCCACGCATAGAAGGAAGCATCTCCGACTATATAAAGTATATATATTCTTGGTCAGCACGATGAGCTGAGTTCATTTAGTCCTGGTCCGTCTGTCCGTATGTCCGTCTGTCCGTCCGTCCGTCTGTCTGGATCAACGCAATCTCCTCCGAGACCCTTAAAGCTACAAAGCTCAAATTTTGCACCTAGGCTTCTTTTTGCTGCAGGCATTGAATCGGAATCATTCCGATCGGATGACAATATCATATAGCTCCCATAGGAACGTTCGGTCGTGAATAAGCTTTAACCTTAATAACTTTGTTGTTTTTCAACGAAATATTACGAAAGCCGGTATTTGTGAGTTTCATATACTTCTTAACATATTCATCAAGTTTTATCAAAATCGGTTGACTATATCATATAGCCCCCATAGGAACGATCGGCCAAAAAATTGGTTTTAGATGAAAATCTTGGTTATTTTAAAATACTAAAATCTAAAATACTTGATCGACCGTAGAGTAGTTCGCCTCGGTGTTCTGCTAGCGAATGAAACTGCTTGTCCGATCCCAAGTTTCCTTGATATAAAACAGCCCCTAAAGCGACATTACTTGCATCCGTAGTAAGTATAAACGGTTTATCGAAATCAGGATATATTAGGATCGGGTTATTACATAACAATGTTTTACAATATTCGAAAGTTTTTATAAAGTCCTGGTCAACAGTAGTCTTTGATTTTCCCTTCAGTTGTTTAGTTAGTGCTTTTGTTATTTTAGCAAAATCTTTAATAAACTTTTTATAATAACCCATGACACCTAAGAATAATTTAATTTGTTTCTCTGTAGTAGGCAAAGGGAATTTCTTTATTGTCTCGATCTTTGTCGTGTTTACTTGGTACAGGGTATACTCAAAGTCGGCAGGGACAACATGCTTGCTTCATTATACCCTGTACCCATAGGGTAAAAGGGTATATTAAAGTCGCTAAAATGTATGTAAGAGGCAGAAGGAAGCATTTCCGACCCCATAAAGTATATATATTCTTGATCAGCATCAACAGCCGAGTCGATTGAGATATGTCCGTCAGTCCGTTTGTCTGTCCGTCCGTATGAACACGTGGATCTCAGCCTACAAGAGCTAGAGCAACCAAATTTGGTGTCAGCATTCGTGTAGTGTCTACGCAGATCAGGTTTGTTTCAAATTTTTGCCACGCCCACTTCCGCCCCCGCAATTTAAGAAAAACGAATAACTAGTGTTTTATTAAAGGTTGCTTATTCTTATTTGGCACACCTAATATTAAAGCCAAAAGGTATCAGCTGACCAAATTTCGTTAAAATCGGACAAGAAATATTGGAGATACATCAATGTACAATTTGTACTGAAATGCCCAGTGCGACATTGCGTTGTATGGGTGAGCGAGATATCATGCGTTCGTTGCTGCCGCTTGTGAGGAGTATTTTAGTTTGAAGGATTTTCATTGTATAAAGTTTCTCTAATTGGCACAGGGTATAGTCAAAGTCGGCAGAGACGACTTGCTTGCTTTATTAACTTGAAGATCGAAATTTAAATGTTTTTTCTCGAAAATATAATTTATTCCAAAACTTTAAGACTAATAACTAAATCTATGTGCTTGATATAGTATAGTACAGGATAATAACTTCGGATTAAGTTGACAGTTGTAGAAGGATTTTCTTTTTCGGTTAACAACTAATTGCAGAAAGTTAGGGTTCACAGGGTTGTTCACGCCAGAAAAGGGTGAACAGCGGAAGAGAAGCGCGGTTGAAACAGAGGGGCGAATTGGAAGGAGGACGCCCACATTGAAGATCATACGACAAGTGGAAAAAGCTCTATAGGAGCAGTTAGTGTTCGTTTTATCTTCAATCCGCAAGCACGCCCCCAATTTGTAACCATTTTTCATCTTTCGTTCCACCAACCGTCAAAGTCCGTTGGCCATCATAAACACATTATTTTACAATCAATAAAACTGTGTTGTGTATAACCGAAGTACGCGTACGGTTTAATTATTTATATTGGAAGCTTTCTGCATACTAGGAATTCTCAGCCCCCCACAAACATTGGTCGTTCGAGCCGGATATCCTTCCTCTCGACCCCAGCATCGCATCCGTGGATCTACTCCATAATATTGCATCATTTCCTATAAAATTTGCATAAAAAATTTACATACATATATACCACATATATTCACATTCACATGCACATATAATTTACATATATTTCCACATACATATATTCAAATGCAAGTGCAAGTACAAGTCCAAGTGCAAGCTGAATATAAAAGTGCAATTAATTTATATGGATCAATAAAATCGAATCAAACTTACCTATCATAATTGTCTGCCAGCTCCAAAGCTTTTTTCCGCCGCTATAAAAACCAACAACAAAAAAAAACCGCATAAAAGCTCCGCTCATAAGCTTTTTATGAACTGCATATATATACATATGTATATGTACCGGCATTTGCATATTCAAAAGAAATCACAGCGGTCAGAGTTGTAGAGTGACCGTTACTGTGTGACTTAAGCACAGTAATACAATACCTTCACAAACCAAAAAAAAAAATATATATATTCGCATTTGCAAAATTATATCAAAAGAAAATATTTCAAATTATTGGGAAAAAAAACTACCTCTTTCCACAAGCAAATATCCACTCGAGTCAGATTCCTTGTCCACGAGATATCCTTCGTAACATAATATAACCCATTCCGGCACTACCGTATAGCGAGCTCTAATTTCAGGTCGTACTCCCTCCCCCATGCTATCCAAATCCATTTATATACATCTACCGGCAATCGTGAGTGCAAGTGCAAGTACAAGTCCAAGTGCAAGCTGAATATAAAAGTGTGCAATTAATTCCTGTGTATTAACAAAATCGAATCAAACTTACCTGTTATAATTGTCTGCCGTCTCCAAACCAACAACAAAAAACTGCATAAAAGCTCCTCTCATAAGCTTTTATGAACTGCATATACATATATACATATGTACATATATGTACCGGCATTTGCATATTTAAAAGAAATCACATAGCGGTCAGAGTTGTAGAGGGACCATTACTGTGTGATCAACTCTCACCCTCACAAACCGAAAGAAAATAATTACGAGTAAATTTTTAATGAGAATTAGTAGAATAAAAAGGAGAAATTAAATTTACAAACAATTAAAAAAAAAAAAAAAAAAAAAAATTATATCAAAAAAATATTTTTTTCGCATTTCAAAAATTAATTAAATAAAAAAAATATATTTATATATATAAATATATATTAGCATTTGCAAAACTATATCAAAAGAAAATATTTCCACAAACAAAAAACCAATTTGAATTGCTTTCAAAAATTAATTAAATTAAAAAATATATATATATATATATATAGTAATATATCCGCCTTTTTATACAAGACCTCTTATCATTTAATTATAAACAAATTACCCCAACACAAAACTAATTATAAGCAAATCACCCCAACACAAAATTTATTATAAACAAATCTTATATAGGCAGAATCTAACACTTAAGAACAAGAAGTTCATATTTCACCAACAAGAAATTTCATATTTCATATTTCCAAAAATAACACTTAAGAACAAGAAGTTCATATTTCACCCTTAGAAACAGGCTCTAAAATGACCAATCAGAATCGATCACGCCACTTGAGCCAAAATCCAAAAATAGCGCCACTCTTACAAAACTCCCTATAAATAATATTGAAACTCTAAGAGTGAAGTTCAGTTCAATTCTAACCCAGCCTCTGTTAAAACCTTGGAAAATTGTGTTCCAGTCCTTTTAAATTTAAGGCTAAATCATTATTGTAAACAAAGAACTCCGTTGAAAAATAAAGATAAATTTTTTTAATAAATCCAACGTTAAAACTTAAAATTGGCGCAGTCGGTAGGATAAAACAAGAAAAAGGACAAAGAGTGCAGTGCAAAAACTTGTGTCAAATAAAATACAACCGCTAAGGATACTACTTCCAAGGTTGTCTTAAACCCAAGACCTTGTAAGGAAGTTTTTCCCGGCCGGGGTACATCTCCCAGTCTCCCCAGGGCCTTTCCTACACAGAAAATTTATGTAAGAAACCCGGACTTGATGATGGACGAAAGGCAGCATAGCCATATCCACAGTTGGCTTGCTCTAATCGGTGATTGCTTTAACTATACCTAACAAGGGAGGGAAAAAGGAAAGGAGTAGGGTGATCGATCGACTTCTACTAAACGATTAACAAATACAAGGGAAGGGTATCAAGCCGACTAGGGTGTCACCCGGACATCGGCTTGAGAAACAAACACGTTGGGATTAGCCCAGGCAATTCAACCAGGTCAAGTAGGGTGTCACCCGGACCTTGGCCTGTTTGAATTATCCAGTTGCGACTCGTTGGATAATTCCTATTATTTAAGTCAACTAGGGTGTTACCCGGACATTGACTTAAATAAAATAGGAATTATCCCGAATCGCTACAAGTACGAACTATTAATGGCCCAAGAATCTTCATCAGATCAACTAGGGTGTCACCCGGACATTGGTCTGATAAAGTTCCTAGTCGGGTAGCACTAGACAAATCATATTATCCTAGTCAATTAGGGTGTCACCCGGACATTGACTAAGATTAATATGATTTACATGGCTCCCTACATAAAATACAAATACTACAAAACATACACTACATACAAGTACAGTTTTTCTATGATACTTTGCTGTGACTGTACCATCGCATGAATTCGAAACGGGCTTCGCTGCCGCGTTTTTCTGTTTCTCTCTGACTTGCCTGCAAATTTTAAATTCTAACTGTGCTTGCTAAATGAATTGTCTGTCGATGATTCTGCTGCCTATTTGATCACGATTTGGCTGAGTCTATTAGCTATGTCAATGATTTTGTATTTAGTTCTATCGTTGACTCACTTACAACTAAATTCCTGGGGGTTGATTATACTAAGTACTCTACCGTGACTCTGCTGAGTATGTTAGCTATGACGATGGTTTTGTACTTAGTTCTATCGCTGGCTTGCTTAAAACTAATTTTCTGTCGATGATTCTACTGGTTACTCTATCTTGACTCTGCTGGGTGACTTAGCTATGTCGGTGATTAGACAGATCTATCGTTGACTTTTTTAAATTGAATTCTTGCTGGCGGGGCTTTCATGCGGGGTATGTGAACAATGTAATGGACTTATGGTGCACTTGTGATACTCTGTGATTTGCCAGCATGCATATATTAAAACACAATAATAAAAAAAATTAATTTATTTCAAAAATTTCTTTTATATTGCTGAAAGGGAATTTTGTTAGGCATATAGGTTAGCATGATTTGGGTTATGGTGGGTATTTATTCCACACAGATGAAATCCTTTATAAAGAAATTATTTATATATAAAAATGTATAAAAATAATAATGTCAATCAAGTCGCGGGTCCCTGCTCGGGCGCCATCTGTAAGGAAGTTTTTCCCGGCCGGGGTACATCTCCCAGTCTCCCCAGGGCCTTTCCTACACAGAAAATTTATGTAAGAAACCCGGACTTGATGATGGACGAAAGGGAGCATAGCCATATCCACAGTTGGCTTGCTCTAATCGGTGATTGCTTTAACTATACCTAACAAGGGAGGGAAAAAGGAAAGGAGTAGGGTGATCGACTTCTACTAAACGATTAACAAATACAAGGGAAGGGTATCAAGCCGACTAGGGTGTCACCCGGACATCGGCTTGAGAAACAAACACGTTGGGATTAGCCCAGGCAATTCAACCAGGTCAAGTAGGGTGTCACCCGGACCTTGGCCTGTTTGAATTATCCAGTTGCGACTCGTTGAATAATTCCTATTATTTAAGTCAACTAGGGTGTTACCCGGACATTGACTTAAATAAAATAGGAATTATCCCGAATCGCTACAAGTACGAACTATTAATGGCCCAAGAATCTTCATCAGATCAACTAGGGTGTCACCCGGACATTGGTCTGATAAAGTTCCTAGTCGGGTAGCACTAGACAAATCATATTATCCTAGTCAATTAGGGTGTCACCCGGACATTGACTAAGATTAATATGATTTACATGGCTCCCTACATAAAATACAAATACTACAAAACATACACTACATGCAAGTACAGTACGTAGACATTTAGATAATAGAGGGAACTAAAATGACAGGATGGAATGTTGCGGATAAATCATTAAGACTGGTTTTGAGATTCGGGGCAAACATTATAAAGTTTATTAATGTCCCTCGGACCTAAAATACTACTTATATCTAACCTGAGATTGATTTACCACACTTGACCTAATAATCTGGGAGGGGTAGCCCTGTTGGTCACTGATTGGACTCACCCACTGTACACACCCTTGTTTAGTTCTGTTTCCAATGATTGTGTTTAATTTGACGTCTCTATGGTCTTCTGGATTACCGAAAAAGGTATTTTGCGATTATTATATTAGCTGTAGGGGACACTTTAGTTCTGCTCAATATGTTTATCCACGCACTGCACTTTATTTGTTTTCAACTTGTCAGTTGCTCGGTCCTAGCTCAACTGCTCTGTCGTTTTAATTTTCGACAGCCCTTGGCCTTTGATTTTGGTCGCTGACGCCGGCAGCGACCAATCAAAAATTGCCAATACATTTTGGCGATGACGCGATCGATGCATTTACCGTAACGCATGCGTAGCTTGGGCCTCTAGAAGTTTCTAGAACACAAGAAACTGCGCAATATCTCTGTCGTCTTCATTCGCAAGTCCCGTTGCAATTCCTATTGCTACATACATATATATGGCGTGACATGCGTATATATGTATGCATAGAAACATACATATATATATGGCGTGATATACGTATATATAGCAACCGGCGACTTTTAGGCAAGTCCCGTTGCATTGCTTGTTTCGTTTCTTTGGTGGCCCGATGTATGTGTATGTATGTGTGTGTGTACTGGCGGTGGTGGCGATTCAGAGATGCTCTAAGGGAAATAGTTCTACTAATAAAAATACTATCAACAAGTCAGAGAATAAACTTATAATGACTTCATGAACTTAATACTAATTAAACTAGAGATAATAATAAGGAAATGAATATATATATATCCCCTTCATTGGGGCGAAGCTTTGAAAAGTGCTTCGTCACACCCCCCCTTTACTTCGGGTGGGCTGGACGAAGAAATGACACGGTGACGCGCTGTGATGGGTTGACGTGTACCTTGTACACCATCCCGGCTACTTCATGTAGAAATCGGGTATCTTTATCCCGCCGTCCTCGCTTCTGGACTTCGGTGATCAATTCTTCAGGGACTGTGTCTGCTATTCGTTTAGTTCTCCATCCTTCTGGTACAGGTTGCCAATTGACTACGGACTCGTTCAATGGGGTTGAATCAGGGGTATCCACTACTATCGGAAAGACGGGTGAGGAAGGTGGCGAAATGTCCTCAAAATCGGGGTAAGGTGCCAGTGGACTGGGTGGCTCGGAAATGGTCTCATCGGATTCTTGGTCACTCATTGGATCGTAGGTATCGGGGTGACCTTCCATGCTGATGTGAATGTCGGGAATCGGTGGTACCCAGATTTCTCCCGTCTCGGGATCGACGATGGCATGGCGGGACGGACTTCCACCTGGAGGACTGTAGGGCGACGGAGAGCGGTAACAAGGTGATAACATCCTTGGGTCTGGGGATGGAGACTGCATCGGCGAGTTCACCGGGGATCTTGGTGGGTAAGGCGGCGTTGCTCTGTCTTCATCGTTTGCTTGATCTTGAACTTTAGGTGAAGGACTCCATCCTCTGTAGTTGGCGAATTTGCCTGGGTCGAAGCAGGCAAGATCTGCTAGCTCGAGGTGAAACCCAAGTACCTGTACCGATTGTATTGTCGGTCTCTCGGGGGCGTCTACTAGCTGGAAACAGTTGTATGTCTCTGCCTCAGTGGGCTCGTGTAGGGCTACAGGTGCGGAAGGATCGCTCGACGAGGGCTGCATGGTTTGGTCCAACCGTGGGGTGGGCTCGCGTTGCGACTCAGGGTTAGCGAACTCCGCCTCCCAGGTTGACACCAACTGACTGATGATGTCTACGATTTCGTCGACGCTGTAGATTGGCGTTGCCATGCTGCTGTGAAAAATATACATTGAATACTCTGACTTGTGATACCCTATCGTTGATACCCTATTACCCTATCAGTGTGGTTTACAAAGGGCGAAAAATATCTTAAAATTAAAAATTACATGCTAACTTAAATTAACCATGAGCGTTGTTCATGATTACTCTTGCCTGTTGGCGCGAAGCGCCCTCGGGTTACGTTGCAGAGATTCCCCCTTAGGGGAACAGGGACGTTGGGAGAGCACACTCTCCATCAAGTGGCCCCTGTGAGTTGACTCATCTCTGGTATGGTAGCTTCTTCTGATTCATAGGGATGTCTGCTGGGCCTCTGTTGGTTGCAATGGTTTGAAGTCATCTATGCTTGCTGTGCGTCGTTGTCTTCCATGGGCTTCTTCTGATTCATGGGGATGTCTGCTGGGCCTCTGTTTGTTGCAATGGTTTGAGGTCATCTATGCTTGCTGTGCGTCGTTGTCTGCCATGGGCTTCTTGTAGGCGGACTATGTTTCTGGAAATAAACTTGATTACTTTGTAGGGCCCGTCAAACTTCGGGGCCAGTTTGGCTGCAAAGCCTTCTGCGGCTTTAGACAAATGGTGTTGTCTAAGTAAGACCAGATCGCCAACGGCTGGTCTCCATTCTCGGCGTCGTAGGTTATAGTGCCGGCTTTGGTCTAATGATGCTTGCTGCATGTTGGTCTGGGCCAATTTGAATACGTCAGCCATGCGTTGTGCTCGGGATTCGGGTGACCATGGCGGTGTTCCTAGACCAGGGGTAGCTTCATCGTACAATGCTCCAGGAATACGTGGTTCTCTTCCCAACACTAGGAAGGCTGGGGTGAATCCTGTAGAATCACATACGCTTGAGTTGATAGCTAATGTGAATTCGGGGAGTAGTTGATCCCAATTGCTCTGGTCTTCTCCTTGGTATTGAGCTATCATCGTCTTGATAGTTCGATTCGCTCTTTCCGTGGGGTTCTGCCGTGGGGTATACGGCGCGGTGTACTGAAGTTCTACTCCAGCTCTGTTACAAAGTTCTTTGAATGATCTACTGGTGAATTGCGTTCCATTGTCGCAGACGAGGGTATGTACGTGGAGTTCCGAATCGTGCTATGATTCTTTCTCGGAAAGCTTTTTCCAATGCAGTAGTGGTAGCTTTACGCAAAGGTATGAGCTCCACCCATCTACTGTAGGCATCTAGAAAGACTAACAAGACTGTGTTACCTTGTTTCGACCGGGGTAGAGGGCCGACAAAATCCGTGCATACTATGCTAAATGGTTCCTTGACTTGGCGTGTGAACATCTTTCCTGCTGGTTTTGTTTGATCTACTTTGTATCGTTGGCATTGTATGCAGCTGCGAACATGACGTGTGACGTCACGGAAGAATCCAGGCCAATAGTATTTCTGGGCTATTCTGATTATTGTTTTCCTGATTCCTAAATGTCCTGCTGTGGGTTCATTGTGGCATTCCTGTAGTACTCGTTCTCGGTTTTCCTTTGGTACACATAGCTTCCATGGAATGGGGTCATCTTCTTCGGGGTGGTGATCTCTCCTACGGTAGAGTTGATCACCTTCGTATCGGTAGTCGGGATACTGGTCAGGTTGTTCATCGATTTGGCGTTTGATTTTACGTCACCATGTACACTTTGGCAGGGTATCCTGTATGCTGTTTAACACCTCTAAGGGCTGTCGAGAGAGGGCGTCAGCTACTATGTTTAGCTTCCCTCGGCGGTACTGGATGTCGAACTCGTATTGTTGTAGTTCGAGGGCCCAACGAGCGATGCGTCCTGTTGGATTATCTATGGAGTTGAGCCATTTAAGGGCCTGATGATCCGTGATAACTTCGAATCGGTAGCCTTCTAAATAGCAGCGCATCTTGCGTATTGCCCAGACGATGGCGAGGCACTCTTTCTCAGTTGCTGAGTAGTTTTCCTCGGGAGCAAGTAGTCGTCGGCTGGCATACGCTATTACTCGTTCTGTACCTTCTTGATATTGGGTCAAGACTGCACCCAATCCATAATCGCTGGCATCGGTCTGTAAATAGAACTTGGAATTAAAATCTGGACAAGCTAATATAGGAGCAGAAGTTAATCGAGATTTCAGCTCTTCAAATGCGGCTTGTTGTTCACGATCCCAATTCCACTTGTCATTCTTTTTCAGCAATTTAGTGATAGGCTGAACGACGTTGGAGAACTCTGGAACGAAGCGGCGATACCAGGAGGCGATGCCTAGGCATCGGCGAAGCTGGCGTACATTAGTAGGGGGTGATAGCTCGCGCACTGCGGCTACTTTTTCAGGATCAGTGTGAATCCCTTGTTCACTGATAACATGTCCGAGGAATTGTATCCTGCGCTTGAAGAACCTGCATTTTGCTTGGTTTATACGCAAGTTAGCTTCTCGTAGCCTGCGAAAAACTTCTCGTAGATGCGTCATGTGCTCTTCCAGTGTGCTGCCTACAACGATGATGTCGTCTAGGTAGGCGAAAGCAAAAGGATCCATTTCGGGGCCTATTACGCTATCCAAAGCGCGTTGAAATGTGGCGGCTGCTGAATGTAGTCCAAATGGCATAACTTTCCATTGGAACAGCCCACGACCGGGGACTGTGAAAGCTGTGCATTCGCGACTGGATCTGGCCAATGGGATTTGCCAGTATCCGCTCTTGAGGTCCAATGTGGAGATGAACTTCGCGTGCCAAAGTTTCTCTAATATATGATTAATGGGTAGAGGGTAGGCATCTCGTATAGATTGGGCATTGAGTTGCCTGAAATCTATACACATGCGCATGTCACCAGTTTTCTTACCCACTAATACGATGGGTGCGCTGTGAGGACTCTTCGATGGTTCGATTCGGCGTTCTAATAGTAACTGGTCTACTGTGTCATTAATGATCTTCTGCTGTGCTGGATTACGGGGGTAGTATCTCTGCTTGATGGGACGGTCGTCCTTCATTGTAATAACATGCTCTGCTATGTGGGTGACACCTTTTAAAGTGTCGAATTTAGGCAGCTCTTGTGCCAAAAATTCTTCTATAAGTTGAGTTGAGCTAGGGTCTTCGATCGGGGATGGGGATTCATGCATTGCTGGTTCACTTGGTTTAGTATCTTCGGGGGTCACTGGCAGTGTTGTGGTTATTAGATTAAGTTTCGTTGACTTCCGTGAGCGGCTTCCTTCTGCTTGTTTGCGGAAGGGGTTGTTCCTTATCGCATGGTCAGATGGGGGAGGTAGAGCTGCACGTCTGGTCCAACTCTCAGTTGGGCTTTTGTTCTTTTGGTAGACCGTTGGGTCATCTGTGGTTAACTTGGGCTGTGGGTCACGTTTGGTAATTAGCGTCGTCTTGATCGGTGGCCTAATACTAGACTCTGTGATAGTATCAACTCGGGTGAATGCTCCATTGGACTGTGTTGCAGTAGGTTCCAATCTGATAAAATTTTCTCCGCATTGGATCGTGGTACCAATACCACGGAGGAAATCTGAACCCAGAATGATCTGGTCCATAATGCCTGGTAGAATTAACAATGGTAACTTGGTGTGTGATATTCCTAACCACACGTCGGCTTCGATGGCTTGGGTGATCTCCTTGCGAGATCCGTCGGCAAAGTTGATAGCGGCGCGTATTTGTTTCCTTTTTTTCTGTGGCTGATACCTGTTGTGCCAAAGAATGGCTGATGAAGCTTCTTGTAGCTCCGGTGTCTAACGTTCCGTTTATCTCGTGACCATTGACTTGCCCTATTACCCTATCAGTGTGGTTTACAAAGGGCGAAAAATATCTTAAAATTAAAAATTACATGCTAACTTAAATTAACCATGAGCGTTGTTCATGATTACTCTTGCCTGTTGGCGCGAAGCGCCCTCGGGTTACGTTGCAGAGATTCCCCCTTAGGGGAACAGGGACGTTGGGAGAGCACACTCTCCATCAAGTGGCCCCTGTGAGTTGACTCATCTCTGGTATGGTAGCTTCTTCTGATTCATAGGGATGTCTGCTGGGCCTCTGTTGGTTGCAATGGTTTGAAGTCATCTATGCTTGCTGTGCGTCGTTGTCTTCCATGGGCTTCTTCTGATTCATGGGGATGTCTGCTGGGCCTCTGTTTGTTGCAATGGTTTGAGGTCATCTATGCTTGCTGTGCGTCGTTGTCTGCCATGGGCTTCTTGTAGGCGGACTATGTTTCTGGAAATAAACTTGATTACTTTGTAGGGCCCGTCAAACTTCGGGGCCAGTTTGGCTGCAAAGCCTTCTGCGGCTTTAGACAAATGGTGTTGTCTAAGTAAGACCAGATCGCCAACGGCTGGTCTCCATTCTCGGCGTCGTAGGTTATAGTGCCGGCTTTGGTCTAATGATGCCTGCTGCATGTTGGTCTGGGCCAATTTGAATACGTCGGCCATGCGTTGTGCTCGGGATTCGGGTGACCATGGCGGTGTTCCTAGACCAGGGGTAGCTTCATCGTACAATGCTCCAGGAATACGTGGTTCTCTTCCCAACACTAGGAAGGCTGGGGTGAATCCTGTAGAATCACATACGCTTGAGTTGATAGCTAATGTGAATTCGGGGAGTAGTTGATCCCAATTGCTCTGGTCTTCTCCTTGGTATTGAGCTATCATCGTCTTGATAGTTCGATTCGCTCTTTCCGTGGGGTTCTGCCGTGGGGTATACGGCGCGGTGTACTGAAGTTCTACTCCAGCTCTGTTGCAAAGTTCTTTGAATGATTTACTGGTGAATTGCGTTCCATTGTCGCAGACGAGGGTACGTGGAGTTCCGAATCGTGCTATGATTCTTTCTCGGAAAGCCTTTTCCAATGCAGTAGTGGTAGCTTTACGCAAAGGTATGAGCTCCACCCATCTACTGTAGGCATCTAGAAAGACTAACAAGACTGTGTTACCTTGTTTCGACCGGGGTAGAGGGCCGACAAAATCCGTGCATACTATGCTAAATGGTTCCTTGACTTGGCGGGTGAACATCTTTCCTGCTGGTTTTGTTTGATCTACTTTGTATCGTTGGCATTGTATGCAGCTGCGAACATGACGTGTGACGTCACGGAAGAATCCAGGCCAATAGTATTTCTGGGCTATTCTGATTATTGTTTTCCTGATTCCTAAATGCCCTGCTGTGGGTTCATTGTGGCATTCCTGTAGTACTCGTTCTCGGTTTTCCTTTGGTACACATAGCTTCCATGGAATGGGGTCATCTTCTTCTGGGTGGTGATCTCTCCTACGGTAGAGTTGATCACCTTCGTATCGGTAGTCGGGAAACTGGTCAGGTTGTTCATCGATTTGGCGTTTGATTTTACGCCACCATGTACACTTTGGCAGGGTATCCTGTATGCTGTTTAACACCTCTAAGGGCTGTCGAGAGAGGGCGTCTGCTACTATGTTTAGCTTCCCTCGGCGGTACTGGATGTCGAACTCGTATTGTTGTAGTTCGAGGGCCCAACGAGCGATGCGTCCTGTTGGATTATCTATGGAGTTGAGCCATTTAAGGGCCTGATGATCCGTGATAACTTCGAATCGGTAGCCTTCTAAATAGCAGCGCATCTTGCGTATTGCCCAGACGATGGCGAGGCACTCTTTCTCAGTTGCTGAGTAGTTTTCCTCGGGAGCAAGTAGTCGTCGGCTGGCATACGCTATTACTCGTTCTGTACCTTCTTGATATTGGGTCAAGACTGCACCCAATCCATAATCGCTGGCATCGGTCTGTAAATAGAACTTGGAATTAAAATCTGGACAAGCTAATATGGGAGCAGAAGTTAGTCGAGATTTCAGCTCTTCAAATGCGGCTTGTTGTTCACGATCCCAATTCCACTTGGCATTCTTTTTCAGCAATTTAGTGATAGGCTGAACGACGTTGGAGAACTCTGGAACGAAGCGGCGATACCAGGAGGCGATGCCTAGGCATCGGCGAAGCTGGCGTACATTAGTAGGGGGTGATAGCTCGCGCACTGCGGCTACTTTTTCAGGATCAGTGTGAATCCCTTGTTCACTGATAACATGTCCGAGGAATTGTATCCTGCGCTTGAAGAACCTGCATTTTGCTTGGTTTATACGCAAGTTAGCTTCTCGTAGCCTGCGAAAAACTTCTCGTAGATGCGTCATGTGTTCCTCCAGTGTGCTGCCTACAACGATGATGTCGTCTAGGTAGGCGAAAGCAAAAGGATCCATTTCGGGGCCTATTACGCTATCCAAAGCGCGTTGAAATGTGGCGGCTGCTGAATGTAGTCCAAATGGCATAACTTTCCATTGAAACAGCCCACGACCGGGGACTGTGAAAGCTGTGCATTCGCGACTGGATCTGGCCAATGGGATTTGCCAGTATCCGCTCTTGAGGTCCAATGTGGAGATGAACTTCGCGTGCCGAAGTTTCTCTAATATATGATTAATCCTGGGTAGAGGGTAGGCATCTCGTATAGATTGGGCATTGAGTTGCCTGAAATCTATACACATGCGCATGTCACCAGTTTTCTTACCCACTAATACGATGGGTGCGCTGTGAGGACTCTTCGATGGTTCGATTCGGCGTTCTAATAGTAACTGGTCTACGGTATCATTAATGATCTTCTGCTGTGCTGGATTACGGGGGTAATATCTCTGCTTGATGGGACGGTCGTCCTTCATTGTGATAACATGCTCGGCTATGTGGGTGACACCTTTTAAAGTGTCGAATTTAGGCAGCTCTTGTGCCAAAAATTCTTCTATAAGTTGAGTTGAGCTAGGGTCTTCGATCGGGGATGGGGATTCATGCATTGCTGGTTCACTTGGTTTAGTATCTTCGGGGGTCACTGGCAGTGTTGTGGTTATTAGATTAAGTTTCGTTGACTTACGTGAGCGGCTTCCTTCTACTTGTTTGCGGAAGGGGTTGTTCCTTATCGCATGGTCAGATGGGGGAGGTAGAGCTGCACGTCTGGTCCAACTCTCAGTTGGGCTTTTGTTCTTTTGGTAGACCGTTGGGTCATCTGTGGTTAACTTGGGCTGTGGGTCACGTCTGGTAATTATCGTCGACTTGATCGGTGGCCTGATACTAGACTCTGTGATAGTATCAACTCGGGTGAATGCTCCATTGGACTGTGTTGCAGTAGGTTCCAATCTGATGAAATTTTCTCCGCATTGGATCGTGGTACCAATACCACGGAGGAAATCTGAACCCAGAATGATCTGGTCCATAATGCCTGGTAGAATTAACAATGGTAACTTGGTGTGTGATATTCCTAACCACACGTCGGCTTCGATGGCTTGGGTGATCTCCTTGCGAGATCCGTCGGCTAAGTTGATAGCGGCGCGTATTTGTTTCCAGTCTTCTGTGGCTGATACCTGTTGTGCCAAAGAATGGCTGATGAAGCTTCTTGTAGCTCCGGTGTCCAACGTTGCGTTTATCTCGTGACCATTGATTTGTATTAATGCTAGCAGGCGTCCTTCAGCAAATTGAAGTCGGCTTATACTTGGGGATGATTTGGCGCTTCCTTTGTTTGATCCCCGTTCAAACAAATGCGCTCGGCGTTTCCCGAACGTTTGCAGCATTCGATGGTTCGAATGCCTCTTCTTCCGCATTCCCAGCAGAAAAGTCTGCGTCGGTTGGTACATTGGTGGGCAAAATGTCCATGTTCGCTGCAATTCCTGCAGGCGCGTTGCGTATCTACACGTGTGTCCGCCAGTTGGTAGACGTTAGATCTGTTGGCTTGGCGTCCAGCCCCAGGCTGATAGGTGGACTTGTTGTTAATCCTGTTCTTGCGTGGCTCAGCTCGGGGTACATCTAAGAATTGTTGAACCTGGTTGTCGTAGGCAGAGGACATATTGACCTGGGAATTAAAAGAAGTTGTAAAACTTGTGGAACTTTGGCTTCGTATGACCTCATAGTTGACAATTAACCGTGTTAGCTCGGTTAAATCGTGAAAATCTCTGCGACGAGTGTACAGCTGGTACTCGGGATGTAGGTTGTCATAGATGCGTTCCAATTCTTGTGGTCCGGTATAATTGGCTCTTCGCATCATGAGACGAAGCTCGACCAAATATTGTTTAAATGGTTCATCTGTGCGTTGTTTTCTTGTTCGAATAGCATCCTCCAGTTTTTCGAAGTATCGGGGTGGCAAGAAAAATTCCAGAAATCCTTGCTTGAAGCTCAGCCAGGATGATTCTAGTAATCCGCTTGTTTGCCACCATCCTTCGGCTCGGCCGGATAAAATAATTGACATCATTCTTGGTAATGACTCAGTATGGATGCGATATGTGGCTGCACGTGTTTCCAATTTTTCCAGAAAATAAAGTGGATCGGTTGTCCCATCGAAGCTAATGCCCCATTTGGACACTTTATCTGCTATGGTCGATGGGCTGAGGTTTTCCGTGGTTCGTAATGTAGTTGAAATGCCTGCTGTGGTTGCCTGTGGTGGACATGCGGGTGCTGGTGAAGCTCTTCTGTCAATGTCCTGATTCCTGGGTATCTCGATCTCGATTGCATGCTCGGTGCACCTTGCGGGAGATACAGAACGTGATCGTGGTTTAATATCCAGGCTCTTGTCGATGGTTGCCGTCTGTCCATAGTGGGCTTCTAATTCTGCTAGGCGTGCAAGTACGTCTGGTTTATGGTCTTCTCTGGAGGCAAAACTGGAAAATCGGCTGCGCATTTCTTCCACGGTGCCGCCTTGTGTTAATCCAAATTCCGTAAAGAAATTTTCTAGTTCAGCTTTTCGGCGATACGTGATCCATTTGACACCCATGTTGCTAGAGTATCCAAATAGAACGTTGCTGAAATTGAACAATTAATTAAACAGGCGGTGTTTAATTTTAATAAATGACAAATATTGCCACTGGTTAAATATCCTGTGTATCCTTGATAACTTGTTGACTATGCGTAGGTTTCTTGACTCGGGGTGTCCTTGAGGACTGATGACTAAGTATTCTCGGTTGGTTTGTTATATCGTTGATTGATCCTGGTTGACTTTGTGTATCGTTGATTAATCCTGGTTGGCGATGCGTATCGTTGGTTAATCCTGGTTGACTTGGAATCGTTGGTTAATCTTGGTTGCTTTGAATATCGTTGGTTAGTCCTGGTTGACTTTGAATATCGTTGGTTGATCCTTGATTGACTTTGGATATCCTTGTTGATTCTGGTTGGCGATGAATATCCTTGGTTGCTTGTTGACTTTGATCCTTGTTGTTCACTGTTGATTTTATTTAAGGACTCTTGTGTATCCTTGGACTGCCTGCGTTGAAGTCTGCTTGATGAATCCTTGACGGGAGTAGGATCGACTGTTCTGGTTGACGTCTTCCTGGTGACTCCTCGGGAGTAGGATTGACTGCTTGCCTTGAGGTCTTCTTGTTGAATGCCTGTACTTCCATCTGCTCCAAATAGAAGTTGCTCTGCTTGTGCCAGAAGCTGCAATTATTCTTATAGTTATTAATTGCAGTTTCTTTTATTTTAATGTTCGCCGTTACTGCTATGCTTTGTACATTGGTAATGTGTATAGCGATGCGAAGTCGACCAATAGGAACCAAGCAGGAGACCCCCCCTTCTGTTCCTCATCAGAAAAATTCAGTGTGGGAGAAGGAGAAAAAAAAAATGCTAGAGTCTTTGGTTGCTATGTGCGGTATATGAATTTTGGTTTTTCTATGATACTTTGCTGTGACTGTACCATCGCATGAATTCGAAACGGGGCTTCGCTGCCGCGTTTTTCTGTTTCTCTTTGACTTGCCTGCAAATTTTAAATTCTAACTATGCTTGCTAAATGAATTGTCTGTCGATGATTCTGCTGTCTATTTGATCACGATTTGGCTGAGTCTATTAGCTATGTCAATGATTTTGTATTTAGTTCTATCGTTGACTCACTTACAACTAAATTCCTGGGGGTTGATTATACTAAGTACTCTACCGTGACTCTGCTGAGTATGTTAGCTATGACGATGGTTTTGTACTTAGTTCTATCGCTGGCTTGCTTAAAACTAATTTTCTGTCGATGATTCTACTGGTTACTCTATCTTGACTCTGCTGGGTGACTTAGCTATGTCGGTGATTAGACAGATCTATCGTTGACTTTTTTTAAATTGAATTCTTGCTGGCGGGGCTTTCATGCGGGGTATGTGAACAATGTAATGGACTTATGGTGCACTTGTGATACTCTGTGATTTGCCAGCATGCATATATTAAAACACAATAAAAAAAAATTAATTTATTTCAAAAATTTCTTTTATATTGCTGAAAGGGAATTTTGTTAGGCATATATGTTAGCATGATTTGGGTTATGGTGGGTATTTATTCCACACAGATGAAATCCTTTATAAAGAAATTATTTATATATAAAAATGTATATAAAAAATAATATGTCAATCAAGTCTCGGGTCCCTGCTCGGGCGCCATCTGTAAGGAAGTTTTTCCCGGCCGGGGTACATCTCCCAGTCTCCCCAGGGCCTTTCCTACACAGAAAATTTATGTAAGAAACCCGGACTTGATGACGGAGGAAAGGGAGCATAGCCATATCCACAGTTGGCTTGCTCTAATCGGTGATTGCTTTAACTATACCTAACAAGGGAGGGAAAAAGGAAAGGAGTAGGGTGATCGACTTCTACTAAACGATTAACAAATACAAGGGAAGGGTATCAAGCCGACTAGGGTGTCACCCGGACATCGGCTTGAGAAACAAACACGTTGGGATTAGCCCAGGCAATTCAACCAGGTCAAGTAGGGTGTCACCCGGACCTTGGCCTGTTTGAATTATCCAGTTGCGACTCGTTGGATAATTCCTATTATTTAAGTCAACTAGGGTGTTACCCGGACATTGGCTTAAATAAAATAGGAATTATCCCGAATCGCTACAGGTACAAACGAACTACTAATGGCCCAAGAATCTTCATCAGATCAACTAGGGTGTCACCCGGACATTGGTCTGATAAAGTTCCTAGTCGTCATACTATCCTAGTCAATTAGGGTGTCACCCGGACATTGACTAAGATTAATATGATTTACATGGCTCCCTACATAAAATACAAATACTACAAAACATACACTACATGCAAGTACAGTACGTAGACATTTAGATAATAGAGGGAACTAAAATGACAGGATGGAATGTTGAGGATAAATCATTAAGACTGGTTTTGAGATTCGGGGTCAAACATTATAAAGTTTATTAATGTCCCTCGGACCTAAAATACTACTTATATCTAACCTGATATTGATTTACCACACTTGACCTAATAATCTGGGGGGGGTAGCCCTGTTGGCCACTGATTGGACTCACCCGCTGTACACACCCTTGTTTAGCTCTGTTTCCAATGATTGTGTTTAATTTGACGTCTCTATGGTCTTCTGGATTACCGAAAAAGGTATTTTGCGATTATTATATTAGCTGTAGGGGACACTTTAGTTCTGCTCAATATGTTTATCCACGCACTGCACTTTATTTGTTTTCAACTTGTCTGTTGCTCGGTCCTAGCTCAACTGATCTGTCGTTTTAATTTTCGACAGCCCTTGGCCTTTGATTTTGGTCGCTGACGCCGGCAGCGACCAATCAAAAATTGCCAACACATTTTGGCGATGACGCGATCGATGCATTTACCGTAACGCATGCGTAGCTTGGGCCTCTAGAAGTTTCTAGAACACAAGAAACTGCGCAATATCTCTGTCGTCTTCATTCGCAAGTCCCGTTGCAATTCCTATTGCTACATACATATATATGGCGTGACATGCGTATATATGTATGCATAGAAACATACATATATATATGGCGTGATATACGTATATATGTATGTAAGCAATAGAAACTGCGCAGTAGCAACCGGCGACTTTTAGGCAAGTCCCGTTGCATTGCTTGTTTCATTTCTTTGGTGGCCCGATGTATGTGTATGTATGTGTGTGTGTACTGGCGGTGGTGGCGATTCAGAGATGCTCTAAGGGAACTAGTTCTACTAATAAAAATACTATCAACAAGTCAGAGAATAAACTTATAATGACTTCATGAACTTAATACTAATTAAACTAGAGATAATAATAAGGAAATGAATATATATATATCCCCTTCATTGGGGCGAAGCTTTGAAAAGTGCTTCGTCACACCCCCCCTTTACTTCGGGTGGGCTGGACGAAGAAATGACACGGTGACGCGCTGTGATGGGTTGACGTGTACCTTGTACACCATCCCGGCTACTTCATGTAGAAATCGGGTATCTTTATCCCGCCGTCCTCGCTTCTGGACTTCGGTGATCAATTCTTCAGGGACTGTGTCTGCTATTCGTTTAGTTCTCCATCCTTCTGGTACAGGTTGCCAATTGACTACGGACTCGTTCAATGGGGGTGAATCAGGGGTATCCACTACTATCGGAAAGACGGGTGAGGAAGGTGGCGAAATGTCCTCAAAATCGGGGTAAGGTGCCAGTGGACTGGGTGGCTCGGAAATGGTCTCATCGGATTCTTGGTCACTCATTGGATCGTAGGTATCGGGGTGACCTTCCATGCTGATGTGAATGTCGGGAATCGGTGGTACCCAGATTTCTCCCGTCTCGGGATCGACGATGGCATGGCGGGACGGACTTCCACCTGGAGGACTGTAGGGCGACGGAGAGCGGTAACAAGGTGATAACATCCTTGGGTCTGGGGATGGAGACTGCATCGGCGAGTTCACCGGGGATCTTGGTGGGTAAGGCGGCGTTGCTCTGTCTTCATCGTTTGCTTGATCTTGAACTTTAGGTGAAGGACTCCATCCTCTGTAGTTGGCGAATTTGCCTGGGTCGAAGCAGGCAAGATCTGCTAGCTCGAGGTGAAACCCAAGTACCTGTACCGATTGTATTGTCGGTCTCTCGGGGGCGTCTACTAGCTGGAAACAGTTGTATGTCTCTGCCTCAGTGGGCTCGTGTAGGGCTACAGGTGCGGAAGGATCGCTCGACGAGGGCTGCATGGTTTGGTCCAACCGTGGGGTGGGCTCGCGTTGCGACTCAGGGTTAGCGAACTCCGCCTCCCAGGTTGACACCAACTGACTGATGATGGCTACGATTTCGTCGACGCTGTAGATTGGCGTTGCCATGCTGCTGTGAAAAATATACATTGAATACTCTGACTTGTGATACCCTATCGTTGATACCCTATTACCCTATCAGTGTGGTTTACAAAGGGCGAAAAATATCTTAAAAATAAAAATTACATGCTAACTTAAATTAACCATGAGCGTTGTTCATGATTACTCTTGCCTGTTGGCGCGAAGCGCCCTCGGGTTACGTTGCAGAGATTCCCCCTTAGGGGAACAGGGACGTTGGGAGAGCACACTCTCCATCAAGTGGCCCCTGTGAGTTGACTCATCTCTGGTATGGTAGCTTCTTCTGATTCATAGGGATGTCTGCTGGGCCTCTGTTTGTTGCAATGGTTTGAGGTCATCTATGCTTGCTGTGCGTCGTTGTCTTCCATGGGCTTCTTCTGATTCATGGGGATGTCTGCTGGGCCTCTGTTTGTTGCAATGGTTTGAGGTCATCTATGCTTGCTGTGCGTCGTTGTCTGCCATGGGCTTCTTGTAGGCGGACTATGTTTCTGGAAATAAACTTGATTACTTTGTAGGGCCCGTCAAACTTCGGGGCCAGTTTGGCTGCAAAGCCTTCTGCGGCTTTAGACAAATGGTGTTGTCTAAGTAAGACCAGATCGCCAACGGCTGGTCTCCATTCTCGGCGTCGTAGGTTATAGTGCCGGCTTTGGTCTAATGATGCCTGCTGCATGTTGGTCTGGGCCAATTTGAATACGTCGGCCATGCGTTGTGCTCGGGATTCGGGTGACCATGGCGGTGTTCCTAGACCAGGGGTAGCTTCATCGTACAATGCTCCAGGAATACGTGGTTCTCTGCCCAACACTAGGAAGGCTGGGGTGAATCCTGTAGAATCACATACGCTTGAGTTGATAGCTAATGTGAATTCGGGGAGTAGTTGATCCCAATTGCTCTGGTCTTCTCCTTGGTATTGAGCTATCATCGTCTTGATAGTTCGATTCGCTCTTTCCGTGGGGTTCTGCCGTGGGGTATACGGCGCGGTGTACTGAAGTTCTACTCCAGCTCTGTTGCAAAGTTCTTTGAATGATTTACTGGTGAATTGCGTTCCATTGTCGCAGACGAGGGTACGTGGAGTTCCGAATCGTGCTATGATTCTTTCTCGGAAAGCTTTTTCCAATGCAGTAGTGGTAGCTTTACGCAAAGGTATGAGCTCCACCCATCTACTGTAGGCATCTAGAAAGACTAACAAGACTGTGTTACCTTGTTTCGACCGGGGTAGAGGGCCGACAAAATCCGTGCATACTATGCTAAATGGTTCCTTGACTTGGCGGGTGAACATCTTTCCTGCTGGTTTTGTTTGATCCACTTTGTATCGTTGGCATTGTATGCAGCTGCGAACATGACGTGTGACGTCACGGAAGAATCCAGGCCAATAGTATTTCTGGGCTATTCTGATTATTGTTTTCCTGATTCCTAAATGCCCTGCTGTGGGTTCATTGTGGCATTCCTGTAGTACTCGTTCTCGGTTTTCCTTTGGTACACATAGCTTCCATGGAATGGGGTCATCTTCTTCTGGGTGGTGATCTCTCCTACGGTAGAGTTGATCACCTTCGTATCGGTAGTCGGGAAACTGGTCAGGTTGTTCATCGATTTGGCGTTTGATTTTACGCCACCATGTACACTTTGGCAGGGTATCCTGTATGCTGTTTAACACCTCTAAGGGCTGTCGAGAGAGGGCGTCTGCTACTATGTTTAGCTTCCCTCGGCGGTACTGGATGTCGAACTCGTATTGTTGTAGTTCGAGGGGCCCAACGAGCGATGCGTCCTGTTGGATTATCTATGGAGTTGAGCCATTTAAGGGCCTGATGATCCGTGATAACTTCGAATCGGTAGCCTTCTAAATAGCAGCGCATCTTGCGTATTGCCCAGACGATGGCGAGGCACTCTTTCTCAGTTGCTGAGTAGTTTTCCTCGGGAGCAAGTAGTCGTCGGCTGGCATACGCTATTACTCGTTCTGTACCTTCTTGATATTGGGTCAAGACTGCACCCAATCCATAATCGCTGGCATCGGTCTGTAAATAGAACTTGGAATTAAAATCGGGACAAGCTAATATGGGAGCAGAAGTTAGTCGAGATTTCAGCTCTTCAAAGGCGGCTTGTTGTTCACGATCCCAATTCCACTTGGCATTCTTTTCAGCAATTTAGTGATAGGCTGAACGACGTTGGAGAACTCTGGAACGAAGCGGCGATACCAGGAGGCGATGCCTAGGCATCGGCGAAGCTGGCGTACATTAGTAGGGGGTGATAGCTCGCGCACTGCGGCTACTTTTTCAGGATCAGTGTGAATCCCTTGTTCACTGATAACATGTCCGAGGAATTGTATCCTGCGCTTGAAGAACCTGCATTTTGCTTGGTTTATACGCAAGTTAGCTTCTCGTAGCCTGCGAAAAACTTCTCGTAGATGCGTCATGTGTTCCTCCAGTGTGCTGCCTACAACGATGATGTCGTCTAGGTAGGCGAAAGCAAAAGGATCCATTTCGGGGCCTATTACGCTATCCAAAGCGCGTTGAAATGTGGCGGCTGCTGAATGTAGTCCAAATGGCATAACTTTCCATTGAAACAGCCCACGACCGGGGACTGTGAAAGCTGTGCATTCGCGACTGGATCTGGCCAATGGGATTTGCCAGTATCCGCTCTTGAGGTCCAATGTGGAGATGAACTTCGCGTGCCGAAGTTTCTCTAATATATGATTAATCCTGGGTAGAGGGTAGGCATCTCGTATAGATTGGGCATTGAGTTGCCTGAAATCTATACACATGCGCATGTCACCAGTTTTCTTACCCACTAATACGATGGGTGCGCTGTGAGGACTCTTCGATGGTTCGATTCGGCGTTCTAGCAGTAACTGGTCTACGGTATCATTGATGATCTTCTGCTGTGCTGGATTACGGGGGTAATATCTCTGCTTGATGGGACGGTCGTCCTTCATTGTGATAACATGCTCGGCTATGTGGGTGACACCTTTTAAAGTGTCGAATTTAGGCAGCTCTTGTGCCAAAAATTCTTCTATAAGTTGAGTTGAGCTAGGGTCTTCGATCGGGGATGGGGATTCATGCATTGCTGGTTCACTTGGTTTAGTATCTTCGGGGGTCACTGGCAGTGTTGTGGTTATTAGATTAAGTTTCGTTGACTTACGTGAGCGGCTTCCTTCTACTTGTTTGCGGAAGGGGTTGTTCCTTATCGCATGGTCCGATGGGGGAGGTAGAGCTGCACGTCTGGTCCAACTCTCAGTTGGGCTTTTGTTCTTTTGGTAGACCGTTGGGTCATCTGTGGTTAACTTGGGCTGTGGGTCACGTCTGGTAATTATCGTCGACTTGATCGGTGGCCTGATACTAGACTCTGTGATAGTATCAACTCGGGTGAATGCTCCATTGGACTGTGTTGCAGTAGGTTCCAATCTGATGAAATTTTCTCCGCATTGGATCGTGGTACCAATACCACGGAGGAAATCTGAACCCAGAATGATCTGGTCCATAATGCCTGGTAGAATTAACAATGGTAACTTGGTGTGTGATATTCCTAACCACACGTCGGCTTCGATGGCTTGGGTGATCTCCTTGCGAGATCCGTCGGCTAAGTTGATAGCGGCGCGTATTTGTTTCCAGTCTTCTGTGGCTGATACCTGTTGTGCCAAAGAATGGCTGATGAAGCTTCTTGTAGCTCCGGTGTCCAACGTTGCGTTTATCTCGTGACCATTGATTTGTATTAATGCTAGCAGGCGTCCTTCAGCAAATTGAAGTCGGCTTATACTTGGGGATGATTTGGCGCTTCCTTTGTTTGATCCCCGTTCAAACAAATGCGCTCGGCGTTTCCCGAACGTTTGCAGCATTCGATGGTTCGAATGCCTCTTCTTCCGCATTCCCAGCAGAAAAGTCTGCGTCGGTTGGTACATTGGTGGGCAAAATGTCCATGTTCGCTGCAATTCCTGCAGGCGCGTTGCGTATCTACACGTGTGTCCGCCAGTTGGTAGACGTTAGATCTGTTGGCTTGGCGTCCAGCCCCAGGCTGATAGGTGGACTTGTTGTTAATCCTGTTCTTGCGTGGCTCAGCTCGGGGTACATCTAAGAATTGTTGAACCTGGTTGTCGTAGGCAGAGGACATATTGACCTGGGAATTAAAAGAATTTGTAAAACTTGTGGAACTTTGGCTTCGTATGACCTCATAGTTGACGATTAACCGTGTTAGCTCCGTTAAATCGTGAAAATCTCTACGACGAGTGTACAGCTGGTACTCGGGATGTAGATTGTCATAGATGCGTTCCAATTCTTGTGGTCCGGTATAATTGGCTCTTCGCATCATGAGACGAAGCTCGACCAAATATTGTTTAAATGGTTCATCTGTGCGTTGTTTTCTTGTTCGAATAGCATCCTCCAGTTTTTCGAAGTATCGGGGTGGCAAGAAAAATTCCAGAAATCCTTGCTTGAAGCTCAGCCAGGATGATTCTAGTAATCCGCTTGTTTGCCACCATCCTTCGGCTCGGCCGGATAAAATAATTGACATCATTCTTGGTAATGACTCAGTATGGATGCGATATGTGGCTGCACGTGTTTCCAATTTTTCCAGAAAATAAAGTGGATCGGTTGTCCCATCGAAGCTAATGCCCCATTTGGACACTTTATCTGCTATGGTCGATGGGCTGAGGTTTTCCGTGGTTCGTAATGTAGTTGAAATGCCTGCTGTGGTTGCCTGTGGTGGACATGCGGGTGCTGGTGAAGCTCTTCTGTCAATGTCCTGATTCCTGGGTATCTCGATCTCAATTGCATGCTCGGTGCACCTTGCGGGAGATACAGAACGTGATCGTGGTTTAATATCCAGGCTCTTGTCGATGGTTGCCGTCTGTCCATAGTGGGCTTCTAATTCTGCTAGGCGTGCAAGTACGTCTGGTTTATGGTCTTCTCTGGAGGCAAAACTGGAAAATCGGCTGCGCATTTCTTCCACGGTGCCGCCTTGTGTTAATCCAAATTCCGTAAAGAAATTTTCTAGTTCAGCTTTTCGGCGATACGTGATCCATTTGACACCCATGTTGCTAGAGTATCCAAATAGAACGTTGCTGAAATTGAACAATTAATTAAACAGGCGGTGTTTAATTTTAATAAATGACAAATATTGCCACTGGTTAAATATCCTGTGTATCCTTGATAACTTGTTGACTATGCGTAGGTTTCTTGACTCGGGGTGTCCTTGAGGACTGATGACTAAGTATTCTCGGCTGGTTTGTTATATCGTTGATTGATCCTGGTTGACTTTGTGTATCGTTGGTTAATCCTGGTTGACTTTGAGTATCGTTGGTTAATCCTGGTTGGCTTTGAATATCGTTGGTTGATCCTTGGTTGACTTTGGATATCCTTGTTGTTGGCGTTGATCCTTGGTTGACTTTGGATTTATCCTTGTTGATTCTGGTTGGCGATGAATATCCTTGGTTGCTTGTTGACTTTGATCCTTGTTGTTCACTGTTGGTTTTATTTAAGGACTCTTGTGTATCCTTGGACTGCCTGCGTTGAAGTCTGCTTGATGAATCCGTGACGGGAGTAGGATCGACTGTTCTGGTTGACGTCTTCCTGGTGACTCTTCGGGAGTAGGATTGACTGCTTGCCTTGAGGTCTTCTTGTTCAATGCCTGTACTTCCATCTGCTCCAAATAGAAGTTGCTCTGCTTGTGCCAGAAGCTGCAATTATTCTTATAGTTATTAATTGCAGTTTCTTTTATTTTAATGTTCGCCGTTACTGCTATGCTTTGTACATTGGTAATGTGTATAGCGATGCGAAGTCGACCAATAGGAACCAAGCAGGAGCCCCCCTTCTGTTCCTCATCAGAAAAATTCAGTGTGGGAGAAGGAGACAAAAAAATGCTAGAGTCTTTGGTTGCTATGTGCGGTATATGAATTTTGGTTTTTCTATGATACTTTGCTGTGACTGTACCATCGCATGAATTCGAAACGGGGCTTCGCTGCCGCGTTTTTCTGTTTCTCTTTGACTTGCCTCCAAATTTTAAATTCTAACTGTGCTTGCTAAATGAATTGTCTGTCGATGATTCTGCTGCCTATTTGATCACGATTTGGCTGAGTCTATTAGCTATGTCAATGATTTTGTATTTAGTTCTATCGTTGACTCACTTACAACTAAATTCCTGGGGGTTGATTATACTAAGTACTCTACCGTGACTCTGCTGAGTATGTTAGCTATGACGATGGTTTTGTACTTAGTTCTATCGCTGGCTTGCTTAAAACTAATTTTCTGTCGATGATTCTACTGGTTACTCTATCTTGACTCTGCTGGGTGACTTAGCTATGTCGGTGATTAGACAGATCTATCGTTGACTTTTTTAAATTGAATTCTTGCTGGCGGGGCTTTCATGCGGGGTATGTGAACAATGTAATGGACTTATGGTGCACTTGGGATACTCTGTGATTTGCCAGCATGCATATATTAAAACACAATAATAAAAAAAAATTAATTTATTTCAAAAATTTCTTTTATATTGCTGAAAGGGAATTTTGTTAGGCATATAGGTTAGCATGATTTGGGTTATGGTGGGTATTTATTCCACACAGATGAAATCCTTTATAAAGAAATTATTTATATATAAAAATGTATAAAAATAATAATGTCAATCAAGTCTCGGGTCCCTGCTCGGGCGCCATCTGTAAGGAAGTTTTTCCCGGCCGGGGTACATCTCCCAGTCTCCCCAGGGCCTTTCCTACACAGAAAATTTATGTAAGAAACCCGGACTTGATGATGGAGGAAAGGGAGCATAGCCATATCCACAGTTGGCTTGCTCTAATCGGTGATTGCTTTAACTATACCTAACAAGGGAGGGAAAAAGGAAAGGAGTAGGGTGATCGACTTCTACTAAACGATTAACAAATACAAGGGAAGGGTATCAAGCCGACTAGGGTGTCACCCGGACATCGGCTTGAGAAACAAACACGTTGGGATTAGCCCAGGCAATTCAACCAGGTCAAGTAGGGTGTCACCCGGACCTTGGCCTGTTTGAATTATCCAGTTGCGACTCGTTGGATAATTCCTATTATTTAAGTCAACTAGGGTGTTACCCGGACATTGGCTTAAATAAAATAGGAATTATCCCGAATCGCTACAAGTACGAACTATTAATGGCCCAAGAATCTTCATCAGATCAACTAGGGTGTCACCCGGACATTGGTCTGATAAAGTTCCTAGTCGGGTAGCACTAGACAAATCATATTATCCTAGTCAATTTGGGTGTCACCCGGACATTGGCTAAGATTAATATGATTTACATGGCTCCCTACATAAAAAATACAAATACTACAAAACATACACTACATGCAAGTACAGTACGTAGACATTTAGATAATAGAGGGAACTAAAATGACAGGATGGAATGTTGAGGATAAATCATTAAGACTGGTTTTGAGATTCGGGGCAAACATTATAAAGTTTATTAATGTCCCTCGGACCTAAAATACTACTTATATCTAACCTGATATTGATTTACCACACTTGACCTAATAATCTGGGAGGGGTAGCCCTGTTGGCCACTGATTGGACTCACCCGCTGTACACACCCTTGTTTAGCTCTGTTTCCAATGATTGTGCTTAATTTGACGTCTCTATGGTCTTCTGGATTACCGAAAAAGGTATTTTGCGATTATTATATTAGCTGTAGGGGACACTTTAGTTCTGCTCAATATGTTTATCCACGCACTGCACTTTATTTGTTTTCAACTTGTCTGTTGCTCGGTCCTAGCTCAACTGCCCTGTCGTTTTAATTTTCGACAGCCCTTGGCCTTTGATTTTGGTCGCTGACGCCGGCAGCGACCAATCAAAAATTGCCAACACATTTTGGCGATGACGCGATCGATGCATTTACCGTAACGCATGCGTAACTTGGGCCTCTAGAAGTTTCTAGAACACAAGAAACTGCGCAATATCTCTGTCGTCTTCATTCGCAAGTCCCGTTGCAATTCCTATTGCTACATACATATATATGGCGTGACATGCGTATATATGTATGCATAGAAACATACATATATATATGGCGTGATATACGTATATATGTATGTAAGCAATAGAAACTGCGCAGTAGCAACCGGCGACTTTTAGGCAAGTCCCGTTGCATTGCTTGTTTCATTTCTTTGGTGGCCCGATGTATGTGTATGTATGTGTGTGTGTACTGGCGGTGGTGGCGATTCAGAGATGCTCTAAGGGAACTAGTTCTACTAATAAAAATACTATCAACAAGTCAGAGAATAAACTTATAATGACTTCATGAACTTAATACTAATTAAACTAGAGATAATAATAAGGAAATGAATATATATATATCCCCTTCATTGGGGCGAAGCTTTGAAAAGTGCTTCGTCACAACCTTTTTGTGCTAAAATTCCAAACCTGATTAACAACCAGGACTTTTGTGAAAAAAAAAACTGGAGAAAAAATAATCCAGGAAGCACTAATCCGATCTCTAAGTTTTATCCGCAAAAGAATCATCGTGTAACGCACGGCAACTTTCGTACTACACATATAATCAAAGTGCATAACGTAACAATGGCACTAGAATTATCAGAGACCCATTTGAACCAAGCACTTACTGTCCTAAGACAGGTGCCCATGTTTGATGGAAGCTCTGCAAACCTAAGCGCGTTCATTCGGAGAGTGGACTATATCTTGCAGCTGTACCGGACGAGGGACGTCCGCCAACATAGTGTGATGTTCGGCACTATCGAAATACAGCTTACTGGAGAAGCGCAGAGGGCATCCCAGCTGGCCCAACCCACAAACTGGATGGAACTTCGAACCGCATTAATCAGCGAATTTAACATCCAAACCCCTTACGAAGAACTTCTAAGACGTATCTACAACACTAGTTTTGGAGGAAACCTCCGTAAGTTTATCGAAGACCTAGAATATAAGTCATTTACAATTATAAACAAGCTAGCACTAGAAGGCAACGCGGATAATACCATTTTATATACTAATGCCATGAAAAATACTGTAAAAGATGTTATTACAAAAAAATTACCGGACAGACTATACATGACCCTTGCTAAATTTGATATTTCCTCAGTATCCGCCTTGAAACAGGTAGCTCAACGAGAAGGGCTCTATGAGAATAGCTCATCAGATAGGCCTAAACATAACAATTTCAATTCTCAAGGCCAATCGAATAATAAATCATTCCAAAATAATTCAAGCAGAAATAACTTCAGACTAAACAATCAATATTACAACTCAAGTCAACCCAATCCACATCCAAATCCTGAAAATTATCAGCAACTTAGGGAAGAATTTCAGCAGAACCTTAATCTAGGTAGACAACAGAATCCTTTGAATCATCAAATTAGAAATCAATCTCAAAATCAAAACCCGGTAACCAACAGACCTACTAAAAGACAAAGAGAAAGCACCAGCGGTCAGAGTAGAATGGAATGGTCCGAAAATTTTCATCAATCAGCCTCGGAACAAATAAATCAGACGGATCAAACGGATTAAACCCCTACATCCTATTAACCATAAATAACACTCCTCTTAAATGTATAATTGATACAGGTTCCTCAATAAACCTTATCAACCAGAACTTTTTCAATTTCCCAGAAACCCCAGAAAAATTGAATGTCCAAACAATTAAAGGCACAATAGAGCTTACTAAAAGCATTTCTTTTGCACCCAGCAAACTTTGCCCAACTATTCAAAAATTTTACTGTCATAAATTTTCTGCTACATACGATATACTATTAGGTAGAAAGTACCTCAAAGCATGTCAAGCATCTATTAACTATAACGACAACAGCGTAACTCTAGCAAATCACAAGTTCTATTTTAAATACACAAATGATGAAGAAGAAACATCAGAATCTATTAATTATCCCCCTGCAGACTTCGAATACGAAGCATTCTCATACGAAATAAATAATAATATCGAAGAAAAAAACGAGTTCCGACTAGATCATTTAAATTCAGAAGAAACAGAAAAATTAAAAAAAATTTTGCATCACTTTAGTGATATCCAGTACAGGAAAGGTGAAAATTTGACTTTTACCAGTACTATAAAACATAACATTCGAACAAAACACGAAGACCCCATTTACAAACACCCCTATAAATATCCTCAAATCTTTGACGAAGAAGTCAACAATCAAATAAACGAAATGATAGAACAGGGAATAATTCGAAAATCGAAATCGCCCTATTGTTCACCAATATGGATCGTACCTAAGAAAGAGGACGCTTCCAAGGAACAAAAGTTCCGTTTAGTCATTGACTATCGTAGTCTAAACTAGATTACTGTCGATGATAAATTCCCAATACCCATAATGGATGAAATACTTGACAAATTAGGAAAATGTCAGTATTTTACAACCATTGATCTTGCTAAAGGATTCCATCAAATTCAAATGGATCCTAAATCAATTGAGAAAACTGCAATTTCAACAAAACATGGGCATTACGAATTTACCCGAATGCCATTTGGCTTAAAAAATGCACCAGCCACATTCCAAAGATGCATGAACAATTTATTAGAAGATCTAATTTACAAAGATTTTTTAGTTTACTTGGATGACATAATCATTTATTCAACCTCATTAGAGGAACATTTAACCTCAATTCAAAAGGTTTTCTCTAAATTACGCAAGGCTAATCTAAAACTACAATTAGACAAATGCGAATTCTTGAAGAAGGAAACAAAATTCTTAGGTCATGTTATAACCACAGACGGCATTAAACCAAATCCAGACAAAATCAAAGCAATTCTAAAATTTCCTATTCCCAAAACACCAAAAGAAATTAAATCATTTTTAGGCTTATGCGGATTCTACCGCAAGTTTATCCCAAACTTTGCCAAAATAGCAAAACCAATAACTCTTGGTTTAAAGAAAGGCTCCCAAATCAACATAAACAATCCAGAATACATCTCAGCTTTCGAGAAATTAAAACTTCTTATTATCAATGACCCCATTCTTGCATATCCTGATTTCAAAAAAACCTTTTCCCTTACTACAGATGCTAGTAACGTAGCTATAGGCGCTGTCCTCTCACAAGACCGTAAACCTATCTGTTTTGCAAGTCGAACCCTTAATGAGCACGAACTTAATTACTCCGCTATATAAAAAGAACTATTAGCTATCGTATGGGCGACTAAGTATTTTAGACCATACCTCTTTGGCAGACACTTCGAGATCTTAAGTGATCACAAACCCCTTGTTTGGTTATCCAATATAAAGGAACCCAACATGAAGAGGCAGCGGTGGAAAATAAAACTAAATGAATATAACTACAAAATAAAATATGTATCAGGAAAAGAAAATTATGTGGCCGACGCCCTTTCCAGAGTCAAACTTGACGAAAACTTCTTAGGAGATGAAATAAGCAGCTCCCGAGCAACTATACACAGCGCACAGGAAGACAATGAAAATTGAATAACCATTTCAAAATTGAAAGACATAACCTCTTATGCAGATTTCAAAGAAATCATTCTAAAAAACCACAAAACATTACTTCATCCAGGCATTACTAAAACCATAAATTGGTTCAGAGGAAAATATTACTATCCAGATTACCAAAAATTAATTCAAAATCTAATTAATGAATGCGATATTTGCAACCTATCCAAATCAGAAAACAGAAATAATAAACTGGCTTTTGAAATCACTCAGAAATATTTAACGCTAGAGAAAAATATGTAATGGATTTCTATCTAGTTGACAATCTACAATTCTTATCATGCATAGACGTATATTCCAAATTTGCCTCTTTAGTTGAAATCCAAAGTCGAGATTGGCTCGAAGCTAAAAGAGCAATCATCAAAATCTTTAACGATATGGGCAAACCCATAGAAATCAAGGCAGATAAAGATTCAGCATTTATATGCATAGCCCTCCAAAATTTTTTAAAATCCGAAAACGTTAAAATAAATATAACAACAAGTAAAAACGGTATTTCTGACATAGAAAGATTTCATAGAACCGTGAATGAAAAATTAAGAATCATTAATGCAGAATCCAGCATAGACAATAAACAAACAAAGTTCGAAACTATTCTTTATACGTATAATCATAAGACTAAACATTTGACAACAAATAGAACACCAGCAGACATTTTCATTTATGCAGGTACACCCCTTTACAATACTCAAGCTAACAAGAAAAATCAAATCGAAAACTTAAATAAAAAAAGAAACAACTACGAAATAAATACAAAATATAAAATTGCACCTTTAATTAAAAGCAAAACAACTACACCATTTAAGAATACAGGGAAATAACCCAAATTGACGACAAACACTATATAGAAACAAATAGAGGAAGACAAACCACCCACTACAAATCAAAATTCAAGAAAAAAAAAGAAAACTCACCAAAGCAAATATACTAATTAATTTCAGACATTACTCTTGAATCATCAATACATAGTTAACCTAAACACAGAAAAACTTTTAAATATAAAAACATCTACTTGGTTAAAGTCGGATACGAACGAAATATTTATAATCTCGCACGTACCCAGACAAATATCAAAAACACCACTATATAAAATCATACCCTATCCTGACCAAAACAACAATACTTTAACAGAAAATGTCCATGAAACCTATTACATACAAAATAACAAAACATATGTTAAATCATCTAGAAAACAAGAAATTAATGAATGTATAAATGGTATTATAACACAAATCCCAGCAGAATCTAAATACACAAAAAACATTTAAAACAAATCAAATTAGCTATGTAGAACCCAACATTATTGTAATTTGGTACCTACCAAAAACAAATCTTAACCAAAATTGTAATCAAAATAAAATATTCATAGAAGAAAAAAATATAATTAAATTATACGATTGTACTATTCAATTAAATGAAATATCAGTAGTAAACACATTGTCAGACTACACACAAAACATTTATGTAACAAATAACGTAACAAAACTAGAACCTATCTCTTATATACAAACGAAACAAATCATTTTTGAAAAAACTAAGTACAACAAAATATTTAACACTAGTTTACCCGGCAAACGCTGTTTTGCCATATAAATAATTTCTATGTACTTTCTAGTATATACATATTATTATTCGATAAGAACGGTAACACTATCAAAAAATATCAGTCTCTTAATGCTACAGCGTGAACAATACTTTTTGTTAGCCCATCTTTAGCTAACACAAACAAACTTGATAGTTTACCCACTCGAAAGCATGCTACGCATAATTGTCCGTGTGAAAATCATGGCGTGCTTAAATCTAAGCCACATTCTATATTAAGAACGGTAAGAACGGTAACACTATCAAAAAATTATTATTCGATAAGAACGGTAACACTATCAAAAAATATCGGTCTCTTAATGCTACAGCGTGAACAATATTTTTTGTTAGCCCATCTTTAGCTAACACAAACAAACTTGATAGTTTACCCACTCGAAAGCATGCTACGCATAATTGTCCGTGTGAAAATCATGGCGTGCTTAAATCTAAGCCACATATTATATAATACATATTATTATTCGATAAGAACGGTAACACTATCAAAAAATTATTATTCGATAAGAACGGTAACACTATCAAAAAATATCGGTCTCTTAATGCTACAGCGTGAACAATACTTTTTGTTAGCCCATCTTTAGCTAACACAAACAAACTTGATGGTTTACCCACTCGAGAGCATGCTACGCATAATTGTCCGTGTAAAAATCATGGCGTGCTTAAATCTAAGCCACATTCTATATTAAGAACGGTAAGAACGGTAACACTATCAAAAAATTATTATTCGATAAGAACGGTAACACTATCAAAAAATATCGGTCTCTTAATGCTACAGCGTGAACAATATTTTTTGTTAGCCCATCTTTAGCTAACACAAACAAACTTGATAGTTTACCCACTCGAGAGCATGCTACGCATTATTGTCCGTGTGAAAAACATGGCGTGCTTATTATTCGATAAGAACGGTAACACTATCAAAAAATATATAGTGACTGACGTTTCATGTCAAGTCACACGGGAACGCTGTCGAACGGGATAAAAAGTATCCTATGTCCATCTCCTGGCTCTAAGCTACCTCCCTACCAGTTTTCAGCCGAATCTGTTCTGCCGTTCTTGAGTTATAAGTGGTGTAACTAACACGACTTTCTTTTATATATATAGATTACCCCAACACAAAACTAATTATAAGCAAATCACCCCAACACAAAATTTATTATAAACAAATCTTATATAGGCAGAATCTACCACTTAAGAACAAGAAGTTCATATTTCACCAACAAGAAATTTCATATTTCATATTTCCAAAATAACACTTAAGAACAAGAAGTTCATATTTCACCCTTAGAAACAGGCTCTAAAATGACCAATCAGAATCGATCACGCCACTTGAGCCAAAATCCAAAAATAGCGCCACTCTTACAAAACTCCCTATAAATAATATTGAAACTCTAAGAGTGAAGTTCAGTTCAATTCTAACCCAGCCTCTGTTAAAACCTTGGAAAATTGTGTTCCAGTCCTTTTAAATTTAAGGCTAAATCATTATTGTAAACAAAGAACTCCGTTGAAAAATAAAGATAAATTTTTTTAATAAATCCAACGTTAAAACTTAAAATTATATATATATATATATATATATATATATATATATATATATATATATATATATATATATATATATATATATATATTCGCATTTGCAAAACTATATCAAAAGAAAATATTTCCACAAACAAAAAAACAATTTGAATTGTTTTCAAAAATTAATATTTTTCGAAAAAAAAGTAATAATAGTTCCGAGGGCCGAAGGAGTAGTTTCGGCAATTGTGAATTATTGATCTCAAGAAAAAGGCATTCCTCCGTTCCGGAACTAGTTCCAATTTCCGTTATGAGCTGCAATTCTGGATTTTTAATTACCAAATAAAATTCCACGCAATTTCAAGAAAAGGACATTCGGTGCTGACCAGGTCTTACAAATATTTATTGGTCTAAACCAAGGGTGGGCACGCAGTGGCTCACCGGGCTCTTTCCGTTATTTTTGCGCAGAGGTCATAAATGTGCGAGTTCGTGGACAAAGGGACGCACAAGCAAGTACTTGCACACGTACTTGCGTTACGCACACTGAACTGAGGGATGCTCAAGCAGAGAAAAAGCTCGCGATCGCGAGTCCGGGCAGAGGTCGTAAGTGTGCGAGTTTCTAGGCAGAGGGACGCACAAGCAAATGCGGGAGGCGTAAGAAGAAAAAGGGTCGCGATTGCGACTCGCACATCCTCGAGCTCGAGCTCGCGACAATTTTCCTTTTTCCCCTCCCTCAGTTGCTTGTGCGTCCCTTTGTCCACGAACTCGCACATTTATGACCTCTGCTCAGAATCGCGATCTCGACCTTTTTCGCTGCTTGTGCGTCCCGCAATTACTTGTGCGTCCCTCTACCAACTCGCACATTTATGACCCATCCTCAAGCTCGAGATCTTTGCTTGTGCGTCCTTCAGATGAATGTGCGTCCCGCAGTTGCTTGTGCGTCCCCCTGTCTCGCACATTTATGACCTCTGCTCGGACTCTTTTTCTCTGCCCGGAATGTTGTTTGTTGTAAAATTTGTTGTCGGGCTCACTTGCGAAGTTTGGCTGCCCACCCTTGGTCTAAACAGCAGAATAAAATTCAAATAACAGCTGTGACGGAAAACATTTCCAAAGCATTATGCCAACGCTCCCAATAATTGTTCACGCCTCACAAAAGCCCTTCCAAATTTCAATTAAGTCTCCATTAATTCTCATTATTTTCTTCCCATTCCGATATCTCACACAATCAATTAAATTGGATAAAATATCCCTATTTTTTTATTTATTGATTTTATCCATTTGTTTATATATCTTGTGTGACGAAGAAGTACAAGTTTAGGTACTTCGCTACAATGTACATATATATAAATAAAAAATATTTATTTATATTTTTCTCGATTTTAAAAGAGTTAATATAATATAAAAGTTAATGTGATAAAATTATTTTTAATATTATATTAGAAATGAAATGTTATTCGTTTTTAAAGGTATCTAGTTTTTCAAGAAATAAATTTAATTTAGAAATTATAAATTTATTTTAAAAATTTTTTAATAAAATAATTTATAATTTTAATATTTTATGGGATAAGCTATAAAATAAATTTTTAAAAATAATAAATAAATTTAATAAATATATGCTTAGAATTAGCAATTGTTGATAATTATGTTATAATTTATTTTATAAATAAAATTATTTATTAAATTTTTTAATTATTTATTGAAATATTAATTTTAATTTTTAAAATTAAGTAATTATGATAAAATTAGCATATAATATAATGTAAAATAAATTTAAAGAAAAAGTTTAAGTAAAGAATTCGGCAAAAATAATGGTTAACAAAAACATGTCTTTTTGAATTAAATTTAAAGTCTAACCTGCCCACTGAATTTTTAAATGGCCGCAGTATTTTAACTGTGAAAAGGTAGCATAATCATTAGTCTTTTAATTGAAGGCTGGAATGAATGGTTGGACGAGATATTAACTGTTTCATTTAAAATTTTATTAGAATTTTATTTTTTAGTCAAAAATCTCCAACTTGTTGTTAGTATTTTCGTAGGAACTAGTTCCCTTAGAGCATCTCTTAATCAGACCACCGCCAATACACATGATTGGTTTTATGTCGTTGTGTGTGCCTGTAATGAATTAAACAAGTAAATGGATTTTTACAAGGTAGCATAATCATTAGTCTTTTAATTGAAGGCTGGAATGAATGGTTGGACGAGATATTAACTGTTTCATTTAAAATTTTATTAGAATTTTATTTTTTAGTCAAAAATCTCCAACTTGTTGTTAGTATTTTCGTAGGAACTAGTTCCCTTAGAGCATCTCTAAATCAGACCACCGCCAATACACATGATTGGTTTTATGTCGTTGTGTGTGCCTGTAATGAATTAAACAAGTAAATGGATTTTTACAAGTGTTGAGTCGATCATGCTGTGACATGCACAGAACAGAATTCGCAATAGCTGGGGATTATTGCGTCAGCCATTTAGTTTTGTCTCTCTGAAAGAATTCGTTCGTCGTAAGAGCGGAAGTTACACCTACCCGGTCACCACACCAACGAATCTGCTTTCAACTACACAAACCACTGACAACACATCAAAAAGGGCAACAAATAACACATACGTATATAAGTTAACAAGTAACCCTCGCTTGTTATATCATTAGTGTTGAGGCTACCCTCGCATGCGCATTCCGCTGACACATCATTGTCAGCGCAATGCCCCAATGCAAAGTCAGTACTGGAAACATGATACTTGACGTTGCGCAAGTTGATTGTTTTATCAGTTATGCTGAGCCGGCATTGCCGGCTATGGGCTTTGTATTAGTTTTAAGTAAAATTTATAATCAGTTCGATATTGAATAAAGAAGACACAACTTGTGTCTATTGTACTCCGGCAACAAGCCGTTATTTTGTTATTTAAATTGAAACATTGCTGAGCCACAAGGCCAGTAATAAGAAGACGAAGTCAAGTCTTCCATCATAATCGACATAATTGGACAATCACCAATAGAAGTCATTACAAACCCAAAGGTTGTGGACATCGTGGGACAACCTAATCTAATTAACTGGCGCCCAACGGAAATTTAGCAGAACTAGCTAGGAACCATCTCAGAACATGTAAGTTCATTGAGTATTGATTCAAAAAATTACTAATTAATTTAAAAAAAAAAAAAAAAAAAAAAAAGGGGAATTAAAAAAAAGCTTAATATCCAAAATAGAAAAAAAAAAAGAGAGAAAGATAACAATCAAGTGTTAAATTTAGCGAAGTGCAATTAAACAAATTAACATAATCTTTCAATAGACATTTAATTCTTGCCAAAATACACCCTCGACCTTTTTGACCTGCCCCAAACAGCATTCAGGCTAATGAGCCGATTTGACCTTAATAGGCAAATCAAAGTAGAAAATCTTAGTGACGAAGAGTGGGATATAGAACCCGATCAGTCAGTCAGCCAAACGCAGAATTTAGTTAACATGAATCCAGAAATGGTACAGGCCATGATAGAAAACGCTTTACAGCGTCAGGAGGCAAGGCACCGGGAAGAATTAAGTCAGCTGCAACAGCAGATAAATAACTTGCGCATAGAAGCGCCACAGGTAGAAACATACCAGAGAATAACGGTAGACCAAAACATTCGATGCGACCTGCCACTTGACATTATAAAATCGGTACCCGATTTTGACGGCGTGCCAAATGAATACGTAGCATGGAGGCAATCTGCCACTGATGCCTTTGAATTATTCAAACCATTTGCGGGCAGCGCTAATTTCTACCAAGCGGTAACAATAATTCGGAATAAAATCCGAGGACCAGCTAGAGCGTTGTTAGTCTCACACAACACTGTGTTGAACTTTGACGCTATCATAGCTAGGTTAGATTGCACCTACTCTGACAAAACGTCGTTACGCCTTTTACGACAAGGACTAGAGTTGGTGAGACAGGGCGACTTAAGCCTCATGAGCTATTACGACGAAGTAGAACGAAACAGGCCGCATTACTTAATAATGAGGCCAGGGCAGATGCCCTACATGCTTTCATTTCGGGCCTGAAGAAGAATCTGAGAGCAGTAGTATTCCCAGCGCAGCCAAAAGACTTACCTTCTGCTTTGGCATTGGCCCAAGAAGCCGAGGCTAGCATTGAGCGCAGTGTTTTCTCTGCATCATACGCTAGAGCGCTAGAAGAAAAAAATCAAGGGATCGAATGTAGCAAGTACCGATCGCACAACAAACAAGGTAAAGGCAATAGGGATGATAGGAGTCAGGAAAAGAACCCTCATTTTTTTAAAAAACAGCAAACTCACCAGGAGAATAGAAAAGAAAGCCAGGAGGAACGTCCGGTGCCGATGGAAGTCGATACTTCGTCCAGGTTTAAACAACGCACGGAGTTTGGCAACAATCAGAGCTTAGTTTCTCAGACTCAGAAAAGACCAAACTCTTCAGAACGTTTTACAGGCGCCAGACGACAACGTGTCAACAACATAGCCCAAGGCAACTATGTTGACCAAAATAATAAATACGAGCAGGCAGCAGAAGTTCCAAAATAAAAGAAAAAAAGAGAGAAAGATAACAATCAAGTGTTAAATTTAGCGAAGTGCAATTAAACAAATTAACATAATCTTTCAATAGACATTTAATTCTTGCCAAGATACACCCTCGACCTTTTTGACCTGCCCCAAACAGCATTCAGGCTAATGAGCCGATTTGACCTTAATAGGCAAATCAAAGTAGAAAATCTTAGTGACGAAGAGTGTGATATAGAACCCGATCAGTCAGTCAGCCAAACGCAGAATTTAGTTAACATGAATCCAGAAATGGTACAGGCCATGATAGAAAACGCTTTACAGCGTCAGGAGGCAAGGCACCGGGAAAAATTAAGTCAGCTGCAACAGCAGATAAATAACTTGCGCATAGAAGCGCCACAGGTAGAAACATACCAGAGAATAACGGTAGACCAAAACATTCGATGCGACCTGCCACTTGACATTATAAAATCGGTACCCGATTTTGACGGCGTGGCAAATGAATACGTAGCATGGAGGCAATCTGCCACTGATGCCTTTGAATTATTCAAACCATTTGCGGGCAGCGCTAATTTCTACCAAGCGGTAACAATAATTCGGAATAAAATCCGAGGACCAGCTAGAGCGTTGTTAGTCTCACACAACACTGTGTTGAACTTTGACGCTATCATAGGTAGGTTAGATTGCACCTACTCTGACAAAACGTCGTTACGCCTTTTACGACAAGGACTAGAGTTGGTGAGACAGGGCGACTTAAGCCTCATGAGCTATTACGACGAAGTAGAACGAAAGCTAACGTTGGTGACAAACAAAATTGTCATGTGCCATGAACCTCAACAGGCCGCATTACTTAATAATGAGGCCAGGGCAGATGCCCTACATGCTTTCATTTCGGGCCTGAAGAAGAATCTGAGAGCAGTAGTATTCCCAGCGCAGCCAACAGACTTACCTTCTGCTTTGGCATTGGCCCAAGAAGCCGAGGCTAGCATTGAGCGCAGTGTTTTCTCTGCATCATACGCTAGAGCGCTAGAAGAAAAAAATCAAGGGATCGAATGTAGCAAGTACCGATCGCACAACAAACAAAGTAAAGGCAATAGGGATGATAGGAGTCAGGAAAAGAACCCTCATTTTTTTAAAAAACAGCAAACTCACCAGGAGAATAGAAAAGAAAGCCAGGAGGAACGTCCGGTGCCGATGGAAGTCGATACTTCGTCCAGGTTTAAACAACGCACAGAGTTTGGCAACAATCAGAGCTTAGTTTCTCAGACTCAGAAAAGACCAAACTCTTCAGAACGTTTTACAGGCGCCAGACGACAACGTGTCAACAACATAGCCCAAGGCAACTATGTTGACCAAAATAATAAATACGAGCAGGCAGCAGAAGAAGCTGTAACCTGTATCGACGATGAAAACGAATCCATTGACCTTAATGATTCGGTGAATTTTTTAGGGAACGCTCCCGGCTGCCGTTCATCAGACGACAACTGGCTGGGAGAAATTTAAAAATCCTAATAGACACCGGGGCGGCTAAAAACTACATTAGGCCCGTAAAGGAGCTAAAAGTAGTGACACCAGCCGAAAAGCCCTTCACTGTGAGCTCTATTCACGGCTCCAGTACAATAAAAAACAAATGTTCAGTAAAAATTTTTGGACAAACATCCCCCTTCTTCCTGTTAGACACGCTCACCTCGTTCGACGCAATTATAGGCTTCGACCTGCTAACGCAGGCGGGAGTTACGTTGAACCTTCGGGATAGCAAGTTAAGTTACTTAGGCAAACAGGAAAAGATTGAGTTCCATGAGTGCTCCAACGTAAATTTTACCAACGTAAATGACATAGTTGTACCAGACTCAATGAAAAAGGAGTTCAAAGACATGGTACTAAAGAGGAAAAAGGCATTTTCAACCTCTGACGAGGCGTTACCCTTTAATACCTCCGTTGTAGCCACAGTAAGAACTGTGGACAACGAGCCAGTCTACTCCAAATGGTACCCCCTGCCAATGGGCGTATCGGACTTTGTAAACAAAGAAATTGAATGTTTACTCAAGAATGGTTTAATTAGACCATCAAGGTCACCATACAACAGCCCAGCTTGGGTTGTTGACAAAAAAGGGACCGACATCAACGGCGATAAGAACAAGCGCCTTGTAATCGACTTTAGGAAGCTAAATGAGCGAACTATTGCCGATCGCTACCCAATGCCCAGCATCCCCATGATTCTAGCGAACCTGGGGAAGGCAAAATTTTTTACAACCTTGGACTTAAAGTCAGGTTACCACCAGATTTTCCTTGCGGAACAGGACCGGGAAAAAACGTCGTTCTCGGTAAATGGCGGCAAGTACGAATTTTGCCGTCTGCCTTTCGGCCTAAAAAACGCGTCAAGCATTTTTCAAAGGGCCATAGATGACGTCCTAAGGGAACAGATAGGGAAAACATGTTACGTATATGTAGACGACGTAATCGTCTTCTCAGAAAACGAGTTCGACCATGTGAAACATGTTGACATGGTGCTAAAATGTCTGTGCGAGGCTAATATGAGAGTCTCACAAGAAAAAACGCAGTTTTTCAAAGAAAGTATTGAATTCCTAGGTTTCTTAGTGACAAAACACGGAATAAAAACTGATCCCGAAAAAGTCAAGGCCATCCAAGAGTATGTTGAACCAAAAAACCTCTACAGCCTCAGGTCCTTCCTTGGATTAGCCAGCTACTATAGGGTCTTCATAAAAGACTTTGCATCTATAGCAGCCCCCTAACAAGCATACTCAAGGGAGAAAATGGCAAGGTCAGTAAACACATGTCGAGGAAAATTGAGGTAAAATTTAATGAAACACAACGAAACTCATTCGAACGGTTGCGTAACATTCTGGCATCAGAAGATGTCACCCTTATGTATCCAGATTTTCATCAGTCATTTGACCTGACAACGGATGCATCAATGAATGGCATTGGAGCTGTCCTATCACAAAGGGGCAGACCGATAACAATGATTTCAAGAACTCTCAAGACTAGCGAGTCACACTACGCAACAAACGAGAGAGAATTGTTAGCCATTGTATGGGCATTAGGAAAACTACGTAACTACTTATATGGTGCCAAAGAAATAAAAATCTTCACTGACCATCAACCTCTAACTTTTGCAGTATCCGAAAGGAACACAAATGCCAAGATCAAAAGGTGGAAAGCCTTTATAGACGAACATAATGCAACCGTATTGTACAAACCAGGGAAAGAAAACTTCGTGGCTGACGCCCTTTCTAGGCAAAATTTAAACGCCTTACAAAACGTACCTCAATCAGACGCTGCAACAATCCACAGCGAATTGTCGCTGTCCTACACGATCGACACAACTGACATACCGGTAAATTGCTTCAAAAACCAAATTATCTTAGAAGAAGCAAGCTTTCCTCTACAACGTAAAATCATATTATTTGGCCAAAAAATCCGCCACCTGATCAGCTTCACTGATAAAGATTCGTTGTTCGAAACGCTAAAGCCACTCATAATTGCAGACGCGGTGAACGCATTTCACTGCGATCTTCCAACACTGGCCAGATTCCAGCATAGCCTCCAGTTTCCCTGCAACCAAATTTTGGTATTGCAAGAATTATGTATCCGACATAACTGACAAAAACGAACAGATAGAGATAGTCTTGTCCGAACACAACCGCGCGCACAGAGCGGCACAAGAAAACACTAAACAGATCCTTCGTGACTATTATTTTCCAAAAATGAATAACTTAGCTAGAGAAGCTGTTGCAAATTGCAAAATTTGTACAAAATCCAAATATGACCGACACCCGCAAAAACACGTAATGGGCATTACACCAATTCCTTCTTATGCAGGCGAAACACTGCACATCGATATCTTCTCCACCGACAGCAAACTATTTCTAACTTGCATTGACAAGTTCGCAAAGTTTGCCGTCGTGCAACCACTTCTGTCTCGAACAGCAATGGACTTAAAAGCACCCATCATCCAGCTGGTTAATATTTTTCCTGAAATTAGAACCATATACTGTGACAATGAAGCTGCATTAAACTCACTTCTGAAAAACAACTACAATATAAACATTGTAAATGCACCACCGCTGCACAGCACTTCCAACGGACAGGTAGAACGATTCCACAGCACTCTGGCTGACATAGCCAGGAGTATAAAATTAGAGGGAAAAGCCAGCGAAACTGTTGAACTGATATTAAGATCAACAGTAGAATACAACAAGTCAATCCACTCGGTTACAAACGAAAGACCGATTGACATCATACATGCCACATCAACAGAAGTCAGACTATCTGTTAAAAAAAAAATATAAAAAAGCACAACAAGTAGTACTTGATAGGTGCAACCCGGACAGACAAAACAGAGTATTTGAGGTAGGCGAGACAGTGTTCTTGAAAAACAACAAAAGACTTGGAAACAAGCTAACGCCGTTATACTCGGAACAAAAGGTAGAGGCAGATTTGGGAACCACGGTTCTCATTAAAGGGAGGGTGGTCCATAAAGACAACCTCAGATAGTAATTAAGGTTAGGCATTAAAACACAATGGTTTATAACTTCACTGCTTACTCATTACAGGCGTACACTTTTGCTTTTAAACATGCTAGTGGTAGCGTACTCTCGAATCTCTGATTACTCACGATCAGACTACATTCCCATATTGGATGGGAACGCACTAATTTGGGAACAACAAGGGTTTATTAGACATTCCAGTAATTTGACAGAATTTACCAATATTATAGATGAAACAGATAAGTTGTCCGAATTGTTTCCTCAATCGCACATGCGAAAGCTTCTAGACGTTGATATAGATCATGTTAGAAGTCTGTTATCCGTAGTGAAAATACATCATAGGATGGCCAGGAGCTTAGACTTTCTAGGCACCGCGCTGAAAGTGGTGGCTGGCACACCGGATGCTTCCGACTTTAAGATGATCAAATTGTCCGAGGCAAAACTTATTAATGCAAATAATATGCAAATAGTTATAAATTCCGAAACACAAAAACAAATCAATCAGCTAACCTCTACCGTAAATGAAATTATAAAGGCTAAGAAAGCCAACTTCGTAGACAGCCCCCATCTATATGAGGCACTTTTGGCACGAAACAGAATGTTAACAACAGAAATACAAAATTTAATTCTCACAATCACTCTCGCTAAATCAGGCATAGTAAACCCCACCATTTTTGATCATCGTGACTTGAAATCAATACTTAATGAACACCCTTCAGAAGTCCCTATAGTTAGCCTGATGGAAGCCTCTTCCATAAAAGTACTCCAGTCCGAAAATATTGTCCATGTATTAATCACATATCCAAAGATTAAGTCCGTTTGTAGCAAGATAGCAATTCACCCTGTATCCCATCACCACACCATACTACAGCTACAAGATAACATCGTAGCTGATTGTGACGGCGATATTCTGGCAACTTCAGGATGTACCACTACCAACTATGGCGCAATCTGCAAGGTAGCAAAGGGCGATACTTGCGCTCGAGCCCTACATGCCGGAAGCACGGCAAATTGTCGAACTCAACCCAGCGACCTAAGATCCATCGCCGAAATAGATGACGGCGTGATAATCATCAATGAAAGTTCAGCAAGAGTAAGCGTGGATGACGGGCCAGAAATCAGCATCAACGGCACCTATCTCATCACCTTTGAACGCTTCAGCATGATCAACGGAACTAAATTCACCAACCAACTAGAAGCATTAAAAAAGAGACCAGCCGTTGCAGGGTCTCCACTGCTCAACATCATAAGTCATGACCCCGTGCTAAGCTTACCACAACTCCAGTTGATGAACACCCAAAACTTGCAAGTCATCAGCGAGTTTAAGGAAGATCTGGAATCATCTGACTCTCAAGCCAACTGGTGCATCGGCGGTATAATTATGAGCGTCGCCTTCAGCTGTTTCATTGTCATCTATCACCTCTACAAGCGCAAAATGGTATCGAAGAAGGCGCAAGAAACTATCGACAAATACAATGTAACCGAGGCCGGTCACGAACTTAGTGGGGGGATAGTTAACAAGTAACCCTCGCTTGTTATATCATTAGTGTTTAGGCTACCCTCGCATGCGCATTCCGCTGACACATCATTGTCAGCGCAATGCCTAATGCAAAGTCAGTACTGGAAACATGATACTTGACGTTGCGCAAGTTGATTGTTTTATCAGTTATGCTGAGCCGGCATTGCCGGCTATGGGCTTTGTATTAGTTTTAAGTAAAATTTATAATCAGTTCGATATTGAATAAAGAAGACACAACTTGTGTCTATTGTACTCCGGCAACAAGCCGTTATTTTGTTATTTAAATTGAAACATTGCTGAGCCACAAGGCCAGTAATAAGAAGACGAAGTCAAGTCTTCCATCATAATCGACATAATTGGACAATCACCAATAGAAGTCATTACAAACCCAAAGGTTGTGGACATCGTGGGACAACCTAATCTAATTAACTTATATACATACATACATATATAAGTTAACATTTTTAGAATGTGTTTCTGCCATGGCCCACAACGTATGGGCTGGCTTCTGTGAAGGGTCATCCTCCATAGTTGTTAATCTTCGGACATTACGAAGATTATGATGGAAGACTTGACTTCGTCTTCTTATTACTGGCCTTGTGGCTCAGCAATGTTTCAATTTAAATAACAAAATAACGGCTTGTTGCCGGAGTACAATAAACACAAGTTGTGTCTTCTTTATTCAATATCGAACTGATTATAAATTTTACTTAAAACTAATACAAAGCCCATAGCCGGCAATGCCGGCTCAGCATAACTGATAAACAATCAACTTGCGCAACGTCAAGTATCATGTTTCCAGTACTGACTTTGCATTGGGGCATTGCGCTGACAATGATGTGTAAGCGGAATGCGCATGCGAGGGTAGCCTAAACACTAATGATATAACAAGCGAGGGTTACTTGTTAACTTATACACACATAGTCTTGTAAGCATTAGCTGGAGCTGAGAACGGCATTTTTGCCGAATAAATTATTATCATTGTGTGTTGAACGTCAAACAAGACGGAGTTTTTTATTCCATTAAAACTAAAGTGAAACAAAATATACATATGTATATAAAAAGGGGAAATGTTACCCTTTTCTCGACCAAATTTGGCCAAGATGATAACTGGCGCAGCCCAACGACTTGAGGGACGGGATTTTAATGCATAAGTATAAAAAAAAAAAAAAAAAAAAAAATCATTTCAAAGCAACAAGTATATAAACAATGAATAATTATTCATAAATATTTTATTATTAAAAAACTTTTGTATAATAATGCATAAATTGTTGCCTAATCGTGCTAAAGATCATTAAGTGCGCTAAATCGGACAGAACGATAAAGACAACAAAATATGAACACATATGTATGTACATATATGCATAAATCGTCAATGTGTATTATGCACTCCGTGATATTGTTGTTTGTGTTGCCTTTGAGGTTCACTCGAGTTTAAAATATTTCATCATCTTTTTAAAATTTTTGCTTCGGGCGTATTTGTTCCCCCGAATTCAGCAATTCCCGTTAAGCACATACACACATGTATATGGGTACCAGCTGCGTAACAGGCGACATTGTTTTTGGCTAAATTTTGCAGACTTGCATGTCTCGTCAGAGTGACGGCGATGCCGCAACGGTGCAAAGGTGCTTCGCGACAATCGTCTCTATTTTATCATCTCGATAGTCGGATCGCGGCGCAAGTCGTAAAGTGGTGGCTTTACGTGTCCCGTTAGACCAGAACGACAGCGATGTCGCGACAGTTAGAATTATTTGCCGAATTGTGTCGCAAATTTTGGGCAGCGTGTCATTTAAATTTCAGTCGCCTTGCAAGCAACATCGATCTTTCAAAAAAAAAAAGAAAAGTAGTGTGTGCAAATTACACAACAAGCTGTGAAACTGGAATGCTTGAAGTTTGTTAACTGGAGTGAACAAAGGCCCAACAATATTAGCGAAAAGTAAAAGGGGTAAACAAAATACAATACTATAAAAATAATATAACTTTCCCCAACTTTGCGATTCCCAAGGGACCCTCCAAAGTAAAAGGGGCAAACCAGCCTCTGGTTTTCATACCCAAATAAAAAAAAATATTAATAAATAAAAAAAAAAAAAAAAAACAAATAGTTAAACGACACATAAGCTGTTTAAACCAACACATAAGTTGTTGACACGAATTTTTTGTGTTCTTATCGCGCTAGCAGGTTATATGTGGCCACAAGTTTGTGTGTATGTATAACCGGAACCTGCTGTATTGGACAGAGCGAAAAAAAAAACAAAAAAAATTTTTTTAAACTATATATCAACAACAAAAAGATGTTGAATATACATAAAAGCTTGTCTATTCAAAAAAAAAAAAATTAATTTTTTAATTAACAAGGTATGGCATAGCTTAATCTGGTGAAATTCACGACTGATGACTGTCCGCCCTTAGTTGGGACTACTGCAACGAGCAACAATCTCAGCTAGCTTCAGCACAACCGCGAAATAATTTTGCATTTTGCATTTGCCATGAGTAAAAGGCTTTGCAGATATCGAGACTCACGCGTAAAATGATTGGTATAATGTATGAGAACAACAAAACAATGCGGAACATGTACCGATACCAGGGGCCACCAAAACCCTTCCACAGCATCATAACCAACGAAAGTCCAAGCACGGCAAAGAAAAGAACCTTTGTTAATCCATTAATCTCCATATCAAGTAGACCCATTTTTGATCTCGGTTGCGAATTATTCATCACACTGCGGGTTTTACAGCCAGTGTAAATGACTATCCCTGTAGCTGTGCCAGCTGCAACGACTGTGTTGGTTCACAGGGTATTTTCCACGCTCAGTCCTGTGTCTTCGCTTCCATCGGTCATGCAAAAGGTAGCTATAAAGCTGAGTATATCATTCTGTGGCTTCTCCACATTAAAACTAGCATCAATACTATGCAGCTCAGCATCCCGACTAAGTTTCTGAGAATACGGAACAGCCAATCGGGGTTTCCAATAGGTCTAACCATCTAACTGATCGGTACGGACAAAAACCGAACCACTGCGATCACTAATGCGCAACAAAATCAGATCAGCTGAAACTCTTTCATTCTTTTCCACAATGATGATGTCACCGACCTTTAGTTTGGAACTTGGAACTAGGTCATAGCCATTGCCGTTAGAGGCTGATAGACGTTTGTATTTCTGTGAGTTCACTTCATGATCCCGCTGATGCCGACGCAAATCGTCAACCACCTCACGACATATAGTGACCATAAGCACAAATCGGATAACCAATTCGAATATCCGCCACAAACTGTGACAAACCCATCAACAGGAAATAGGTTAAGAAAGAAACGAAATTGCTCAAAGAGAACCAGAGGCAAGAAGGTGATGAAGTTGTACTTCTGATTTCGTATTTTATTCGCCAACTGAATAAAAACCAGCGATTCTGCTGGCGGTTCAATAATGGTATATTCTCCCGTGTCATTGGCATTGCAGCCGATGAATTCTGCGAGGGTGGCATCATCCATTATTGGATTTTAAATTCTGAATTTTTTTATAAACTTTTCTTTGTTATATTTGCTGGTATTTGGAGCAGCTGTTAATGTTTAGCTTATACTGTCTGTTCTCTTTTTTTTTTTGCTTTTTTTTTGTTGTCCTTTGGTTTTCACATATTCGTTTACGTGTCTCATGGCACACGGTTCACTTGCACATGAGCATTCGCTTAACTATTTATTATAAATAAAAATTTTCAAATAAATTGAAAAGTTCTTATGCACAATAAAAAAATGATGAGAAACTGAATGAATGAATAAACCAACAAATATTTAAACACATCATTTCATCGCTTGCCACACGGAGGGACAACAATTCGTGCGTCGATAGATTCAAAAAAACTAAAAGGGACACCTTGCTGTAACAAATAATTACAGTAGCAACAATCAAAGACCATTTAAACAAAAAAAGTACGACAATGAGCAACAAAGTGACCGACAGAGACAAAAAAATTGGGGTAACTATAGTACCCAAACCAGAAATTCCAACTTCTCTAACCAGTCTGCAAAATCCAACACAAACAACAGTAATCAAACAAAGAAAAGAGATGAGTTGCACAACATTAATGATGACCAAAGTTTTCAGTATGTAGCCTCAACATCCAAGCAGGATACATAATCAAGCACACACATGGCTCGATTTTACCATATGTTCAAATTCAATTCCCATTTGGTAAAAAATTAAACTTTTTGATCGACACAGGGTCTACTACTTCTTTTATTGACCCTCAATTTGTTCCAAGTGAACAACATATTAAACTAACCGAGACAAGAATTATAAAAACAATTATAAATACACATGCACTATATTCAGCATGTTCATTAGACATATTTAATGAATTTAACCAAAATGGTACAATAAAATATTTATTATTTAAATTCCATTCATTTTTCGATGGCCTTATAGGAGTCGATTTACTAAAAACATTGAAAGCAGGAGTAGACTTAGAAAATTTCGTGTTGATCACACAAAATGCTAAACTCCCAATACTCACAAAAGAAAATTTAGCAGGAGAAAAGCTAGAGATTGAGCATTTAACCAGAAAACTAATCAAAATTCCTGTCGACCTTAAAGAAGCACTTTTCTTTGTCAGGAAATACAACTAGATAATGACCTTTTTATTTCAAACGGATTATATTCAGCAGAAAATAACTTCAGTTGGGACCAACCACTTGAAGTAAATTCATATTCCAAAGATCAGCATATAGAAGTAAACATCGCTTTCCAAAATGATAATAAAACATATTTAAGCTCATTTGATTTTAACAATATAATTAGAACTACATATATCAACTCAGAAGAAATCCAATTATTAAAAGACGTTTGTGTTGAATTTTCTGCCATCTTTTATGATGACAGTAAGCAACTATCATTTACAAACGAAGTCAAACATAGGATTTTGACTAAAGATTATATCCCTATCTATACAAGACCCCATAGGTATGGGTTCCACGAAAGAATTGAGGTAAAGGAACAATTAAAAAAATTACTCGATAATAAAATAATAAGACATAGTCACTGTCCTTGGAGTGCACCTGTTTGGCTTGTGCCAAAGAAAGCCGATGCCTCAGCAAAAAGAAAGTGGCGTCTATTTGTAGATTTTAGAAAGCTAAATGAGAAAACCAACAAAACCGATGGCGCCAACAAACCCAGCTAATAGAGAGAGCCCAGAGGAAGCGCAACGAGCTTCAAAATGTCCCTTTGATACGGAAATCCCTGAATTAGATGAGCTGGGTAGACTAATACTTGAAATGACGAATACCTTTAATAAGAAGATGGCAAACCACCGGTGCACCAATGAAATGCTTTTTCCTAATCTGCTGGCGGGCGACATCCCATAAGCTAAGAATAATAGTAGCACAGCGACGCAGACCACTCCAGAGGTTAAAACTAAAGGTAAATCCAACGCGAAAATCATAGACGACCTTTACCTTTACGATACCCCCAAATGGCATAGAGAAGAGGAGGTAGCACAGCCAAAAACACCAGCTAAGCGGTCACGAAATGGTGCTCATTCTAAGACGTCGTATGCAGCCCAACTAAAGCAACGAATTTCCGACTCTCAGCATAATTCTGAACCGACAGGGATTCCGTGCGAAGCTGCGCCCAAGTAGCAAAAGGTGACAAACAAACGTCAAATAAAGCAGAGAGAGCGAAAAGGCCGATCGGAAGCCATCCTAATTAAGGCGCAAGAGGGACTGTCTTACGCCCAGATTCTTGGCATGCATGTACATATATGTACCGGCATTTGCATATTTAAAAGAAATCACATAGCGGTCAGAGTTGTAGAGGGACCATTACTGTGTGATCAACTCTCACCCTCACAAACCGAAAGAAAATAATTACGAGTGAATTTTTAATGAGAATTAGTAGAATAAAAAGGAGAAATACAAACAATTAAAAAAAAAAACCAAAAAAAAAAAATTATATCAAAAAAAAATATTTTTTTCGCATTTCAAAAATTAATTAAATTAAAAAAAAAAATATATATATATATATATAAATATATATTCGCATTTGCAAAACTATATCAAAATAAAATATTTCCACAAACAAAAAAACAATTTGAATTGTTTTCAAAAATTAATATTTTTCGAAAAAAAAAGTAATAATAGTTCCGAGGGCCGAAGGAGTAGTTTCGGCAATTGTGAATTATTGATCTCAAGAAAAAGGCATTCCTCCGTTCCGGAACTAGTTCCAATTTCCGTTGTGAGCTGCAATTCTGGATTTTTAATTACCAAATAAAATTCCACGCAATTTCAAGAAAAGGACATTCGGTGCTGACCAGGTCTTACAAATATTTATTGGTCTAAACCAAGGGTGGGCACGCAGTGGCTCACCGGGCTCTTTCCGTTATTTTTGCGCAGAGGTCATAGATGTGCGAGTTCGTGGACAAAGGGACGCACAAGCAAGTACTTGCACAAGTACTTGCGTTACGCACACTGAACTGAGGGACGCTCAAGCAGAGAAAAAGGTCGCGATCGCGAGTCCGGGCAGAGGTCGTAAATGTGCGAGTTTCTAGGCAGAGGGACGCACATGCAAATGCGGGAGGCGTAAGAAGAAAAAGGGTCGCGATTGCGACTCGCACATCCTCGAGCTCGAGCTCGCGACATTTTTCCTTTTTCCCCTCCCTCAGTTGCTTGTGCGTCCCTTTGTCCACGAACTCGCACATTTATGACCTCTGCTCAGAATCGCGATCTCGACCTTTTTCGCTGCTTGTGCGTCCCGCAAGTACTTGTGCGTCCCTCTACCAACTCGCACATTTATGACCCATCCTCAAGCTCGAGATCTTTGCTTGTGCGTCCTTCAGATGAATGTGCGTCCCGCAGTTGCTTGTGCGTCCCCCTGTCTCGCACATTTATGACCTCTGCTCGGATTCTTTTTCTCTGCCCGGAATGTTGTTTGTTGTAAAATTTGTTGTCGGGCTCACTTGCGAAGTTTGGCTGCCCACCCTTGGTCTAAACAGCAGAATAAAATTCAAATAACAGCTGTGACGGAAAACATTTCCAAAGCATTATGCCAACGCTCCCAATAATTGTTCACGCCTCACAAAAGCCCTTCCAAATTTCAATTAAGTCTCCATTAATTCTCATTATTTTCTTCCCATTCCGATATCTCACACAATCAATTAAATTGGATAAAATATCCCTATTTTTTTATTTATTGATTTTATCCATTTTTTTATATATCTTGTGTGACGAAGAAGTACAAGTTTAGGTACTTCGCTACAATGTACATATATATATAATAAGTCCTATGAATTAATTATAAGTTTATACTCCAACTTGTTGTTAGTATTTTCGTAGGAACTAGAGTTCCCTTAGAGCATCTCTAAATCAGACCCCCGCCAATACACATGATTGGTTTTATGTCGTTGTGTGTGCCTGTAATGAATTAAATGGATTTTTACAAGTGTTGAGTCGATCATGCTGTGACATGCACAGAACAGAATTCGCAATAGCTGGGGATTATTGCGTCAGCCATTTAGTTTTGTCTCTCTGAAAGAATTCTTCGTCGTGAGAGCGGAAGTTACACCTACCCGGTCACCACACCAACGAATCTGCTTTCAACTACACAAACCACCAAATAACACATACATATATATACAAGTTAATATCCACAACTACATATGTATTGGCAGTCCGACAAATAAATACATGTTTCAACATAACACAACTGCTGAGACAATGTGCTCACTTAGAATGAATGGGCTAACCAATATTTTCCATAGAATCAACACAACTGCTGAGACAATGTGCTCACTTAGAATGGGCTGACCAATATTTTACTTTGAATCAAAGTCTTACGTAGAATCAAAGTTTTCCAAAGAAACAAATACTACGAAGCCGCGACGACCAATACATAGCTCTGCTGACGTCGCGCTGCCACCGAACCGACACTTCATCAGGCCAACAATTCTAATTGTAATCTCAGTCTTAATTTGAATCTTGCTGTTAATAAACAAAATTTTGTTAAACCGTCAATTTCAATTTGAATATATTTAACTGGCGCCCGAGCAGGGACCTGGTAGTGTTGTACGAGAGAACAAAACGATTCTAAGTTGCGCTATCGCGTCCGCGGATAACCGTGTCACAAAAAGGACGACCGATTGTAGATCGGCCAGGAAAATCCGAAACCACAAGATTCGGAACCGGAGGTACTAGTGAGAGACCAAACCCGCCTCTGCGCTGCACCAACGCGTTCTACTACATCCTCAAGTCCTGTAGAATACGCTCGCAGGACACTTCCGGAAGTATGCTATCTGGATCCCGAGTAGGGTCACCAAAAAGGATGAAATTTGGAACATCGAGGGAGGAGACCTTTGTAGCCGAGTAAGCTAGTTATAAGAAAAATATTAAAAGAAAATCTCAAAGAAAAAGTAAAGTGAAAAGTTTAAAAGAAATATATCAAAGAGAAGTTAAAAGAAAATTTCCAATAAAAAGTTAAATCAAAAATTAAAAGAAAAAGTCCTAAAAAAAAAAATTTTTTTAAAGTAAAAGTTAAAAGGAAAATTTTAAAGCAAAAGTTAAAAGAAAAGTTAACAAAAAAATCTCAAAGAAAAAGTTAAATGAAAAATTTAAAAGAAAAAGTTATAAGATAATTTAAAAGAAAAAGTTAAAAGAAAAAGTTAAAAGAAAATTTAAAAGAAAAAGTTATAAGAGAAATTTAAAAAGAGAAAATTATTTAAAGTAAAATTTCAAATAAGAAGTTATAAGAAAAGTTTCAAAGAAAGGTGAAAAGAAAATTGTTAAAAGAAAAACAAGGGAAAAAATTAATAGAACTAACAAAAAAAAAAAAAAAAGAAAAACAGTAGAATATAACAAGAAGAAGGAAAATAATAATAATAATTAGAATTGAGTAAAATTAATATAAAAAATTACATATAAAATTGCAGTAAAATCATAATCAAATGCGCTACCTCTCACGGGGTATAAAAAAACAAAAAATTCCAACTCTGAAATTCCCACGGGACCCTCCAGAGTAGAAGGAAAGAACCAGCCTCTGGTTATAAAATTAGAAAATAATTCCTACCAATCAAACTTATCTTAATAATTTTTTCTGATACAATTCACACTAATATTTTTGAGACACAACTTACAATAAATTTTTTTTTTTTTCCTCTTTGACAAATATTTTTGATAATTCCTTTATTACGAGTAGCATCATCAACCATTCACAAATATAATGCAAACTTTCCTCTTCTCTTTAATCGCGTTCAAATCGAATGGCAAAGTTGAATAACCTGATAAGACCCCCCCAAACTAAACCTAGAACAAGATAATATTGAAGTAAACCAGGGAAATATGAATCAACAAATGTATGAACAGATATCCCATCAGGTTAGTGAGGCTTTAAGGGAGCAGCTTCCCATTCTCCTACAAAACCTGACTACCAAGACCACAGATTTTTCGAATGCAGCTAACCATACCATAAGCGCTGACAGGAGAGACAACCTGACAGATTTGGACAGAATACCAGACATAGTAAAAGGAGTGAGAGAGTTTTCAGGAGACCCGATAGAGTTTAGTGCTTGGAAGAAAGGGATTGATAGAATCATAGACATTTATGGAAATCTTGTAGGCACCCCGAAATATTTTGGCATTTTACATACCATTCGATCGAAGATAACCGGCAATGCCAACACGGCAATGGAATCTTACAATGTGCCTCTCAATTGGGAAGCAATTTCAAGCTGCTTGACATTGCATTTCGCTGATAAGAGGGATTTGGCTACTTTAGAGTACCAAATGACCACGATAATACAAGGTAGCAATCAGTCAGTTGAGGAATTCCATCAGGTTGTTTATAAACATCTCTCTCTGATCTTAAACAAGATAAATTGCATGGGGTTAGGTCCTGAAGCAGAAACGGTAATGAAGAAAGCATATAGGGATAAGGCCTTAGACACCTTTGTGCGAGGTCTAAGAGGGGACATGTCTCGGTTATTAGGCATGAAAGAGCCGGCAGACTTGCCAAATGCATTGCATTTGTGCTTGAAGCTAGAAAATCAGAACTTTAGGGCAATACATGCAAACGCTAGAAACCATTCTGCTAGCTTCAGAACAGACCAAAGACAAGTGACAGGACAAAGACAGAATCCACCATTACCACCTAGAAACTCCTACCCACCAATACCACAGCATAATGTTTACCCTTACCATCAAAATGGACGTAATGCTTGGACACCTCACTCATACGGTACTCGACCACAACAATTTATGCCTTTCCGGCAGCAGACCTTTGGGTCACCCCAACAATTTGAAAAATTTCAACAAGGTGCCCCACCACGGCCAATGGCTCCCAAGCCTCAACCACGTCCAGAACCAATGGAAGTAGACAGAAGTATTAGGTCAAGACAGGTTAATTATATAAACAGACCACAATTTGAGTTAATGAAAAGACCAATGAGATTATTTAATCATATGGACAAGAGACAACGAACCTTTAATATTCAAACTAACGAATATGAGCAGGCAGACCAGCTAAACGACGAATATCAATATAACCAAGTAGCTACAGATTATGAACAAGAGCATGACATACAACAGTCCTTAGAAGAATACACCCAACTAACTGGAAATGACCAATTAGACAACGAACAACAATCAAATTACACCGATTTGCATTTTTTAGAATGAAGAACTCCTCTTTACCCTATTTTGAGTGTAAAGTAGGAGGCCGAATTTTAAAAATCCTAATCGACACAGGGTCTAATAGAAATTATATTCAGCCGCGACTGGTAGAAAACCCAATTCCTAATCAATTTCCGTTTAAATCAGTTACTGTCGGTGGTAGTGTTGCAATCACCCACCATAAATTAGCCTACCTATTCAATCGGCCGGACATTCAAGTCAAATTCTTTCTCCTACCAACATTGAAATCCTTCGATGCGATCATAGGAAACGATAGTCTTAAGGAGATGGAGGCAGAAATTAAAATAACAAACTTTTAATGATTGTAAAGAACGACATTCATATTAAAATTAAGAAAAAAAAAATACGAGGCCATTAACCAAATAACCCCCCAAAATAGATCATTTAAACTCCCAACAGAAGAAAGACATGGAGATATTGCTCGCCAGATATCCAAACCTATTCGCAGACCAAAATAAAAAATTGACTTACGCCACAACAATAAAAGCAGAGATCCGAACAAGTACTGACTCTCCCGTTTATTCCAAATTTTATCAGTTCCCCATGTCCCTAAAAGACGAAGTAGATAGCCAAGTCAGGGAATTATTAGAAGACGGAATAATACGCCCATCTCGGTCCCCTTACAATTCACCAGTATGGGCTGTACCAAAAAAACCCGACTCTTCCGGGAAAAAGAAATATAGAATGGTAATAGATTTCCGCAAATTAAATTCAGTTACTATAGCTGACAAGTATCCAATTCCAGAGATCAATGAAGTATTGGCCCAATTGGGAAAAAACAAACTTTTTCAGTCCTGGATCTTAAAAGTGGTTTTCATCAAATCCCATTAAAAACATCCGATATCGAAAAAACAGCCTTCTCCATAAATAATGGAAAATATGAGTTTACACGACTCCCATTCGGTCTTAAAAATGCTCCTGCAATATTTCAGCGAGCTCTTGATGATATTTTACACGAACATATTGGGAAAATTTGTTTCATCTATATAGATGACATTATTGTCTTCAGCAAAGACAGCGAATCGCATAGGGAAAACTTGGATGCAATTTTTAAAACACTCAAAGCCGCAAATATTAAATGCCAATTGGATAAATGTGAATTTTTCAAAGATAAAGTAGAGTTTCTTGGATTTGTCATAAGTGGTAAAGGAATTGAATCAAATCCAGTAAAAATAGAAGCAATAGCCAACTATCCCCAACCGCAGAGTTTGAAAGAGTTAAGAGCGTTTTTAGGCTTAGCAGGTTATTACAGGAGGTTTATTAGAGACTTCGCCAAGTTAGCAAAGCCACTTAGCTCCCTTCTAAGAGGAGAAGATGGACGAGTGTCCAAAAGGGAATCAGCAAAAAAACAATAGCAATAGCAGCTTTTAAAAAAATAAAAAATGCTTTGATTTCTAACGAAGTAATACTTCACTTTCCAGACCCGAATAAAGAATTTCATCTGACAACAGATGCATCCAACTTTGCCATAGGTGCTGTGCTTTCCCAGGATAAGAGACCTATCTCGTTTCTCTCTAGAACACTCTCTAAAGCTGAGGAAAATTATGCCACTAACGAGAAAGAAATGCTGGCAATAGTTTGGGCTCTAAAAGCCCTCAAAAATTACCTTTACGGTAAAGCAAAAGTAAAAATTTTTACAGGCCATCAGCCTCTAACTTACTCCCTTAGTAGTTGGAATGGTAATGCCAGGGTAAAAAGATGGAAATCCTATTTGGAAGAATATGATTACGAACTCCTCTACAAGCCAGGCACGGGTAACAGAGTTGCTGATGCATTATCCAGAATCACCCCTATAAATTCAGAAAGCTCATCCGAACATTTGATTCCTAGTATAGGAGTCCCCATTAATTCTTTTAAAAATCAAATATTTATCCGCAGAGGTCAAGAACTCGACTACCAGTTCAGTCTCCCATTCCCCACCTTCCATAGACACGTCATCATAAGACCCGATTACACTGATGATGATCTCTATAATTTGCTAAAAAAATACCCTAACCCATCCGTCATAAATGGGATCACTACGACAGAGGATATTATGGGTAGAATTCAAAACTTTTATCACAAACATTTTAAAAACATTAAATCCAGGTTCACTTCAATGCAGGTTGTAGACCTCACTAGCGAAACAGAGCAAGAGGAATAAATTCTTAGGATTCACAATAGGGCTCACCGAAACGCACAAGAAAATAAGATCCAATTACTCGAAAAATTCTACTTCCCCGAAATGGGTAACAAAATCTTAAATCTTGTTAAACAATGTCAAGTATCCAAAGAACAGAAATATGATAGACATCCTCCAAATCCGGAACTCAGACAAACACCGATTCCACAATATCCTGGGCACATAATACACATCGACATTTACTCAATAGAACGAATGCTGGTACTGACCGCAATAGACAAATTTTCAAAACTTGCGCAAGGAAAAATAATAAAATCAAAAGCAATAGCCGATATAAAAAAGCCCCTTCACGATCTAGTTTTTTACTACGGTATTCCCAAATCGTTGTTATAGATAATGAAAAATCTCTAAATTCTGAGTCCATAACATTTATGTTACGAGATCAACTGAATATACAAATTTTCAAGGCTCCGCCTCACAAGAGTGCTGTCAACGGACAAGTTGAGAGATTCCACTCTACACTCTCTGAAATAATGAGATGCATTAAAACCAAGCAAAAACACCGAACTTTTGAAGAACTACTAGATAAAGCAATCTACGAATACAACTACTCAATACATTCTGTCACTAACAAAAGACCTTTGGACGTATTCTTCGGACGAAAGATAACTACAACTCCTGAACAGTATGAAGAAAGCCGACAAAACCTCGTCGATAAAATAAAACAAAAACAGGCAACGGATTTAAAAACACACAATAAAGAGAGGAAAAAAATTAAACAGTACGAGGTAGGGCAAAAGATTTTTGTAAAATGTAATACAAGATTAGGATCAAAGCTCACTCCTAGATTCAAAAAGGAAATTGTCAAAGAGGATAAGGGTACAACAGTTTTAACTGAAAAAAATAGAATCGTTCACAAAAGCAATATTAAAAATTTATAATTATTTACTCCTACTCACGGATTCATCGAAATAACAAACAACTCGATGGTGAATCAATTACCCAAGATATCCAATGATTTAACAAATGAAATAAAGGAAATATTTCAACACAATTCTGAATTTTATGAAATAACAAAAACCTGTAAAACAATAGAAAATATAAGAATATGCAACAGAAATAATATTGTTAATATAAGTAAAACTGATTGTATTCCTAATTTAATTAACGTTAAGAATGCATTATGTTAGTTTAGTAATTCAAATCATATTCCAAAACTAGAAGTGGTCGGTGAGGGCATAATCATACTCAATACCATTTACGTCAATGATACAGCAACATGGAACATCCTCTAATGATACCCGCAACACTTATAATACAGATGACCCCACAGAAATTGAACGCCTGAAGCCCTGCATATTAACCACACGAGGCAGCTCCAAAACATAAAAGAAGATACATCGAATAATAGAATAACAGCCATTACGTTGTTCTGCTTAACAATCATTCTAAGCACAATCCTTCACATGTGATGGAGAAATATCATACCATCGCAACCCGATGCTACCACACCACAACATCTTCCACAATTAATGCCACGCTTTAACTATATCCCGTTTTCCCAGCCACTTGAGGACAAGCTGGAATCTGAGGGGGAAGAGTTAATATCCACAACTACATATGTATTGGCAGTCCGACAAATAAATACATGTTTCAACATAACACAACTGCTGAGACAATGTGCTCACTTAGAATGAATGGGCTGACCAATATTTTCCATAGAATCAACACAACTGCTGAGACAATGTGCTCACTTAGAATGAATGGGCTGACCAATATTTTCCTTTGAATCAAAGTCTTCCGTAGAATCAAAGTTTTCCAAAGAAACAAATACTACGAAGCCGCGACGACCAATACATAGCTCTGCTGACGTCGCGCTGCCACCGAAACGACACTTCATCAGGCCAACAATTCTAATTGTAATCTCAGTCTTAATTTGAATCTTGCTGTTAATAAACAAAATTTTGTTAAACCGTCAATTTCAATTTGAATATATTTAACTTACATACATACATATATACACACATAGTCTTGTAAGCATTAGCTGGAGCTGAGAACGGCATTTTTGCCGAATAAATTATTATCATTGTGTGTTGAACGTCAAACAAGACGGAGTTTTTTATTCCATTAAAACTAAAGTGAAACAAAATATACATATGTATATAAAAAGGGGAAATGTTACCCTTTTCTCGACCAAATTTGGCCAAGATGATAACTGGCGCAGCCCAACGACTTCAGGGACGGGATTTTAATGCATAAGTATCAAAAAAAAAAAACATTTCAAAGCAACAAGTATATAAACAATGAATAATTATTCATAAATATTTTATTATTAAAAAGTTTTTGTATAATAATGCATAAATTGTTGCCTAATCGTGCTAAAGATCATTAAGTGCGCTAAATCGGACAGAACGATAAAGACAACAAAATATGGACACATATGTATGTACATATATGCATAAATCGTCAATGTGTATTATGCACTCCGTGATATTGTTGTTTGTGTTGCCTTTGAGTTTCACTCGAGTTTAAAATATTTCATCATCTTTTTAAAATTTTTGCTTCGGGCGTATTTGTTCCCCCGAATTCAGCAATTCCCGTTAAGCACATACACACATGTATATGGGTACCAGCTGCGTAACAGGCGACATTGTCTTTGGCTAAATTTTGCAGACTTGCATGTCTCGTCAGAGTGACGGCGATGCCGCAACGGTGCAAAGATGCTTCGCGACAATCGTCTCTATTTTATCATCTCGATAGTCGGATCGCGGCGCAAGTCGCACATTTTGGTGGCTTTACGTGTCCCGTTAGACCAGAACGACAGCGATGTCGCGACAGTTAGAATTATTTGCCGAATTGTGTCGCAAATTTTGGGCAGCGTGTTATTTAAATTTCAGTCGCCTTGCAAGCAACATCGATCTTTCAAAAAAAAAAAAAAGAAAAGTAGTGTGTGCAAATTACACAACAAGCTGTGAAACTGGAATGCTTGAAGTTTGTTAACTGGAGTGAACAAAGGCCCAACAATATTAGCGAAAAGTAAAAGGGGTAAACAAAATACAATACTATAAAAATAGTATAACTTTCCCCAACTTTGCGATTCCCAAGGGACCCTCCAAAGTAAAAGGGGCAAACCAGCCTCTGGTTTTCATACCCAAATAAAAAAAATAATAATAAATAAAAAAAAAAAAAAAAACAAATAGTTAAACGACACATAAGCTGTTTAAACCAACACATAAGTTGTTGACACGAATTTTTTGTGTTCTTATCGCGCTAGCAGGTTATATGTGGCCACAAGTTTGTGTGTATGTATAACCGGAACCTGCTGTATTGGACAGAGCGAAAAAAAAAAAAAAAAATTTTTTTTAAACTATATATCAACAACAAAAAGATGTTGAATATACATAAAAGCTTGTCTATTCAAAAAAAAAAAAAAAAAAATTTAATTTTTTAATTAACAAGGTATGGCATAGCTTAATCTGGTGAAATTCACGACTGATGACTGTCCGCCCTTAGTTGGGACTACTGCAACGAGCAACAATCTCAGCTAGCTTCAGCACAACCGCGAAATAATTTTGCATTTTGCATTTGCCATGAGTAAAAGGCTTTGCAGATATCGAGATTCACGCGTAAAATGATTGGTATAATGTATGAGAACAACAAAACAATGCGGAACATGTACCGATACCAGGGGCCACCAAAACCCTTCCACAGCATCATAACCAACGAAAGTCCAAGCACGGCAAAGAAAAGAACCTTTGTTAATCCATTAATCTCCATATCAAGTAGACCCATTTTTGATCTCGGTTGCGAATTATTCATCACACTGCGGGTTTTACAGCCAGTGTAAATGACTATCCCTGTAGCTGTGCCAGCTGCAACGACTGTGTTGGTTCACAGGGTATTTTCCACGCTCAGTCCTGTGTCTTCGCTTCCATCGGTCATGCAAAAGGTAGCTATAAAGCTGAGTATATCATTCTGTGGCTTCTCCACATTAAAACTAGCATCAATACTATGCAGCTCAGCATCCCGACTAAGTTTCTGAGAATACGGAACAGCCAATCGGGGTTTCCAATCGGTCTAACCATCTAACTGATCGGTACGGACAAAAACCGAACCACTGCGATCACTAATGCGCAACAAAATCAGATCAGCTGAAACTCTTTCATTCTTTTCCACAATGATGATGTCACCGACCTTTAGTTTGGAACTTGGAACTAGGTCATAGCCATTGCCGTTAGAGGCTGATAGACGTTTGTATTTCTGTGAGTTCACTTCATGATCCCGCTGATGCCGACGCAAATCGTCAACCGCCTCACGACATATAGTGACCATAAGCACAAATCGGATAACCAATTCGAATATCCGCCACAAACTGTGACAAACCCATCAACAGGAAATAGAGGTTAAGAAAGAAACGAAATTGCTCAAAGAGAACCAGAGGCAAGAAGGTGATGAAGTTGTACTTCTGATTTCGTATCTAATTCGCGAGGCCGGAACCATTTTCGCCAACAAATGAATAAAAACCAGCGATTCTGCTGGCGGTTCAATAATGGTATATTCTCCCGTGTCATTGGCATTGCAGCCGATGAATTCTGCGAGGTGGCATCATCCATTATTGGATTTTAAATTCTGAATTTTTTTATAAACTTTTCTTTGTTATATTTGCTGGTATTTGGAGCAGCTGTTAATGTTTAGCTTATACTGTCTGTTCTCTTTTTTTTTGCTTTTTTTGTTGTCCTTTGGTTTTCACATATTCGTTTACGTGTCTCATGGCACACGGTTCACTTGCACATGAGCATTCGCTTAACTATTTATTATAAATAAAAATTTTCAAATAAATTGAAAAGTTCTTATGCACAATAAAAAAATGATGAGAAACTGAATGAATGAATAAACCAACAAATATTTAAACACATCATTTCATCGCTTGCCACACGGAGGGACAACAATTCGTGCGTCGATAGATTCAAAAAAACTAAAAGGGACACCTTGCTGTAACAAATAATTACAGTAGCAACAATCAAAGACCATTTAAACAAAAAAAGTACGACAATGAGCAACAAAGTGACCGACAGAGACAAAAAAATTGGGGTAACTATAGTACCCAAACCAGAAATTCCAACTTCTCTAACCAGTCTGCAAAATCCAACACAAACAACAGTAATCAAACAAAGAAAAGAGATGAGTTGCACAACATTAATGATGACCAAAGTTTTCAGTATGTAGCCTCAACATCCAAGCAGGATACATAATCAAGCACACACATGGCTCGATTTTACCATATGTTCAAATTCAATTCCCATTTGGTAAAAAATTAAACTTTTTGATCGACACAGGGTCTACTACTTCTTTTATTGACCCCTCAATTTGTTCCAAGTGAACAACATATTAAACTAACCGAGACAAGAATTATAAAAACAATTATAAATACACATGCACTATATTCAGCATGTTCATTAGACATATTTAATGAATTTAACCAAAATGGTACAATAAAATATTTATTATTTAAATTCCATTCATTTTTCGATGGCCTTATAGGAGTCGATTTACTAAAAACATTGAAAGCAGGAGTAGACATAGAAAATTTCGTGTTGATCACACAAAATGCTAAACTCCCAATACTCACAAAAGAAAATTTAGCAGGAGAAAAGCTAGAGATTGAGCATTTAACCAGAAAACTAATCAAAATTCCTGTCGACCTTAAAGAAGCACTTTTCTTTGTCAGGAAATCCAACTAGATAATGACCTTTTTATTTCAAACGGATTATATTCAGCAGAAAATAACTTCAGTTGGGACCAACCACTTGAAGTAAATTCATATTCCAAAGATCAGCATATAGAAGTAAACATCGCTTTCCAAAATGATAATAAAACATATTTAAGCTCATTTGATTTTAACAATATAATTAGAACTACATATATCAACTCAGAAGAAATCCAATTATTAAAAGACGTTTGTGTTGAATTTTCTGCCATCTTTTATGATGACAGTAAGCAACTATCATTTACAAACGAAGTCAAACATAGGATTTTGACTAAAGATTATATCCCTATCTATACAAGACCCCATAGGTATGGGTTCCACGAAAGAATTGAGGTAAAGGAACAATTAAAAAAATTACTCGATAATAAAATAATAAGACATAGTCACTGTCCTTGAGTGCACCTGTTTGGCTTGTGCCAAAGAAAGCCGATGCCTCAGCAAAAAGAAAGTAGCGTCTATTTGTAGATTTTAGAAAGCTAAATGAGAAAACCAACAAAACCGATGGCGCCAACAAACCCAGCTAATAGAGAGAGCCCAGAGGAAGCGCAACGAGCTTCAAAATGTCCCTTTGATACGGAAATCCCTGAATTAGATGAGCTGGGTAGACTAATACTTGAAATGACGAATACCTTTAATAAGAAGATGGCAAACCACCGGTGCACCAAACAGGCTATTGGTCGCATGAAGGAGCTACATGAAATGCTTTTTCCTAATCTGCTGGCGGGCGACATCCCAAAAGCTAAGAATAATAGTAGCACAGCGACGCAGACCACTCCAGAGGTTAAAACTAAAGGTAAATCCAACGCGAAAATCATAGACGACCTTTACCTTTACGATACCCCCAAATGGCATAGAGAAGAGGAGGTAGCACAGCCAAAAACACCAGCTAAGCGGTCACGAAATGGTGCTCATTCTAAGACGTCGTATGCAGGCCAACTAAAGCAATGAATTTCCGACTCTCAGCATAATTCTGAACCGACAGGGATTCCGTGCGAAGCTGCGCCCAAGTAGCAAAAGGTGACAAACAAACGTCAAATAAAGCAGAGAGAGCGAAAAGGCCGATCGGAAGCCATCCTAATTAAGGCGCAAGAGGGACTGTCTTACGCCCAGATTCTTGGCATGCATGTACATATATGTACCGGCATTTGCATATTTAAAAGAAATCACATAGCGGTCAGAGTTGTAGAGGGACCATTACTGTGTGATCAACTCTCACCCTCACAAACCGAAAGAAAATAATTACGAGTGAATTTTTAATGAGAATTAGTAGAATAAAAAGGAGAAATTAAATTTACAAACAATTAAAAAAAAAACAACAAAAAAAAAATTATATCAAAAAAAAATATTTTTTCGCATTTCAAAAATTAATTAAATTAAAAAAAAAAAAATATATATATATATATATAAATATATATTCGCATTTGCAAAACTATATCAAAATAAAATATTTCCACAAACAAAAAAACAATTTGAATTGTTTTCAAAAATTAATATTTTTCGAAAAAAAAAAAGTAATAATAGTTCCGAGGGCCGAAGGAGTAGTTTCGGCAATTGTGAATTATTGATCTCAAGAAAAAGGCATTCCTCCGTTCCGGAACTAGTTCCAATTTCCGTTATGAGCTGCAATTCTGGATTTTTAATTACCAAATAAAATTCCACGCAATTTCAAGAAAAGGACATTCGGTGCTGACCAGGTCTTACAAATATTTATTGGTCTAAACCAAGGGTGGGCACGCAGTGGCTCACCGGGCTCTTTCAGAGGTCATAAATGTGCGAGTTCGTGGACAAAGGGACGCACAAGCAAGTACTTGCACACTTACTTGCGTTACGCACACTGAACTGAGGGACGCTCAAGCAGAGAAAAAGGTCGCGATCGCGAGTCCGGGCAGAGGTCGTAAGTGTGCGAGTTTCTAGGCAGAGGGACGCACAAGCAAATGCGGGAGGCGTAAGAAGAAAAAGGGTCGCGATTGCGACTCGCACATCCTCGAGCTCGAGCTCGCGACATTTTTCCTTTTTCCCCTCCCTCAGTTGCTTGTGCGTCCCTTTGTCCACGAACTCGCACATTTATGACCTCTGCTCAGAATCGCGATCTCGACCTTTTTCGCTGCTTGTGCGTCCCGCAATTACTTGTGCGTCCCTCTACCAACTCGCACATTTATGACCCATCCTCAAGCTCGAGATCTTTGCTTGTGCGTCCTTCAGATGAATGTGCGTCCCAGCAGTTGCTTGTGCGTCCCCCCTGTCTCGCACATTTATGACCTCTGCTCGGACTCTTTTTCTCTGCCCGGAATGTTGTTTGTTGTAAAATTTGTTGTCGGGCTCACTTGCGAAGTTTGGCTGCCCACCCTTGGTCTAAACAGCAGAATAAAATTCAAATAACAGCTGTGACGGAAAACATTTCCAAAGCATTATGCCAACGCTCCCAATAATTGTTCACGCCTCACAAAAGCCCTTCCAAATTTCAATTAAGTCTCCATTAATTCTCATTATTTTCTTCCCATTCCGATATCTCACACAATCAATTAAATTGGATAAAATATCCCTATTTTTTTATTTATTGATTTTATCCATTTGTTTATATATCTTGTGTGACGAAGAAGTACAAGTTTAGGTACTTCGCTACAATGTACATATATATAAATAAAAAATATTTATTTATATTTTTCTCGATTTTAAAAGAGTTAATATAATATAAAAGTTAATGTGATAAAATTATTTTTAATATTATATTAGAAATGAAATGTTATTCGTTTTTAAAGGTATCTAGTTTTTCAAGAAATAAATTTAATTTAGAAATTATAAATTTATTTTAAAAATTTTTTAATAAAATAATTTATAATTTTAATATTTTATGGGATAAGCTATAAAATAAATTTTTAAAAAATAATAAATAAATTTAATAAATATATGCTTAGAATTAGCAATTGTTGATAATTATGTTATAATTTATTTTATAAATAAAATTATTTATTAAATTTTTTAATTATTTATTGAAATATTAATTTTAATTTTTAAAATTAAGTAATTATGATAAAATTAGCATATAATATAATGTAAAATAAATTTAAAGGAAAAGTTTAAGTAAAGAATTCGGCAAAAATAATGTTTAACAAAAACATGTCTTTTTGAATTAAATTTAAAGTCTAACCTGCCCACTGAATTTTTAAATGGCCGCAGTATTTTAACTGTGCAAAGGTAGCATAATCATTAGTCTTTTAATTGAAGGCTGGAATGAATGGTTGGACGAGATATTAACTGTTTCATTTAAAATTTTATTAGAATTTTATTTTTTAGTCAAAAATCTCCAACTTGTTGTTAGTATTTTCGTAGGAACTAGTTCCCTTAGAGCATCTCTTAATCAGACCACCGCCAATACACATGATTGGTTTTATGTCGTTGTGTGTGCCTGTAATGAATTAAACAAGTAAATGGATTTTTACAAGGTAGCATAATCATTAGTCTTTTAATTGAAGGCTGGAATGAATGGTTGGACGAGATATTAACTGTTTCATTTAAAATTTTATTAGAATTTTTATTTTTTAGTCAAAAATCTCCAACTTGTTGTTAGTATTTTCGTAGGAACTAGTTCCCTTAGAGCATCTCTAAATCAGACCACCGCCAATACACATGATTGGTTTTATGTCGTTGTGTGTGCCTGTAATGAATTAAACAAGTAAATGGATTTTTACAAGCGTTGAGTCGATCATGCTGTGACATGCACAGAACAGAATTCGCAATAGCTGGGGATTATTGCGTCAGCCATTTAGTTTTGTCTCTCTGAAAGAATTCGTTCGTCGTAAGAGCGGAAGTTACACCTACCCGGTCACCACACCAACGAATCTGCTTTCAACTACACAAACCACTGACAACACATCAAAAAGGGCAACAAATAACACATACGTATATATACATACATACATATATAAGTTAACATTTTTAGAATGTGTTTCTGCCATGGCCCACAAGGTATGGGCTGCCTTCTGTGAAGGGTCATCCTCCATAGTTGTTAATCTTCGGACATTACGAAGATTATGATGGAAGACTTGACTTCGTCTTCTTATTACTGGCCTTGTGGCTCAGCAATGTTTCAATTTAAATAACAAAATAACGGCTTGTTGCCGGAGTACAATAAACACAAGTTGTGTCTTCTTTATTCAATATCGAACTGATTATAAATTTTACTTAAAACTAATACAAAGCCCATAGCCGGCAATGCCGGCTCAGCATAACTGATAAACAATCAACTTGCGCAACGTCAAGTATCATGTTTCCAGTACTGACTTTGCATTGGGGCATTGCGCTGACAATGATGTGTCAGCGGAATGCGCATGCGAGGGTAGCCTAAACACTAATGATATAACAAGCGAGGGTTACTTGTTAACTTATACACACATAGTCTTGTAAGCATTAGCTGGAGCTGAGAACGGCATTTTTGCCGAATAAATTATTATCATTGTGTGTTGAACGTCAAACAAGACGGAGTTTTTTATTCCATTAAAACTAAAGTGAAACAAAATATACATATGTATATAAAAAGGGGAAATGTTACCCTTTTCTCGACCAAATTTGGCCAAGATGATAACTGGCGCAGCCCAACGACTTGAGGGACGGGATTTTAATGCATAAGTATCAAAAAAAAAAAAAAAAACATTTCAAAGCAACAAGTATATAAACAATGAATAATTATTCATAAATATTTTATTATTAAAAAATTTTTGTATAATAATGCATAAATTGTTGCCTAATCGTGCTAAAGATCATTAAGTGCGCTAAATCGGACAGAACGATAAAGAAAACAAAATATGAACACATATGTATGTACATATATGCATAAATCGTCAATGTGTATTATGCACTCCGTGATATTGTTGTTTGTGTTGCCTTTGAGTTTCACTCGAGTTTAAAATATTTCATCATCTTTTTAAAATTTTTGCTTCGGGCGTATTTGTTCCCCCGAATTCAGCAATTCCCGTTAAGCACATACGCACATGTATATGGGTACCAGCTGCGTAACAGGCGACATTGTTTTTGGCTAAATTTTGCAGACTTGCATGTCTCGTCAGAGTGACGGCGATGCCGCAACGGTGCAAAGGTGCTTCGCGACAATCGTCTCTATTTTATCATCTCGATAGTCGGATCGCGGCGCAAGTCGCACATTTTGGTGGCTTTACGTGTCCCGTTAGACCAGAACGACAGCGATGTCGCGACAGTTAGAATTATTTGCCGAATTGTGTCGCAAATTTTGGGCAGCGTGTCATTTAAATTTCAGTCGCCTTGCAAGCAACATCGATCTTTCAAAAAAAAAAAAGAAAAGTAGTGTGTGCAAATTACACAACAAGCTGTGAAACTGGAATGCTTGAAGTTTGTTAACTGGAGTGAACAAAGGCCCAACAATATTAGCGAAAAGTAAAAGGGGTAAACAAAATACAATACTATAAAAATAGTATAACTTTCCCCAACTTTGCGATTCCCAAGGGACCCTCCAAAGTAAAAGGGGCAAACCAGCCTCTGGTTTTCATACCCAAATAAAAAAAATAATAATAAATAAAATAAAAAAAAAAAAAAACAAATAGTTAAACGACACATAAGCTGTTTAAACCAACACATAAGTTGTTGACACGAATTTTTTGTGTTCTTATCGCGCTAGCAGGTTATATGTGGCCACAAGTTTGTGTGTATGTATAACCGGAACCTGCTGTATTGGACAGAGCGAAAAAAAAAAAAAAAAAAATTTTTTTAAACTATATATCAACAACAAAAAGATGTTGAATATACATAAAAGCTTGTCTATTCAAAAAAAAAAAAAAAAATTAATTTTTTAATTAACAAGGTATGGCATAGCTTAATCTGGTGAAATTCACGACTGATGACTGTCCGCCCTTAGTTGGGACTACTGCAACGAGCAACAATCTCAGCTAGCTTCAGCACAACCGCGAAATAATTTTGCATTTTGCATTTGCCATGAGTAAAAGGCTTTGCAGATATCGAGATTCACGCGTAAAATGATTGGTATAATGTATGAGAACAACAAAACAAAGCGGAACATGTACCGATACCAGGGGCCACCAAAACCCTTCCACAGCATCATAACCAACGAAAGTCCAAGCACGGCAAAGAAAAGAACCTTTGTTAATCCATTAATCTCCATATCAAGTAGACCCATTTTTGATCTCGGTTGCGAATTATTCATCACACTGCGGGTTTTACAGCCAGTGTAAATGACTATCCCTGTAGCTGTGCCAGCTGCAACGACTGTGTTGGCCCACAGGGTATTTTCCACGCTCAGTCCTGTGTCTTCGCTTCCATCGGTCATGCAAAAGGTAGCTATAAAGCTGAGTATATCATTCTGTGGCTTCTCCACATTAAAACTAGCATCAATACTATGCAGCTCAGCATCCCGACTAAATTTCTGAGAATACGGAACAGCCAATCGGGGTTTCCAATCGGTCTAACCATCTAACTGATCGGTACGGACAAAAACCGAACCACTGCGATCACTAATGCGCAACAAAATCAGATCAGCTGAAACTCTTTCATTCTTTTCCACAATGATGATGTCACCGACCTTTAGTTTGGAACTTGGAACTAGGTCATAGCCATTGCCGTTAGAGGCTGATAGACGTTTGTATTTCTGTGAGTTCACTTCATGATCCCGCTGATGCCGACGCAAATCGTCAACCGCCTCACGACATATAGTGACCATAAGCACAAATCGGATAACCAATTCGAATATCCGCCACAAACTGTAACAAACCCATCAACAGGAAATAGAGGTTAAGAAAGAAACGAAATTGCTCAAAGAGAACCAGAGGCAAGAAGGTGATGAAGTTGTACTTCTGATTTCGTATCTCATTCGCGAGGCCGGAACCATTTTCGCCAACTGAATAAAAACCAGCGATTCTGCTGGCGGTTCAATAATGGTATATTCTCCCGTGTCATTGGCATTGCAGCCGATGAATTCTGCGAGGTGGCATCATCCATTATTGGATTTTAAATTCTGAATTTTTTTATAAACTTTTCTTTGTTATATTTGCTGGTATTTGGAGCAGCTGTTAATGTTTAGCTTATACTGTCTGTTCTCTTTTTTTTTGTTTTTTTGTTGTCCTTTGGTTTTCACATATTCGTTTACGTGTCTCATGGCACACGGTTCACTTGCACATGAGCATTCGCTTAACTATTTATTATAAATAAAAATTTTTAAATAAATTGAAAAGTTCTTATGCACAATAAAAAAAATGATGAGAAACTGAATGAATGAATAAACCAATAAATATTTAAACACATCATTTCATCGCTTGCCACACGGAGGGACAACAATTCGTGCGTCGATAGATTCAAAAAAACTAAAAGGGACACCTTACTGTAACAAATAATTACAGTAGCAACAATCAAAGACCATTTAAACAAAAAAAAGTACGACAATGAGCAACAAAGTGACCGACAGAGACAAAAAAATTGGGGTAACTATAGTACCCAAACCAGAAATTCCAACTTCTCTAACCAGTCTGCAAAATCCAACACAAACAACAGTAATCAAACAAAGAAAAGAGATGAGTTGCACAACATTAATGATGACCAAAGTTTTCAGTATGTAGCCTCAACATCCAAGCAGGATACATAATCAAGCACACACATGGCTCGATTTTACCATATGTTCAAATTCAATTCCCATTTGGTAAAAAATTAAACTTTTTGATCGACACAGGGTCTACTACTTCTTTTATTGACCCTCAATTTGTTCCAAGTGAACAACATATTAAACTAACCGAGACAAGAATTATAAAAACAATTATAAATACACATGCACTATATTCAGCATGTTCATTAGACATATTTAATGAATTTAACCAAAATGGTACAATAAAATATTTATTATTTAAATTCCATTCATTTTTCGATGGCCTTATAGGAGTCGATTTACTAAAAACATTGAAAGCAGGAGTAGACTTAGAAAATTTCGTGTTGATCACACAAAATGCTAAACTCCCAATACTCACAAAAGAAAATTTAGCAGGAGAAAAGCTAGAGATTGAGCATTCAACAAGAAAACTAATCAAAATTCCTGTCGACCTTAAAGAAGCACTTTTCTTTGTCAGGAAATCCAACTAGATAATGACCTTTTTATTTCAAACGGATTATATTCAGCAGAAAATAACTTCAGTTGGGACCAACCACTTGAAGTAAATTCATATTCCAAAGATCAGCATATAGAAGTAAACATCGCTTTCCAAAATGATAATAAAACATATTTAAGCTCATTTGATTTTAACAATATAATTAGAACTACATATATCAACTCAGAAGAAATCCAATTATTAAAAGACGTTTGTGTTGAATTTTCTGCCATCTTTTATGATGACAGTAAGCAACTATCATTTACAAACGAAGTCAAACATAGGATTTTGACTAAAGATTATATCCCTATCTATACAAGACCCCATAGGTATGGGTTCCACGAAAGAATTGAGGTAAAGGAACAATTAAAAAAATTACTCGATAATAAAATAATAAGACATAGTCACTGTCCTTGGAGTGCACCTGTTTGGCTTGTGCCAAAGAAAGCCGATGCCTCAGCAAAAAGAAAGTGGCGTCTATTTGTAGATTTTAGAAAGCTAAATGAGAAAACCAACAAAACCGATGGCGCCAACAAACCCAGCTAATAGAGAGAGCCCAGAGGAAGCGCAACGAGCTTCAAAATGTCCCTTTGATACGGAAATCCCTGAATTAGATGAGCTGGGTAGACTAATACTTGAAATGACGAATACCTTTAATAAGAAGATGGCAAACCACTGGTGCACCAATGAAATGCTTTTTCCTAATCTGCTGGCGGGCGACATCCCAAAAGCTAAGAATAATAGTAGCACAGCGACGCAGACCACTCCAGAGGTTAAAACTAAAGGTAAATCCAACGCGAAAATCATAGACGACCTTTACCTTTACGATACCCCCAAATGGCATAGAGAAGAGGAGGTAGCACAGCCAAAAACACCAGCTAAGCGGTCACGAAATGGTGCTCATTCTAAGACGTCGTATGCAGCCCAACTAAAGCAACGAATTTCCGACTCTCAGCATAATTCTGAACCGACAGGGATTCCGTGCGAAGCTGCGCCCAAGTAGCAAAAGGTGACAAACAAACGTTAAATAAAGCAGAGAGAGCGAAAAGGCCGATCGGAAGCCATCCTAATTAAGGCGCAAGAGGGACTGTCTTACGCCCAGATTCTTGGCATGGTTACAAGAAGAGATGATGGCAAATTAAATGGAGTTAGAGACAAGGTTAAGCGTGCTAGAAAAACAGCCAAAGGTGAACTTCTGCTGGAACTAAGCGACAATGGCGGAGGCAGCAGCCAAGTACTCAAGAACGAGATCAGCCAAGTTTTGGGTCAACTGGCGAACGTGAGAGCAATTGGCGACGAAACCTGACTTGAGGTGCTAGACCTCGACTGCCTGGCCACTGTCTCAGATGTACGTGCGGCTATCGAATCTGAGTTAGAAAACAAATCTACTCAGGTGAACATCAAGAGCGTCCGGCCGACGTATGGAGACACACAGATGGCAATTCTGAGCATGCCGCGGGAAACCGTATTGATGCTCCTCCAGAAAAAGAGACTTAAAATTGGATGGTCCAGCTGCCGTATAAAAGAAAGGCAAGGGCAAAAGAGATGCTACAAATGCCTCAATTTTGGACACATAGCAGTCGATTGCACTAGCATAATTGATCGCACTAATTGGTGTCTAAAATGCGGACAAACATGCCACAAAGCCGCTGAGTGCAAAAATGAGCCAAATTGTTTCAATTGTGCAGCTGAAAATCGCACAGACACCAAACGCAGGCAGTCGAAACTGCCCACTGGGGAATAGAGGCGAAGAACGGAGGAGAAATTAAAGTCGAATATGAAGATACTACAACTCAATTTAAACCACTGTGAAACGGCGCAAGATCTACTAGAGCAAACTGTTCTCGAACTAAATGTTGACATAGCGATTCTGAGCGAGCCCTACAGAAGACGTGTAGGAAATACATGGTTCTGTGGGAACGCAGCAATTTGGCTCTGTGGCAGAAATTTACCACCTGCACAAATGCAGTATGCTTCAAATGGCTTTGTGCGAGTCAAATTCACCGATACTTGGATATATAGCTGCTACTTGGCACCAAGTTTACAAATTCGCGAATTCGAGCAGATACTCGATCAACTGGCCACTTATGCAAGAGATAAGTGTTGAGTTCAACGCCGTCCCTTAGGCAGAGTTTTTAGCAGTCCAACACCAGGTTTATTTCCATATAATCCATTTATTTTCTTCACAATAATTCGGTCTTAATTAGATTGAAATTATTACATGTGGTCAATTATATATATGTTTAAGTGTGGGTATTTTAGTTGTAGGTTAATTTTTACACGGGTGTTGGCACAGCTTTAAAATTAATATATGCCTAAGTGGCTTCCAAAGTCAAACTGATTTTAGATTGCATGGCAACAAGCCATGAACCCAAAGAAGAACTTAAAGCACAATAAGTAACGGTTAACTTCCCAGCGCGTAGGCTGGCGATATGTTAAACGCAATGAGAAATATAATGCAAAAGAGAATACAATTTCAATGAGCTTTGAGGGTTAACCCTTTAGTGGCTGCTTAGGGCTGCTAATTTTAAATTTCGGCGGCAACATTCTCCCCCCAGTAAACTTGTCCGTTCCGGGTCTGGTTTACTTCCATTACATTGCCGACGTCCAGTACAGCCACTTTAGCCACTGGCCGATGTAGAGTCCCATTCGCTGTTTTGATAACCACTCGTCTGACTTGGTTATCTTTCGCCAGTACTATCTGGTCAACTACTCCTTTGGGCCAGCTATTTCGCGGTAGATTCTCGTCTACCACTAGAACGACGTTTCCAACTGCTATTGGTGGTCTCTTGGTAAACCACTTTCCTCTTCTGGCCAGGTCTGGAACATATTCCCGTATCCAGCGTCGCCAGAACTGGTCGGCAAATTGTTGTGCCGCCTGCCATGAATGCCGCACGCTTAGAGTTGGGTCGAAGATTGGCTTGTAGCCACTTGCTGATCCGATCAGGAGATGGTTTGGGGTTATCGCTTCGTCGTCTTCGCTGTCTAAAGAAACGAAAGTAAGAGGTCTAGAATTAAGAATGTATTCTACCTCCCAAAGTGCGCTTTGCAGGCCTTCACTGGTGAATTTCCTTGTGGGGCAAATTGCGTAGAGCACCGTTTTTACAGAGCGTACTAGTCGCTCCCATGCTCCCCCATATGAGGAGCCGCTGGTGGATTAAATTTCCATTTTATGTTGTCGAACGCCGATTCGACTTCCTTGAAGTTGGCGTTCAGCAGTTCGTCACATAGAACCTTTTCTGCCGCTTTGAAGTTGGTTCCGTTGTCGCTGTAAATCTCCCTCGGAGTCCCGCGCCGGTTGCAAAAGTTTCGGATGCTCATAATGCATGATGCGGTATCCAGAGAGCATGCCAATTCCAAGTGAACTGCCCTTATGGTTAGGCATGTAAAGATAACGCCCCATCTTTTTTCCCGTCGACGTCCCACCGTTACTAGAAGAGGGCCAAAGTAGTCGATGCCGACGTATGTAAACGGTCGCTGATAGGCGGCTAGCCTAGCCGCTGGCAGGGGTGCCATCTGTGGTAAGATTGGCTTGGCATTTTGATTTTTGCAGCGTTGACAGTTTTTCCGCATGTTTTTGTACAAAACTCGTAGGCGTGGAATGTAGTAGATGCCTCTTATTTTGTTGATACACGTCTCGTGAGATGTGTGGTGCATTTCCTGATGATACCAATTGACTATGAGCCGAGTTACGTGGTGCCCATGGGGTAGCACTATTTGATTTTGGCTGCATAGATTTTCTGCTCGTCCTCTTGTGCGCAGCAATTGGTTTTCATCTAGGAAGATATTCAAACATATTAGTTTGGAATTTATTTTTATAGGTTTACCTTTTGCTAAATTGAAGACTTCTGACTCAAATTCAGACATCTGCACATGTCTTAGGATGATTAGTTGCGCTCGCTGAATCATCTCATAAGAAACTTCTCGTGGTGGCAGTAGGTTCCTGTGTTTTGCACGCAGCTTTTCAATGTAGAATATATACCGAGCCACGGCCCGATATAATCTGCGCCAGTCGGAAAAATATTCCGCGTTGATTATTGGTTTCAGCGACGAGTTGTCGATGAAGAACAAGTTATGCCTGACTTCAGCATTACTTGTTAGTCCCAGGTCATCGCATTTGGGCCATTCAGAGTGTTCTTGCAGTAGAAACTCTGGTCCGCTAATCCATTTTGCGGATTTAATTGCTGTAGATGCTTTGGTGGCAAGATCTGCAGGGTTAAGATGGGTGGGTACCCAGTTCCATTGGTTGACATCAGAGAATTCCAATATTTCGCCCACACGATGCATGACGAACTGTTGAAACTTTCGTGGGTCCATTCGAAGCCATTTGAGGACCGTTTTAGAGTCGGACCAATACCAGCTGGAATTAATTGACAGCCGTTTATTACTTAGGATTCGATTACTTAGCTTTATTCCGATGACTGCCGCTTGTAGCTCCATCCTTGGTATGGACATCGGATTTAGAGGGGCCACCTTTGCCTTGGAGGCCACGAAGCTGAGATACGTTGTTTCGCCTTGCCGTATGCGCAGGTAACAGACAGCTGCGTAAGCCATTTCGCTTGCATCAACGAACGTATGTAACTGTACGTTGTGGATGCGCTCGCCTGTTTTGAAATAACATCTGGGAATTGTTAAGTCCGAAATGGTTGGTAGAAGTCTTTTCCATCGTATCCATTTAGGCAGTAATTCATCGGGTAGGGTTTCGTCCCAACCGATGCCGCTTCTCCAAACATCTTGAAGTAGAATTTTGAGTTCTATGGTGAAGCATGAGATGAATCCGAGCGGATCGTACATTGACATCAGCACTTGTAGAAGTTCGCGTTTTGTTGGTGTTTCATCGCCTTCGAAAACGTTACGTTTCAGCCTAGCGAACTTGCACATGAAGATAAAGTCATCAGATTCTGGCATCCAGTACAAGCCGAGTACCTTTTCGGTTGCATTAATTTCGACCGCCTTGTTGGATGTTGTCTCGCTGCCTAGCGAGTGTAGAACCTCCTTAGAGTTTGATGACCAATTGCGTATGTGGAAGCCGCCTGCTGCATGAATGCTTCTTACTTGATCCGCAATGTTTGCAACTTTCGCCTCGCCGTCGTCGCTGTAGATGAAGTCATCCACGTAGTGGTAATCCTTCACCACTTGTGCTGCGAGTGGGTACCGATTTTGAAAACGATCTGCATTTTTATCTCGGATGAAGTGCGCAATGCAAGGTGCGCAGTTGATGCCGAAAGTAAGTGCTTCCATCACGTACACATTGGGTTGGTGTACATCGGCATTTTTGTCAAACCAAAGAAACCTCTGGGCATGCGTGTCTGTTGGTCTCACTCGGATTTGGTGAAACATTTCGGCGATATCGCCGCAAATCGCCACTCGTCCTACTCTAAAGGAGATGAGTAGATCCAGTAGCGAATTTAGAAGGTCTGGTCCGCTGTGGATAAAATCGTTGAGAGCCTTCCCTCCTGATTGGGCGGCTGCGTCCCATACAAGACGAACTTTATTTGGCTTGTTTGGGTTTCTGGCGATAAAGGTTGGCAGATACCAAACTCGTTTATTTGGAGCTGCTGCCTCCTCCGGAGCCAGCTTGCGCGCATAACCCTTCTCGACGAGGTTGTCCACTTCCTTCTGAATTAATTCTCTTAGGTTGGGCTGCCGTGAGAATTGTCGCTTCAAGCATTTAAGCCGCGCAACTGCGCTTTCGTAGCTGCTAGGTAGGGTGATTTCGGGATCCTTCCAGATAAGGCCGACTTCGTATCTGCCGTTCTTCAGAATGGCAGTCGATTTCAGACTCGTTAGTGCTTGAGCGTCCTCTTCCGATGATATTGTCTTTGGTGAGGTGGCGTCTAATGAAAACGTTTGTTTGATGATGTCGTGCATTTTGGCATCATCGTAACTGCAGCCGCATAAGTGCAAATTGACGTTCCCTCCGTTGCGGCTCGGTGATGAGCAGCTTTGGATGGTCCATCCCAAACGAGTTTTGGACGCTATAGGTTGTCGCCATTTTCCCTCTTTTATTTTGAGGGGCACGGCGAGATTCCAGTTGTTTGCGCCAATTAGAATGCTGGGGCGCACGTTGTCGTATGATGCGATAGGAATTCCCGCCAAGTATGGGAATTGCTTGATGAGCGCACGCATATCGATTGACTGCACAGGTAGATTTAGACTGTCTACGCTGTGGACATCCTGCAAGGTGAATCGTCTGCCGTTGTTGGGATTGGCAACAGTCATCTTGACGCACTCCGACGCATCGTCTCTGCGTATGGTGTCGTCTGTCCATTTAAGACATAATGGTTGAGGTTCTCCTTTTAAGCCGAGCTGCTTGTAGATCTTTTTCTCGATGAGCGTTACTGATGAGCCCTCATCTAGAAATGCAAAAGTATTAGTAATTTTGTTTTTATTGATGATTTGAATTGGAACAACACGGAAATGGGTTTGACCCGAATCTCTGTGTGTATGAATGTGTTTGCCCTCCGGCTGATGTACAATTGGAGCCGTGGGTGGTTCGTCTGAGACGCAAGTTGCAGCAGGTTGGATTGACTGCTGCTCATCATGAATTAGTGGATGATGGGTTCTTTGGCAGCCTCGGGTGCCGCACACCTTGTCCAGTTGGCACTTGTTGCGGTGACGATTTAGACATTGAATGCACAGCCTGTGATTTTGTATGATGGACTTCTTCTGTTGTAAAGACATCAGCTTGAATTTTTTACAACTTTGCAGCTTGTGGTCCGCTCTGTCACAAGCAACGCATGTAGGTGTCTTCAAGTGCTTCTCTGGTACTTCTGTATGGTGATTAAGGCTTCCACTCTTCTTACGGTAGAGTGGTGATGTTACCTGGGTGGCTGCTTCAGCAATGTCATAAATCCATCCGCTAAAAGTTTCCATTGATGGCGATTTTGGATTTTTTGGATGCATTGCCCACTGCAGCTTCAGTTGTGTGGGCAACTTTTCCACTAGCTCTTGCACGAGCATTGGATTATCCATGTAGCTTCTTAGTTCACAAGCTTCCATCGTTGAATAGATATTTCTTACGCAAAGTGCGTATTCGATAAGCGGTTCGAGCTTATCTTTTGGTGGAGGCATTTGCCTTGCCTTTTCCAGCAGGTCATGTAGAATGTGTTCAGGCCGTCCGAAGCACATACGCAATGTCCGTATGATTTCAGGAACCATAGCTGGCAGAAGCAACTTGCACTGAACCATTTCTCGTGCTTTGCCTTTCAGACTGGCTTGCAGTCGCATGAGATTTTCGGCATTTGTATATCCGGCGATCTCTGTACTTGTTTGAAAGCTGCTGTAGAAAAGTGGCCAGTGTTGCGGGTTGCCGTCAAAGAAGGGTAACTCCTTGGGAATTGCTTGGCGCGCTGCAATTTGCGACGCGGTTGGGGTCGACGTTCCTGAGACATGTGGCTGGTAGTTTGGTTCTCCTTCCGTATAATTGGCTGGCGCGTTCAATGCGGCCTTAGTCATCTTTTGGCTTATATTGGAGAGCCATGGCCACATTGGAATGTCGCTTGATTGAGGTTGTTCCCGAATGGTGACACGTGGTTGTTGTGTGTTTGTTGAGGTTAAATACGTCGACTGCACATGGTTCGCCGTAAGAGGTGACGTAACGCCGTAGGGATGCCACGTGTCACGTATCGCTTTTTGAGTTGCCACCACATTTTTTGGCGGGCAAAGTTCAAAGTTTTGTCCAGCTCCTGCCGCTTCGCTAGATTCTGCTGGTGATGATGCGGCTTGGGGAACACCGGCATGTATGGCTTTTGCGGCGGTCTGCAGGGCGTTGGCCAGTATAGTGGTGACAGCTGCCGATGCTACGCTTGCGCAGTCGCAGTTCCAACTGCTGTCCAGTTCATCCTCCTTGGCTTCGACGCAGTCAAAATGATACCATGACTGGCATCGATTGCACTGCACCATGCGGTCACTGTCCTCCTGATTGCATCTCTTGCAATGATACACTCCACTGGATAGGTCTTCCTTCGGCATGATTTTTCCTCCTTTCAGGTTATGTACCAATATGTTAATTGGTTATGTAATCACTGGGGTTGACCCGCTGGGTGACTAGTTCGAATAAGTTCAGGGTTTACCCGTGGAACGATTCGCCAAATTAATTTACATAAAATTCTAGGGTTAACCCAAGAAAACTCTATGAATATTAATTTTAAAGAATGTTGAGTTCAACGCCGTCCCTTAGGCAGAGTTTTTAGCAGTCCAACACCAGGTTTATTTCCATATAATCCATTTATTTTCTTCACAATAATTCGGTCTTAATTAGATTGAAATTATTACATGTGGTCAATTATATATATGTTTAAGTGTGGGTATTTTAGTTGTAGGTTAATTTTTACACGGGTGTTGGCACAGCTTTAAAATTAATATATGCCTAAGTGGCTTCCAAAGTCAAACTGATTTTAGATTGCATGGCAACAAGCCATGAACCCAAAGAAGAACTTAAAGCACAATAAGTAACGGTTAACTTCCCAGCGCGTATGCTGGCGATATGTTAAACGCAATGAGAAATATAATGCAAAAGAGAATACAATTTCAATGAGCTTTGAGGGTTAACCCTTTAGTGGCTGCTTAGGGCTGCTAATTTTAAATTTCGGCGGCAACAATAAGAGAAAAATTATAATCGCTGGCGATTTTAATGCCTGGTCGGAGGAATGGCGCAGTAGCCAAACAAATACAAGAGGCCGCGTTCGAATGGAGACTTTCGCTGCTCTAGACATCGCCGTGCTTAACACAGGCTCCGAGCACACTTTTCACAGAGCTGGATACGGTTCTGTAATTGATATCACTTTTGCAAGCCGGCAACTCTTTTCTTTCGCCAAATGGGAACTCTGCAAGCGCTATACAGCGAGCGATCACTCTGCCATCATCTGCACAATGCTCAACACAAAGGCCAGTGTTACAGCAGAGATGCAAACAGTATAAAATTGATACTCTCAATGCAACGTATTTTAGGTCGGCCCTCGTTATTCCACCTCTGACAGGTGATGCGAACAATTATGCAAATCAAATTTCAGACGCAGTGACAGCAGCTTGCTACGCCAGTATGCAGACCAGTCGGCGTCAGCACTCAGTTTACTGGTGGAATACGGATATCTTTGTGATGCAGCGGAAAATGACATCTGGGGAGAAGCTTTCAAAATGGTAACGAAAAAGCCTGCTACCCCAGACGAGGCCCAGATGAAAAATATTGTGGAAACGCTCTTTCCGAATACTTCATCGGTACCCTTAAGGAGAGTCTTCAAACAAATTCCTGCAGAGGAAGCGCAAGTCAGCCCAGAAGAAGTGATCACAGCCGCTGCAAATATAAATGATAATAAAGCTCCAGGCCCAGACGGAATACCGAACAAAGCTTTGAAACTCGCTGTTTGTCTTGCTGCGGAGATTTGCCGAGGTATTCAACAAGTGCATCTCTGAATGCTCTTTTCCCAGTTGCTGGAAAGTTCAAGACCTCGTATTACTACCAAAACCTAGTAAGCCTGCAGAAGACCCTTCGGCTTATAGACCTATTTGTCTTTTAAACTCGCTTGGAAAAATACTGGAAAAGCTGCTAGTCACACGTCTGTCTCCAATGCAATTTGGATTTCGTAAAGGTAAATCAACAATCGATGCACTACAAATAGTTGTAGATATTGCCGATAAAGGCATTGAGGGCCAACGTTGGAAAGGAGGAAACAAAAAGTACTGCCTGATCACTACGCTAGATGTCAAAAACGCATTTAACACAGCCAACTGGAGTCGTATACTTGACGCCCTACATAGGTTCTAAGTCCCCGAACATCTTGTTCATATGGTTGAGGATTACTTTAGAAATCGAATCCTTCGATACAATACCCAGAAGGGTACACGTATTTACAAAGTACAAGGAGGAGTTCCGCAGGGCTCAGTACTTGGCCCTCTCCTATGGAATATTATGTATGACGGCATTCTACGTCTACAGCTTCCACCCGACACAAAAATAATTGGCTTCGCTGACGACGCAGCACTTGTGGTTGTGGCAAATCATCTCCATGATGCATCGGTGAGCTCAATTAAACAGTGGCTCTTCAACAGGCATTGGAATTAGGAAGAAGCCCTAATCGCATCCTTCTAAATGCAAGAGGACCTAGGCAATGCCAGCGTTTACTATTAAAGAACGTGCTGAGGTCCACCATCCTTTACGGCGCCCCGGTTTGGGCAAAGGCGATGAAATGAAAAACATACAGAAGAGGCATTGAGGCAACGTGTATCGGCTCGGTGCTCTTCGAGTGTGCCGCGGATTCAGAACCATTTCAGATGACGCCGCATTGGTGCTAGCGGGTATGGCGCCAATCGATCTTGTGGCCCGGGAGGCCTCTCACATTTTTGCCAAGAGGCAGTGCAATAAGTGGACACCAGCAGTAAAAAAGGCAACAAAGGAAGAAGCCAGAAAAACTAGTTTAGAGGAGTGGCAGTCGCGTTTAGACAGTTCCTAGAAAGGCAGGTGGACATACCGGCTCATTCCCGACCTAGACGAGATATGAAGAAATAACATTCGAGCTAACTCAAATGCAGCGCTTTGGACATAAAAACATCCCTGAATGCACTGTGTGCCTTAACAGAGTTGTCGAGGACTCGGAACACATTTTCTTCCACTGCCCGAGGTTCGATGTAGAGCGACAAAACTTAGAAACAGCAGTGGGTGAAAAAGTCACAGCGAGAAATTTAGCAATACTTATGACCTCCAACCAAAAGTTCTGGTCAGCGGTCTGCAGTTATGCTTCCATCGTAATGAAGGAGCTACGTGTTCTGGAAAGGGCACGTAATATAGGAGGGACATGAGCAGCCCGCCATAGTCTTGCGAAGTAATAACCCCAGTTAGTCCCGCAGGTCTCTTATGGCATATCACACACTCCTTCTTTCTTATTGTTTCCTATTTTCTCTTCTATCTTTTGCCCTTTCTCCATAATCAATATCTATATATATATATATAATCTATAATGTCTAGTCTTCTTGTTAAGTTTTTAAATATACCTAAATAAACGAATTACAAAACAAAAAAAAAAAAAAATTAGAAAAAAAAAACATGCTGGGCCAATAAAGCAAGCAATACAACGTGACTTACCCAAAAACTCGTCAGTTGCTACTGCGCATTTCTATTGCTTCTTATATACATAAATACGCATGTCACGCCATATATATATGTATGTTTCTATTATTCTATACATACATACATATATATAAGCATGTATATATGTATGTAGCAATAGGAATTGCAACTGGACTTGCGAACGAAGGCGACAGAGTTATTGAACAGTTTCTTTTGGTTAGAAACTTATAGACGCCTAAGTTACGCATGTTTTTCGGCGACTGCATCGATCGAGTCATCGCCAAAATGCGGTGGCAACTTTTGATTGGTCGCTGCGGTGTTGGCGACAAAAATCAAAGGCCAAGGGCTGTGGAAAATTAAATCTGCCGATGAGTTGAGTTTGGACCATTGAACGGAGGAGTTGATCTAAGACGGTGTAATGAGGGAGTTGAGTTGGGACCGCGATCGGTATAACTTGAGAGCAGAAGACAAAAAATGCGTGAACATAGTGCAAGGAGTGAAAAGCATAAGTGCCACCCCACACCGACCAGGATACAAGAAATATTCTCAATCTACAAGGAAGGTATAAGACAGGACAAAGAAGTCACCAGGAGAGATTAAACAATGGTGTGTGTGTGAAGCGGGTGAGTCTAACCATTGGCCAACAGCGCTGCCCCTTAGCAAAGTTAACAGGTCATAGTGTGGTAAAATAACAGGTTAGATTTAGTTAGCGTTTACGTCAAATCAGATTGCCACTAATAAATTTATAATGTTTGACATCAAACCACAATATAATTACCATAATTATTTCACACCCCAGCAACAAACCGCCTCACTTTCGCCTTCACTCCAATATTAATGTTCATGTAGTGTATGTGCATGTAGTTTATGTATATATATACACAAATATCCACATACTCATATGTATCTACATACTTATCCAAACCCATTTACATATATATACCGGCAATCGTGAGTGCAAGTGCAAGTACAAGTCCAAGTGCAAGCTGAAAATAAAAGTGTATTAACAAAATCCTGTATATTAACAAAATCGAATCAAACTTACCTATTATAATTGTCTGTCGGCTCCTTACCATTGCTCCGCCGCTATAAAAACTAACAACAAAAAACAGCCGCGTAAAAGCTCCGCTCGTAAGCTTTTATAAACTGCATATATAAGTTAAAAACTTGTTTTATTCAAATTAGTTTAGATTTTGATTTCACGTACTTAGCAAAGTTGTATTCTATCGCGGTTAATCGGCCGATACGCGTACTTAGATAACGTTTTGCACTTTCGTATTCGATGTCGATCCCTGCTCGGGCGCCAGTTAAATTTGTTTTATTAAATTATAGTTTAGAACTTGTTTCTTTTATTGGAATTTTCAGACTGAAGTTTGCTTAAAGCAGTTCTTTCCTAGCTAGCTAAAATTCTGAGTTGACGTCGGCAGCGCTGCTGGTAAAAGCTTGCGAGATCATCGGCATTCGGTGGCGGCTGGATTCCTATGAATTGCAAGCGACAAACTTGCAGACTGCTGATTCTGCTGATTCGGTGTGTTTATTTGTGTTATATTTGCAGTTCTTGACCGCTGCGGGATTGTACAATAGTTCTCGTCGTTAACTCTTCCCCTCTTAATTTCTGCTTGTCCTTAAGCAGTTTTGGTTTTTAGGTTTTTCTTTTTTTTTTAAAGTAGGGGACGTCGTTGATCGGAATTTTTTGTGGTCTGCGTGGTGCTAGTTTAGTTATTGGGGCTTGCATCTCTTCCCCTATGTCACAGGTAAGTTGAGTTGGGATATGGCTCATTTGTACTGTAACGTTTTTTCTTTCTCTTCGTAGCAGGTGAAGTATGATACTGATGATGACAGCTAGTAGGAAAAGGGTGACCAGCGTGATTCTATTTGTGTTGATCTCCTCCGGTGTCATCTGCATAGTCGGTACTCCCGTTGTCGATCTGCTGCGCGTTAATGCTGATGGATTCGTTGTAAAAATGGATGAGGTAAGTTCCTTTAATGCTTTCTGTTGTTCCGTTCCAGGTCAAGTTACCACCGAAATTGTTAAGTATTATGAGTCCGTTATCGATTTCTTTTATTTCGCTTAAGTGGTCCGCATTACTGCAGTTACAATATGCCCTATAGTACCCTTTTCTAAATTTGGTATGCAATCAGTAATAGTTAGATTAACAATTTTGTTTTTTTGACATACAGTTATAATTTTAAAAGTTTTACAATCTTTAGGTATCTCATAAATTTGATAAAGAAATTTTTACTGTTTAGGTGTACAATTTTATTGTTTCTTATTACTGGTTTAATTATTACGTGTTGGAAGTTTACTTTCTCTTGTGACGAAGTACAATTTTGGGTACTTCGCCACAATGTACATATAATTATAGATTTATAATCTGACTTGTTGTTAGTATTTTCGTAGGAACTACTTCCTTAGAGTATCTCTAAATCAGACCACCGCCAATACACACACACACATATACACATACATCGGGCCACCAAAGACATAAAGCAAGCAATACAACGGGACTTACCCAAAAAGTCGCCAGTTGCTACTGCGCAGTTTCTATTATATACATAAATACGCATGTCACGCCATATATATATGTATGTTTCTATTATTCTATACATACATATATACAGTGACATTATAGAATTAACTTCAAACGCCAAACCTATCTACGACTTGTATCCTAGTCCCATATATATATGTATGTTTCTATTATTCTATACATACATATATACAGTGACGTTATAGAATTAACTTCAAACGCCAAACCTATCTACGACTTGTATCCTAGTCCCGCGAATTGCTGATCAAGCATTTTTAAGAACCATGCTCAGATCATATTGCACTTATATACCTAACATGCATAGACCTACACTCAAAACTTGTTAAAGTTATTAAAACCCGCGATAGAACATGGATAGAATCGAAACGTGCCCTGTCACAAATTTTTGACTCAATAGGACCTCCAAAAATTGTCAAACTTGATCAAGACCCGTGGCTTGTCAACAAAAATCTCCAGGATTGGTTGAAGACATTTGATATACAAATAGAAATAACAACCAGTAAAACAGGAATAGCAGATATCGAAAGAATACATAAAACATTAAATGAGAAAATGAGGATTTTACAAGCATCTAACAGAACTTTAGATGCGAATGACTACATTGAGTTGGCAGTATATAATTACAACCATAAGATGACCCATGATACCACAGGTAAAACACCTGCAGAAGTTTTTCTATATAATAGGGAAATAGAAATAAAAACTCAAAAAATAAAAGAGGATAGAATTAATAAACTTAACAAGAAAGAAAGAAGAAAGATTACCAACTTTAGAGGTAAACCCAAATTTCCATAAAAAAAGATGAATACGAAGAACTTGCAGATACTAAGAAACTTGATAATAAGCACTATCAGAATAAGAAAAGAAGCAGAATCTTCCAAAGACACTATAGTGATTATAAAAAACTAAAATATACTAAATCTCACACCTTACAGGACTCTTCGGAATTTTCATTGGACTAATTGTAATTAACCCGACTAGGTATATTTAATATGAAACTCTTGAGTTAGGATGAGCTAAAAAATATTGACGCTAGAATATTACCAAACATAAAAACATCAGCCTGGTTAAATAAAAATACAAAAGAAATTTACATATTATAATTACATATAATTTAAGCAAAACCAAAATAAACCAAGATTGTGAAAAGAATAAACCAAAAATTGAAGGCAATCAAATCATCAAAATTTATAATTGTACTTTAGAAATAAACCAATTATCTGTATCAAATTCATTTTCAGATACCATACCCACTATTTTTGGAAAATAATATAAGCTAAATTACTTTATTATCAAACATTGAAACGAAAAAATGCAACAATTTAAAATAATAACATATTCAATACTAACCGTAATCATTTTTCTGATAATAATTTATGCTCTATTCAAAATTCAATTTTATATTAGAAACATATTTTTTCAAGTAAAAAACAATATTAAAGTTAAAGAGCACGAGGACGCACTCGAAAATAATGAAGTTAACAGTGACGTTATAGAATTAACTTCAAACCCGCGACTTGATTGACATTATTATTTTTATACATTTTTATATATAAATAATTTCTTTTATAAAGGATTTCATCTGTGTGGAATAAATACCCACCATAACCTAAATCATGCTAACCTATATATGCCTAACAAAATTCCCTTTCAGCAATATAAAAGAAATTTTTGAAATAAATTAATTTTTTTTATTGTGTTTTAATATATGCATGCTGGCAAATCACAGAGTATCCCAAGTGCACCATAAATCAATTACATTGTTTACATACCCCGCATGAAAGCCCCGCCAGCAGGAATTCAATTTAATAAGTCAACGATAGATCTGTCTATAGGATCACCGACATAGCTAATTCACCCAGCAGAGTCAAGAGTCAAGATAGAGTAATCAGTAGAATCAACGACAGAAAATTAGTTTTAAGCAAGCCAGCGATAGAACTATGTACAAAACCATCGTCATAGCTAACATACTTAGCAGAGTCATGGTAGAGTACTCAGTATAATCAATCACAGGAATTTAGTTGTAAGTGAGTCAACGATAGAACTAAATACAAAATACATAGCTAATAGACTCAGCCGAATCATGATCAAATAGACAGCAGAATCATCGACAGACAATTCGTTCAGCAAGCACAGTTAGAATTTAAAAATTGCAGGCAAGTCAAAGAGGAACAGAAAAACGCGGCAGCGAAGCCCCGTTTCAAATTCATGCGATGGTACAGTCACAGCAAAGTATCATAGAAAAACCAAAATTCATACACCGTACATAGCAACCCAAGCATTCTAGCATTTTTTTTTGTCTCCTTCTCCCTCACTGAATTGTTTTGATGAGGAACAGAAGGGGGGTCTCCTGCTTGGTTCCTTCACACATTATCAATGTAAAAAGCACAGCAGTAACGGCGAACAATAAAATAAAGGAAAGTGCAATTAATAACTATAAGAATAATTGCAGCTTCTGACACAGGCAGAGCATTTTCTATTTGGAGCAGATGGAAGTACGAGAGTCACCAGGAAGACGTCGACCAGAACAGTCGATCCTAAGTCAAGGATTCACCAAGCAGACTTCAACGCAAGCAGTTCAAGGATTCAACAAGAGGATAGTCAAGAGTCCTTAAATAAAATCAACAGTGAACAACAAGGATCAAAGTCAACAAGCAACCAAGGATATTCATAGCCAACCAGGACTAACCAACCACGATTACTCACTACCTCAAGAATCAACTAAGGATATTGAAAACCAACCAGGATTAACCAACGATATTCAAAGTCAACCAGGATTAACCAACGATATAACAAACAAACCGAGATCAGTCCTCAAGGACTAATCAATGATACCCCGAGTCAAGAACCCTACGCATAGTCAACAAGTTATCAAGGATACACAGGATATCTAACCGGTGCAACGTTCTATTTGGATACTCTAGCAACATGGGTGTCAAATGGATCACGTATCGCCGAAAAGCTGAACTAGAAAATTTTTTTACGGAATTTGGATTAACCCCAGGCGGCACCGTAGAAGAAAAGCACAGCCGATTTTCCAGTTTTGCCTCCAGAGAAGACCATAAACCAGACGTGCTGGCACACCTAGCAGAATTAGAAGCCCACTATAGACAGACGGCAACCATCGACAAGAGCCTGGATATTAAACCACGATCACGTTCTGTATCCCCCGCAAGGTGCACAGAGAATGCAATCGAGATCGAGATACCCAGGAATCAGGACATTGACAGAAGAGCTTCACCGGCACCCGCATGTCCACCACAAGCAACCACAGCAGGCATGTCACCTGCACGGAAAACCTCAGCCCATCGACCATAGCAGAGAAAGTGTCCAAATTGGGCATTAGCTTCGATGGGACAACCGATCCACTTTATTTTTTGGAATAATTGGAAACACGTGCAGCCACGTATCGCATCCATACTGAGTCAATACCAACATTGATGTCAATTATTTTATCCGGCCGAGCCGAAGGATGGTGGCAAACCAACGGATTACTAGAATCATCCTGGATCAGCTTCAAGTAGGGGTTTCTGGAATTTTTCCTGCCACCACGATACGTCGAAAAACTGGAGGATGCTATTCGAACCAGAAAACAACGCACAGATAAACCATTTAAACAATATTTGGTCGAGCTTCGTCTCATGATGCGAAGAGCCAATTATACCGGACCACAAGAATTGGAACGCATCTATGACAACCTGCATCCCGAGTACCAGCTGTACACTCGTCGCAGGGATTTTCGAAGCAAACGAAGCCAAAGTTCCACAAGTTTTACAACTTCTTTTAATTCCCAGGTCAATATGTCCTCTGCCTACGACAACCAGGTTCTAAAATTCTTAGATGTACCCCGAGCTGAGCCACGCAAGAACAGGATTAACAACAAGTCCTCCTATCAGCCTGGGGCTGGACGCCAAGCCAGCAGATCTAACGTCTACCAACTGGCGGACACACGCGCCTGCAGGAATTGCAGTGAACATGGACATTTTGCCAACCAATGTAATATCCGACGCAGACTTTTCTGCGGGGAATGCGGAAGAAGAGGCATTCGAACCATGGAATGCTGCAAACGTTCGGGAAACGCCGAGCGCATTTGTTTGAACGGGGATCAAACAAAGGAAGCGCCAAATCATCCCCAAGTATAAGCCGACTTCAATTTGCTGAAGGACGCCTGCTAGCATTAATACAAATCAATGGTCACGAGATAAACGCAACATTGGACGCCGGAGCTACAAGAAGCTTCATCAGCCATTCTTTGGCACAACAAGTATCAGCCACCGAAGACTGGACACAAATACGCACCGCTATCAACTTAGCCGTCGGATCTCGCAAGGAGATCACCCAAGCCATCGAAGCCGACGTGTGGTAGGAATATCACACACCAAGTTACCATTGTTAATTCTACCAGGCATTATGGACCAGATGATTCTGGGCTCTGATTTTCTCCGTGGTATTGGCACCACGATCCAATGCGGAGAAAATTTCATCAGATTGGAACCCACTGTAACACAGTCCAATGGATCATTCACCCGAGATGATACTATCACAGAGTCTAGTATCAGTCCACCTATCAAGCCGACGATAATTCCCAGCGATGACCCACAGCCCCAGTTAACCACAGATGATCCAACGTTCTACCAAAGGAACAAAAGCCCAGCGGAGAGCTGGACTACCTCTACCTCCCCATCGATGAATAACCCCTTCCGCAAGCAAGTAGAAGGAAGCCTCTTACGTAAGTCAACGAAACTAAGTTTAATAACCACAACACACTGCCAGTGACCCCCGAAGATACTAAACCAAGTGAACCAGCAATGCATGAATCCCCATCCCCGATCGAAGACCCTAGCTCAACTCAACTTATAGAAGAATTTTTGGCACAAGAGCTGCCTAAATTCGAAACTTTAAAAGGTGTCCAGTTACTGCTTGAACGAAGAATTGAACCATCGCCTCCTGGTATCGCCGCTTCGTTCCAGAGTTCTCCAACGTCGTTCAGCCTATCACTAAATTGCTGAAAAAGAATGCCAAGTGGAATTGGATGAAATCTCGACTAACTTCTGCTCCCATATAAGCTTGTCCAGATTTTAATTCCAAGTTCTATTTACAGACCGATGATAGTGGTTATGGATTGGGTACAGTCTTGACCCAATACCAAGAAGGTACAGAACGAGTAATAGCGTATGCCAGCCGACGACTACTTGCTCCCGAGGAAAGCTACTCAGCAACTAAGAAAGAGTGCCTCGCCATCGTCCAGTTTCCCGACTATCGATACGAAGGTGATCAACTCTACCGCAGGTGATCAACTCACCACCCAGAAGAAGATGACCCGATTCCATGGAAGCTATGTGTACCAAAGGAAAACCGAGAACGACTACTACAGGAATGCCACAATGAACCCACAGCAGTAGATCAAACAAAACCAGCAGGAAAGATGTTCACCCGCCAAGTCAAGGAACCATTTAGCAGAGTATGCACTGATTTTGTCGGCCCTCTACTCCGGTCGAAACAAGGTAACACAGTCTTGTTAGTTTTTCTAGATGCCTACAGTAGATGGGTGGAGGTCGTACCTCTGCGTAAACCTACCACTACTGCATCGGAAAAGGCTTTCCGATAAAGGATCATCGGTCGATTCGGAACTCCACGCACTTTCGTCTGCGACAATGGAACGCAGTTTACCAGTAAATCATATATAGATAGAACACCATCATGGTCACCCAAATCCCGAGCACAACGCATGGCTGACGTATTCAAATTGGCCCAGACCAACATGCAGCAAGCATCATTAGACCAAAGCCGGCACTATAACCTACGACGCCGAGAATGGAGACCAGCCGTTGGCGATCTGGTCCTCCTTAGGCAACGCCATTTATCTAAAGCAGCAGAAGGCTTTGCATCCAAACTGGCCCCTAAGTTTGACGGGCCCTACAAAGTAATCAAGTTTATTTCCAGAAACATCGTTCGCCTACAAGAAGCCAATGGAAAATAACGACGCACAGCAAGCATAGACGACAATTGCAACAAACAGAGGGCCAGCAGACATCCCCATGAATCAGTAGAAGTCACTATATCAGAGATGAGTCAACTCACGGGGGGCACTTGATGGAGGGTGTGCTCTCCCAACGTCCCTGTCCCCCTAAGGGGGGGACAACGTATCTCGAGGGCGTTCCCTCCAACTGAGGGACAGTTTGGAACAAAGAGGTGGTCTCAAATGGGGGTGCGACTCATGCCGAGAAGTGGAAATCGAAATGAGGGTATTCATGAGGTAGACCAGGGACAAGTTTAAGAAACTTTCATCTAGTTTTTGTAGACTTTTTGTTGAGTTTAACGCTTTGGAGACATAGTTCAAAAGCTATAAGCTGTTGAATGAGTCTCCAAAGCGCAAGAAAACTAATATGCGGAATCTATAACTGCATCTGCCGGTGCCTATCCCTGTCTCGGTCGCGGTTCCGCAATCTCCGTCACTGCTCACAGCCAATCCTCCGCAGCTCATATCGTTTACCACCCCCGTCACACAGGGTGGGCGTAAAGATGAGGCCATTTCCCTTTCTCCTGGATATGGTCTCTCTATACAGACGAATGAAACTGTAGTTTCCGAACAGTCCGGGCAACTACGAACTTCTCTGACTGGAGTACCACCGAAGAAACATATATTTGTTTCTAGGCTTGATCCCGAAACTTCTTCGGATGACGTCTTAGGTTACATTAAGACAAAAATGCAAGCATCAAAAATAGCGGTGGAAAAATTTAAATTTAATTATTCTAGGGAGATCTCTTCCTTTAAAATTAGTGTCCCGGTTGAACTGTTTGACTGCATCTGTAGTAACAGCTTTTGGCCGGATCACATTTTAGTGAAAGAGTATACGGCCAAAAAAAAAACTCGTGGCTCAGTTAGGCTTCCTTCCACTTCTACTTCTATTGCCTCTGGAACATCAGCATCTGCTGGTGTTCCAAAAAACTAATTTCGTCCCTTAATCTGGACTATCATTTACCACCCCCGTCACACAGGGTGGGCGTAAAGATGAGGCCATTTCCCTTTCTCCTGGAAATGGTCTCTCTATACAGACGAATGAAACTGTAGTTTCCGAACAGTCTGGGCAACTACCAAATTCTTTGGTTATTGCCAACAGCTGCCCAGTTAGAGGAACACCATTAATTAGGCCTCTGACTGGAGTACCACCGAAGAAACATATATTTGTTTCTAGGCTTGATCCCGAAACTTCTTCGGATGACGTCTTAGGTTACATTAAGACAAAAATGCAAGCATCAAAAATAGCGGTGGAAAAATTTAAATTTAATTATTCTAGGGAGATCTCTTCCTTTAAAATTAGTGTCCCGGTTGAACTGTTTGACTGCATCTGTAGTAACAGCTTTTGGCCGGATCACATTTTAGTGAAAGAGTATACGGCCAAAAAAAAAACTCGTGGCTCAGTTAGGCTTCCTTCCACTTCTACTTCTATTGCCTCTGGAACATCAGCATCTGCTGGTGTTCCAAAAAACTAATTTCGTCCCTTAATCTAGCCTATCAGAACGTAAGAGGACTTAAATCTAAGCTTCTTAGACTTCATGCAGATAGTCTAGTATTTGATTAAAAAATTTTAGTATTTTCAGAGACTTGGTTAAAACCTGACATTAACGATGAATCTGTTTTATCCCCAAATTTTTCAATATTCAGGTGTGACGGCATTTCGCGTGTAGGCGGAGGAGTCTTGATTGCCATTGACTCGTCTTCATCTTTTGGCCGGATTCAATCTGCTGATAACCAGGAGATTGAGTTTGTAAGTATCAAGGTCAGTCTCAAGGCTTTCTCTGTCTACATTACTTGATCGTCCCATCACATCCCACCACAATCCGACATGGCGGTGTACATTAAACACTTGGTTTCTATCCAACACATCTCATCGTTACTGTCTGATAGAGACATGTTAATTGTTCTCGGTGACTTTAATTTACCGGAAATAGTATGGTCCCCTACTGACGAATCTGCTTTGTTGCTCCCTTCTATTTCACATTGCTTTATTGAAGGTCTTCTCGAGTTATCTTTGACTCAAATAAATCCAGTCCGTAACAAGAATAATAGATTTTTGGATCTGATATTTGTTCTCGATTCCACCAATGGTGCAGTTTCTAGAATAAACCCTCTTGTCCTGCCTGAAGATAGTTTTCATCCTACTTTGAAGTTTACTATTGATCTTCCGTATCGTTTACCGACTGTTGGTGACTGTCCTGCGGTTAAATCCCGTAATTTTCGCAAGACCAATTTAAGTAAGTTAACTGAGCTCAGTCTTAAGACTGATTGGTCTTCCCTGTATAGTTGTTCAAACATGAACCAAGATATTTCTCTGTTTTATAACACTCTTGGTTCGCTTTTTAAGGTTTGTGTACCGCTGAGGATCCCTGTGTCGGCCTATAGCCCCCCCTGGCATTCTCGGGAGCTAACTAAATTGAAAAATGTAAAATCGAGGTATTATAAAATTTACAAGAAATATAGGAGGGACATGAGCAGCCCGCCATAGTCTTGCGAAGTAATAACCCCAGTTAGTCCCGCAGGTCTCTTATGGCATATCACACACTCCTTCTTTCTTATTGTTTCCTATTTTCTCTTCTATCTTTTGCCCTTTCTCCATAATCAATATCTATATATATATATATAATCTATAATGTCTAGTCTTCTTGTTAAGTTTTTAAATATACCTAAATAAACGAATTACAAAAAAAAAAAAAAAATTAGAAAAAAAAACATATGCTGGGCCAATAAAGCAAGCAATACAACGTGACTTACCCAAAAAGTCGTCAGTTGCTACTGCGCATTTCTATTGCTTCTTATATACATAAATACGCATGTCACGCCATATATATATGTATGTTTCTATTATTCTATACATACATACACATATATAAGCACGCCATATATATATGTATGTAGCAATAGGAATTGCAACTGGACTTGCGAACGAAGGCGACAGAGTTATTGAACAGTTTCTTTTGGTTAGAAACTTATAGACGCCTAAGTTACGCATGTTTTTCGGCGACTGCATCGATCGAGTCATCGCCAAAATGCGGTGGCAACTTTTGATTGAATTCCCTGGGCTAATCGTGTGTGTTCTTAAGTCGATGTCCGGATGACACCCTAGTCGATTTGATACCCTTCCTTTGTGTATGTGAAAATGTTGTTAAATATTAACTATCTTTCCCCCTTCCCATTTCCCTCCTCTGGTTGGCATAGTTAACTTAATAAACAATTGCAGGATATGCTCCCTTTTTCTAGTCATCAAGTCCGGCTTTCTTACATAAATTTTCTGTGTAGGAAAGGCCCTGGAGAGACTGAGAGTTGTACCCCGGCCTGGAAAAACTTCCTTATATAGTTATTAAGTTGATTTAATTATTAATTCAGTATATTTAAGCATATATCAAAAGAGCGGGAAACTAGGAATAAGTCAAACATTGTTAAATAGTATATAAGGGTGGATGTTGGCAAAGTTAGAGAGCAAAGATTGTAGCTGAGAAACGTATGGGTGATTTCACCATGCATAGCAACAGGAGAGTTGCGTTGCGGGATCGGCCGAGAAGGCCGAAGGCAAAAGAAAGCGATGGAAAGTTTTAAGCGTCAAATATTGGCGCGCGGAAAAGTACTGGCAACGGTACATAATCCCACCACGCGTCATCTCTGGGTCAAGATGCCTATATGTTATCCTACCTGTTATCTGAATCTTGTGCCTATGGAATGTTGGAAATGGGATACTGAAATTATAGGTATTTGAATCGTCTTTCTTGATGAAGATTTGATTTTTAAATGCATTGATAGGAACTTCTACACTGAAAATTACGTTTTCCGCTGAGCTTTCAGCACTATGTTGTGTGGATGTAACTGAATTTATTTGGCTTGGTCTTGATAAGGCATTTGCTACTACGTTACTTTTGCCAGGTTAATATATTAGTTCATAATTATATTCTTCAAGGTATGCTTTCCATCTTTTTATTCTAGAATTTCCATTCCAGCTGCTGAGCGAATAGGTGAGGGGTTGGTGGTGATCTGTATAAATTTTAATTTTTGTTCTACCGTATAGGTAGTTTCTGAGGGCTTTTTATGCCCAGACTATGGCTAACATCTCTTTCTGGTTTGTGGCGTAATTTTCTTCTGCTTTGGAAAGCGTTCTGGAGATAAAAGATATTGGTCTGTCGCCTTGGGACAGCACTGCGCCTATGGCGAAGTTGGAAGCGTCTGTTGTAAGATGGAATTCTTTGTTGAAATCGGGAAATTGAAGAATAACTTCGTCGGACACTAGGGAATTCTTGATTTTATTAAAAGCTTCTATCGCGTCTTAGTTCATATTAATGATTTTTTTCTTTGAATCTTTTTTGGACACACTTCCGTCTTCCCCTCTTAAAAGGGACCTAAGTGGTTTTGATAACTTAGCAAAGTCCCTTATGAACCTTCTATAGTATCCTGCTAGTCCTAGAAAGGCTCTCAGATCCTTTAAAGTTCTAGGTTGCGGATAGTTGGCTATTGCTAATACTTTGTAAGGGTTTGTCTCAATGCCTTTATCAGAGATAATGAATCCTAAAAATTCAACCTTATTTTTGTAAAACTCGCATTTGTCCAATTGACATTTCATATTGGCATCTTGCAGAGTGTTCACGCCAGAAAAGGGTGAACAGCGGAAGAGGAGCGTGGTTGAAACAGAGGGGCGAATTCGAAGGAGGACGGCCACACTGAGGATCAGAAGACAAGGGAAAAAGCTCCATAGGAGGAGTTAGTTCGCTCTTTGATTTCAAGTCGACTACTCGTACACCCGTACACTTTTTTCAAACACTTCAAAACTCTTTTAAACTTTCTTTGTATCGCCAAGTGGCCAACCTACTTAGTGTATTTCATCAATAATATATAAATAAATCTTGTGTTAATAAAACGAAGTTAACGCGTCGTGGTAATTATTATTGGAACCTATTGAAAGGTGGTCTGCCTACAGAAGCCCTTCGCCCCCCTACAAACATTGGTCCTTCGAGCCGGATGTTCTTCCTCTCGACCCCAGCATCGCATCGGTGGAGAATCTGCTAAGTAGACAAACTTTTAATTCCAACATATTAATTAGCACACACATACACATACTTACCTGCAGTGAAAAGTTTCCCGCTTTTTTCCATAGCGACTTTTCACTCTAATTTGTATGTACATTCCATGTAATTGTGTCCTGTGCCCTCACCTATCCTGGTGTGATCGCTTATCCTAGCCATCTACGCCATAATATTGCATCATTTCCTACAAAATTTGCATAAAATTTACAATCAAATCCACATATATTCACATACATATATACATCTACATCTACACATATATCAATATACAATCCACATATATCCACATACATATATACATCTACATCTACACATATATCAATATACAGTCCACATATATCCACATACATATATACACATCTATATCCATTTATATATTGTATACATACCGGCAAGCTGAAAATAAAAGTGCAATTAATTTCTGTGTATCAATAAAATCAAATCAAACTCACCGATCATAATTGTTTGCCGGCTCCAAAGCATTGTTCCGCCACTAAAAACCAACAACAAAAAGAACCGCATAAAAGCTCCGCTTGTAAGCTTTTTTCAAATTACATACATTTACATACATATGTTCATATCTAAGTGTATCGGCTTTGGCAAACATTTCTTTTGTGCATAGAAATTTGATTTCGCGGTAAAATTGATTTATTATTTTCACGCACTACTTGCACAAAATTTCTGCACTTGCAACTTGTTTCTTTTTTGTGTCCCATCCAATAAAAACGCGCAAAATTAATTTAAAATTACCAAGTGCAACAATTGTCCAAAAAAGGTCGCACAGCTGTTCGAGTTGTGCACAGTGGTACAACCCCTCACAAAAAAAGAAGAAAATAATTCCGAGTGAAGTGTTCTAATGAGAATTAATAAAATAAAAAGGAGAAATAAAAAGGAAAATTTATTTAATCAAAAAAAGTAAAATTATTTTTCCACATTTCAAAAAAAAATTTATTTAATTAATTAATCAGAAAATATTTTTTCCACATATCCAAGGAAAAAAAATATTTTTCCACATTTCAAAAAACTTATTTAATTAATTAAAATCAGAAAATATTTTTTCCACATATCAAAAAAATTATTTTTCCACATTTCGAAAAAAAAGGAAAAATTTACTTAATCCAAGAAAAATATTTTTCGACATTCCTAAATTTTACTTTTTCGAAAATTTTCATAATAACTCCAAGGGCCGATAGAGTAGTTTCGGCATTTGTGTGTGCGTGAAAAAAATTACTAATTTAAAAAAAAAAGGCGTTCGTCGGTTCCGGAACTAGTTCCAATTTCCAACCTGAGCTACAATTCTGGTTCTTTAACCAGGTCCTTCCAATATTTATTGGTCTACAGCAGAGCAACAATTTTTATAACAAGCTGTGACAAAAAAATATTGCCTGAGATTGCCAACCCAACGCTAATAATCATTGTTCACGCCTCACAATAATCACATTCCATTAATTCTCATTATTTTCTTCTCATTCCGATATATCACAAGATCATTTAAATTTAATAAAGATATCCTTATTTATTTATTGATTGATTTTATCCGTTTTTGATATATCTTGTCGGCAATTAATCCGCCCCATACAGTCCACTCGGGTCAGATTCCTTGACCACACACATATTCTTCCACTCCGATTATGCCCATCGATCCTGCTAAAAGCAGCAACAAATCCGATCATCTCGCATTGCCTCGCCGTTCCGTATCGCCATCCACACCGCCGGCCAAAGTAAAAGTACCGCGCGTTACAGATACGGTAAAACGTAGCCAATCCAGTTCCGCTACCACACTATCATCGCCATCCTCCCCAGGCTCTACTGCACAGCGGTTTTCCACACGTACTCCCTCGCCCGCGCTGTCCGACTCCAGCTCGCTTTCGATTCCGCGCGTCACTGTTTCAGCTCCCGCGTCGAGAACTTTAACCAGGTCCGAGTCTCAACGACTACTCGACGCAGCCACCATGTCGGTTAATCATTTTATCGCCGCTTGCGACAGTCTGACCGTTTTCGAGGTCAACACCATGGGCTCCATCGAGGGGGACGTTCCGCTATTTTCGTTGCGAATGCATTTGGATCAAACCAAGGTCCTCTGGAGCAGAGTCGAGTCCGAGTACATGGCATGTACCAGAGCCCTTACGGCTGATGGGAGTGATGAGAGCCGCGCCGATCTAATGACCGTTAAGTCAAAATATGAATATGCATACATGGTGTATGTTCGGTGCGGCACAAGTTTGGGAGAACGTATTGAACAATTTCAGTCGTCTGAAGCAACTTCCGTGCCCCAAAACGTCCAGGTCTCCCGTGAACACCACGCACAGCCAGGCTACCGACTGCCTCCGTGTGAGGTTGACGTGTTCACGGGAGATTACAACCAATGGCCCACGTTCCGTGATCTCTTTACGGCCATATACATAAACAACCCGAGATTGGCGCCAGTGGAAAAACTGTACCATCTCGTTTCAAAAACGCGCGGCGAGGCAAAGGCGATCGTGTCAAGTTCACCCCTCACTAATGAGGGCTTCCAAGCGGCTTGGGAAAACTTGCAGGCCCGTTTTGAAAACAAAAGGCAGCTCGTGGCCAATCAGACCAAGATTCTCTTCAACCTCCCTACGGTTGTTCATGAGACTTGTGATGATGCTTGACCACACTCACACGCTCTGGAGTCAGCATCGACAATTTGGATGTCCTATCGCCACTATCGCATTATGGGAACAGTCCATCCCAAACAAAACAGCTCTTTCTTCGTGGGCTGACCTAAACGGATTCCTGATCGACCGTTATCGCGTTCTGGAGACTCTGGAAGATCGTCGTTCCGCTCCAGTCTCTCAGGCCCTTCCCTCAGCAGCGCGCAGACTGCAACAAGCTAGATTTCAGGCGCTGAACACTCAAATCCGTGTCAATCAGGTCTCATGCAAGCTGTGCGGCAGAGAGAACCATCCGATTCGCCTTTGTCCAGAGTTTACCTCCATGTCCGTCCAAGCTCGTTCGGCTGCAATTAAACACAATTTCTTCGCGTCCACCCCAAGTAAAGGCATCCTAGGCACCGCCATGGTAACGATTCGACACCGGGGCGCTGATTTCCTTGCGCGCGCGTTAATTGATACCGGGTCTGAAGGAACATTTCTATCCGAGAGGATGTGCAACCTGGTGAGACCTTCGTTCCGTCTCGTTAATGCACAGATAAGCGGCATTTCCAATTGTGTGGCCGCTAGGGCCCAGAAACTATGTCAATTACAGATCGTCTCTTCCAAAGACCCCTCTCGACACGTGGAAACCACAGCGTATGTCCTGCCAAACCTGGCCGGAGCGCTACCCGCCTGTCCGTTCCCCAAGGAGATGAGCAGTAACTTCAAAGAACTTCCTCTGGCAGATCCGCTGTTCCATAGAAGCTCCCACATTGATATGGTGATCGGCGTGGATCTTTTACCCCATATTTTGGGAGAGCGGATTAAAAAGGACATCTCCGGTTCCCTCTTCGGCCTGGAAACTATCTTCGGCTGGGTTCTCTGCGGGCCCATGGCATCCGGTCCGCCCAGCCATTTTTCTGCCTCTCAGACATCCGTCGCACCCACTAATTCCAACTTGCATCTTCCAGCAAGACAGAGAAATGACGGCACACATGAATTCTTCCGCCCTCTTAAGGATCCAAGAAGCAACAACCACCCCAGATCCATCACCAAAGGCTCCTTCCAGGCTCCGGCAGCATCTTGGCGCTCCAGAACGCTGCCGCTCCCCATCCCTATCAGTCCACCCGGGCTATTGCAATTTGTTGCAAGGGGGGCGGTATGTTTACGCCAGAAAAGGGTGAACAGCGGAAGAGGAGCGTGGTTGAAACATAGGGCGAATTCGAAGGAGGACGGCCACACTGAGGATCAGAAGACAAGGGGAAAAAGCTCCATAGGAGGAGTTAGTTCGCTCTTTGATTTCAAGTCGACTACTCGTACACCCGTACACTTTTTTCAAACACTTCAAAACTCTTTTAAACTTTCTTTGTATCGCCAAGTGGCCAACCTACTTAGTGTATCTCATCAATAATATATAAATAAATCTTGTGTTAATAAAACGAAGTTAACGCGTCGTGGTAATTATTATTGGAACCTATTGAAAGGTGGTCTGCCTACAGAAGCCCTTCGCCCCCTACAAACACAGAGTTTGGAAAATGGTTTGCAGGTTTTTTGTGTGTGTTTCTCTGTCTTTGCTAAAAATGATAATATCATCGATATAGATGTAGCAAATTTTTCCGATATGTTCTCTAAGGATATCATCGAGCGCGCGTTGGAAAATGGATGGTGCGTTCTTCAATCCAAGAAGGCTGTTTTTGGAATATCGGTGGCTTTTAGTGGGATTTGGTGGAAACCACTTTTTGTCTCGGCCGCGGTTCCGCAATCTCCGTCACTGCTCACAGCCAATCCTCCGCAGCTCATATCATTTACCACCCCCGTCACACAGGGTGGGCGTAAAGATGAGGCCATTTCCCTTTCTCCTGGAAATGGCTCTCTATACAGACGAATGAAACTGTAGTTTCCGAACAGTCTGGGCAACTACCAAATTCTTTTGGTTATTGCCAACAGCTGCCCAGTTAGAGGAACACCATTAATTAGGCCTCTGACTGGAGTACCACCGAAGAAACATATATTTGTTTCTAGGCTTGATCCCGAAACTTCTTCGGATGAGGTCATAGCTTACATTAAGACAAAAAAAGCAAGCATCAAAAATAGCGGTGGAAAAATTTAAATTTAATTATTTTAGGGAGATCTCTTCCTTTAAAATTAGTGTCCCGGTTGAACTGTTTGACTGCATCTGTAGTAACAGCTTCTGGCCGGATCACATTTTAGTGAAAGAGTATACGGCCAAAAAAAAAACTCGTGGCTCAGTTAGGCTTCCTTCCACTTCTACTTCTATTGCCTCTGGAACATCAGCATCTGCTGGTGTAAAGAAGAGGACTTAAATCTAAGCTTCCTAGACTTCATGCAGATAGTCTAGTATTTGATTATAAAATTTTAGTATTTTCAGATACTTGGTTAAAACCTGACATTAAGGATGCATCTGTTCTATCCCCAAATTTTTCAATATTCAGGTGTGACGGCATTTCGCGTGTAGGCGGAGGAGTCTTGATTGCCATTGACTCGTCTTTATCTTTTTGACCGGATTCAATCTGCTAATAACCAGGAGATTGAGTTTGTAAGTGTCAAGGTCAGTCTCAAGGCTTTCTCTGTCTACATTACTTGCTCGCACATCCCACCACAATCCGACATGGCGGTGTACATTAAACACTTGGTTTCTATCCAACACATCTCATCGTTACTGTCTGATAGAGACATGTTAATTGTTCTCGGTGACTTTAATTTACCGGAAATAGTATGGTCCCCTACTGACGAATCTGCTTTGTTGCTCCCTTCTATTTCACATTGCTTTATTGAAGGTCTTCTCGAGTTATCTTTGACTCAAATAAATCCAGTCCGTAACAAGAATAATAGATTTTTGGATCTGATATTTGTCCCCGATTCCACCAATGGTGCAGTTTCTAGAATAAACCCTCTTGTCCTGCCTGAAGATAGTTTTCATCCTACTTTGGAGTTAACTATTGATCTTCCGCATCGTGTACCGACTGTTGGTGCCTGTCCTGCGGTTAAATCCCGTAATTTTCGCAAGACCAATTTAAGTAAGTTAAATGAGCTCAGTCTTAACACTGATTGGTCTTCCCTGTATAGTGTATAGTAATCGTCGTTATCATGTAATCAGTACAGAACTCTCTTTTCCATAACTAATAAATTCTATACTTTCTTTTTTAGCTCGTAGCTAGCTTTAGTTTTCGTTTTTGTCTGTATGTATGAACTGTCCCCGCGACACGAGCCGAAGGTTATGCGGCTAACGCCCCTCGGTCGGTTGGGCGGGAGGTGTGGGCATTTAGTGCAAAAAAAAAAAAAAACAGGCAAGAGTAATCATAAGCAACGTATTTTTTATTTTTAAGATAATTTTTCCCCTTTGTGAACCACACTGATAGGGGAATAGGCCATCATAGATAGAGTATTGCAAGTCAGAGAATTTAATGTATATATTTCCACAGCAGCATGGTTACCCCAAGCAGAGTTATACCACAAGCAGAGTTTTACCACAATCAGAGCTACACTACACGCAGAACTATACAATACAGAGTTATACTACGCACAGAGTGATACAACCCGAAGAGCTATACTAATATACAGAGCACAGGAATTCTATGAGATCGGGACAGGAAAGTCCCAAATAAATCTGAAGGACAACTATGCAGCTTTCACTCCGGCCTTTTCTCGTCTCACGCACTCCGTAGTAAAGAGGGGGTGTGACGAAGTACAATTTGGGTACTTCGCCACAATGTACATATATATAGTAATATATCCGCCTTTTTATACAAGACCTCTTATCATTTAATTATAAACAAATTACCCCAACACAAAACTAATTATAAGCAAATCACCCCAACACAAAATTTATTATAAACAAATCTTATATAGGCAGAATCTAACACTTAAGAACAAGAAATTCATATTTCACCCTTTCTTAGAAACAGGCTCCAAAATAACACTTAAGAACAAGAAGTTCATATTTCACCCTTTCTTAGAAACAGGCTCCAAAATGACCAATCAGAATCGATCACGCCACTTGAGCCAAAATCCAAAAATCGCGCCACTCTTACAAAACTCCCTATAAATAATATTGAAACTCTAAGAGTGCAGCTCAGTTTCATTCTATCGCAGCCTCTATTAAAACCGACCGAAAATTGTGTCCCGGCCCTTTTTAAATTTAAGGCAAAACCATCGTAAACAAAGAACTCCGTTGTAAAAAAAAAATAAAAACAAATTTTTTTAAATAAAATCAACGTTAAACTTAAAATTGGGGCAGTCGGTAGGATAAAACAAGAAAAAGGACAAAGAGTGCAGTGCAAAAACTTGTGTCAAATAAAAATACAACCGCTAAGGATACTACTTCCAAGGTTGTTTAAAACCCAAGACCTTTTTGTGCTAAAATTCCAAACCTGATTAACAACCAGGACTTTTGTGAAAAAAAACTGGAGAAAAATAATCCAGGAAGCACTAATCCGATCTCTAAGTTTTATCCGCAAAAGAATCATCGTGTAACGCATGGCAACTTTCGTACTACACATATAATCAAAGTGCATAACGTAACAATGGCACTAGAATTATCAGAGACCCATTTGAACCAAGCACTTACTGTCCTAAGACAGGTGCCCATGTTTGATGGAAGCTCTGCAACCCTAAGCGCATTCATTCGAAGAGTGGACTATATCTTGCAGCTGTACCCGACGAGGGACGTCCGCCAACATAGTGTGATGTTCGGCACTATCGAAATACAGCTTACTGGAGAAGCGCAGAGGGCATCCCAGCTGGCCCAACCCAAAAACTGGATGGAACTTCGAACCGCATTAATCAGCGAATTTAACATCCAAACCGCTTACGAAGAACTTCTAAGACGTCTCTACAACACTAGTTTTGGAGGAAACCTCCGTAAGTTTATCGAAGACCTAGAATATAAGTCATTTACAATTATAAACAAGCTAGCACTAGAAGGCAACGCGGATAATACCATTTTATATACTAATGCCATGAAAAATACTGTAAAAGATGTTATTACAAAAAAATTACCTGACAGATTATACATGACCCTTGCTAAATTTGATATTTCCTCAGTATCCGCCTTGAAACAGGTAGCTCAACGAGAAGGGCTCTATGAGAATAGCTCATCAGATAGGCCAAAACATAACAATTTCAATTCTCAAGGCCAATCGAATAATAAATCATTCCAAAATAATTCAAGCAGAAATAACTTCAGACTAAACAATCAATATTACAACTCAAGTCAACCCAATCCACATCCAAATCCTGAAAATTATCAGCAACTTAGGGAAGAATTTCAGCAGAACCTTAATCAAGGTAGACAACAGAATCCTTTGAATCATCAAATTAGAAATCAATCTCAAAATCAAAACCCGGTAACCAACAGACCTACTAAAAGACAAAGAGAAAGTACCAGCGGTCAGAGTAGAATGGAATGGTCCGAAAATTTTCATCAATCAGCCTCGGAACAAATAAATCAGACGGATCAAACGGATTAAACCCCTACATCCTATTAACCATAAATAACACTCCTCTTAAATGTATAATTGATACAGGTTCCTCAATAAACCTTATCAACCAGAACTTTTTCAATTTCCCAGAAAACCCCAGAAAAATTGAATGTCCAAACAATTAAAGGCACAATAGATCTTACTAAAATCATTTCTTTTGCACAGTCCATCCCAAACAAAACAGCTCTTTCTTCGTGGGCTGACCTAAACGGATTCCTGATCGACCGTTATCGCGTTCTGGAGACTCTGGAAGATCGTCGTTCCGCTCCAGTCTCTCAGGCCCTTCCCTCAGCAGCGCGCAGACTGCAACAAGCTAGATTTCAGGCGCTGAACACTCAAATCCGTGTCAATCAGGTCTCATGCAAGCTGTGCGGCAGAGAGAACCATCCGATTCGCCTTTGTCCAGAGTTTACCTCCATGTCCGTCCAAGCTCGTTCGGCTGCAATTAAACACAATTTCTTCGTGTCCACCCCAAGTAAAGGCATCCTAGGCACCGCCATAGTAACGATTCGACACCGGGGCGCTGATTTCCTTGCGCGCGCGTTAATTGATACCGGGTCTGAAGGAACATTTCTATCCGAGAGGATGTGCAACCTGGTGAGACCTTCGTTCCGTCTCGTTAATGCACAGATAAGCGGCATTTCCAATTGTGTGGCCGCTAGGGCCCAGAAACTATGTCAATTACAGATCGTCTCTTCCAAAGACCCCTCTCGACACGTGGAAACCACAGCGTATGTCCTGCCAAACCTGGCCGGAGCGCTACCCGCCTGTCCGTTCCCCAAGGAGATGAGCAGTAACTTCAAAGAACTTCCTCTGGCAGATCCGCTGTTCCATAGAAGCTCCCCCATTGATATGGTGATCGGCGTGGATCTTTTACCCCATATTTTGGAAGAGCGGATTAAAAAGGACATCTCCGGTTCCCTCTTCGGCCTGGAAACTATCTTCGGCTGGGTCCTCTGCGGGCCCATGGCATCCGGTCCGCCCAGCCATATTTCTGCCACTCAGACATCCGTCGCACCCACTAATTCCAACTTGCATCTTCCAGCAAGACAGAGAAATGACGGCACACATGAATTCTTCCGCCCTCTTAAGGATCCAAGAAGCAACAACCACCCCAGATCCATCACCAAAGGCTCCTTCCAGGCTCCGGCAGCATCTTGGCGCTCCAGAACGCTGCCGCTCCCCATCCCTATCAGTCCACCCGGGCTATTGCAATTTGTTGCAAGGGGGGCGGTATGTTTACGCCAGAAAAGGGTGAACAGCGGAAGAGGAGCGTGGTTGAAACATAGGGGCGAATTCGAAGGAGGACGGCCACACTGAGGATCAGAAGACAAGGGGAAAAAGCTCCATAGGAGGAGTTAGTTCGCTCTTTGATTTCAAGTCGACTACTCGTACACCCGTACACTTTTTTCAAACACTTCAAAACTCTTTTAAACTTTCTTTGTATCGCCAAGTGGCCAACCTACTTAGTGTATCTCATCAATAATATATAAATAAATCTTGTGTTAATAAAACGAAGTTAACGCGTCGTGGTAATTATTATTGGAACCTATTGAAAGGTGGTCTGCCTACAGAAGCCCTTCGCCCCCCTACAAACACAGAGTTTGGAAAATGGTTTGCAGGTTTTTTGTGTGTGTTTCTCTGTCTTTGCTAAAAATGATAATATCATCGATATAGATGTAGCAAATTTTTCCGATATGTTCTCTAAGGATATCATCGAGCGCGCGTTGGAAAATGGATGGTGCGTTCTTCAATCCAAGAAGGCTGTTTTTGGAATATCGGTGGCTTTTAGTGGGATTTGGTGGAAACCACTTTTTGTCTCGGCCGCGGTTCCGCAATCTCCGTCACTGCTCACAGCCAATCCTCCGCAGCTCATATCGTTTACCACCCCCGTCACACAGGGTGGGCGTAAAGATGAGGCCACTTCCCTTTCTCCTGGAAATGGTCTCTCTATACAGACGAATGAAACTGTAGTTTCCGAACAGTCTGGGCAACTACCAAATTCTTTGGTTATTGCCAACAGCTGCCCAGTTAGAGGAACACCATTAATTAGGCCTCTGACTGGAGTACCACCGAAGAAACATATATTTGTTTCTAGGCTTGATCCCGAAACTTCTTCGGATGACGTCTTAGGTTACATTAAGACAAAAAAGCAAGCATCAAAAATAGCGGTGGAAAAATTTAAATTTAATTATTTTAGGGAGATCTCTTCCTTTAAAATTAGTGTCCCGGTTGAACTGTTTGACTGCATCTGTAGTAACAGCTTCTGGCCGGATCACATTTTAGTGAAAGAGTATACGGCCAAAAAAAAACTCGTGGCTCAGTTAGGCTTCCTTCCACTTCTACTTCTATTGCCTCTGGAACATCAGCATCTGCTGGTGTTCCAAAAAACTAATTTCGTCCCTTAATCTAGCCTATCAGAACGTAAGAGGACTTAAATCTAAGCTTCCTAGACTTCATGCAGATAGTCTAGTATTTGATTATAAAATTTTAGTATTTTCAGATACTTGGTTAAAACCTGACATTAAGGATGCATCTGTTCTATCCCCAAATTTTTCAATATTCAGGTGTGACGGCATTTCGCGTGTAGGCGGAGGAGTCTTGATTGCCATTGACTCGTCTTTATCTTTTGACCGGATTCAATCTGCTAATAACCAGGAGATTGAGTTTGTAAGTGTCAAGGTCAGTCTCAAGGCTTTCTCTGTCTACATTACTTGCTCGTACATCCCACCACAATCCGACATGGCGGTGTACATTAAACACTTGGTTTCTATCCAACACATCTCATCGTTACTGTCTGATAGAGACATGTTAATTGTTCTCGGTGACTTTAATTTACCGGAAATAGTATGGTCCCCTACTGACGAATCTGCTTTGTTGCTCCCTTCTATTTCACATTGCTTTATTGAAGGTCTTCTCGAGTTATCTTTGACTCAAATAAATCCAGTCCGTAACAAGAATAATAGATTTTTGGATCTGATATTTGTCCCCGATTCCACCAATGGTGCAGTTTCTAGAATAAACCCTCTTGTCCTGCCTGAAGATAGTTTTCATCCTACTTTGGAGTTAACTATTGATCTTCCGCATCGTGTACCGACTGTTGGTGCCTGTCCTGCGGTTAAATCCCGTAATTTTCGCAAGACCAATTTAAGTAAGTTAAATGAGCTCAGTCTTAACACTGATTGGTCTTCCCTGTATAGTGTATAGTAATCGTCGTTATCATGTAATCAGTACAGAACTCTCTTTTCTTTTAAAACAACCTAGTTATTGTTTGAAATCCATATTCATGACCGATCGTTCCTATGGGAGCTATATGATATAGTCAACCGATTTTGGAGGATATGTTAAGAAGTATATAAAACTAACAACTACCGGCTTTCGTAATATTTCGTTGGTAAACAACAAAGTTATTGAGGTTAAAGCATATTCACGACCGATCGTTCCTATGGGAGCTATATGATATAGTCATCCGATCGGAATGATTCCGAGATATACAATGACTGCAGCAAAAAGAAGTCTAGGTGCAAAATTTCAGCTCTGTAGCTTTAAGGGTCTCGGAGGAGATTGCGTTGATCCAGACAGACGGACAGACAGACAGACGGACAGACGGACATGGCTATATCAACTCAGCTCATCGTGCTGATCAAGAATATATATACTTTATATAGTCGGAGATGCTTCCTTCTATGCGTTGCAAATTTCTGACCAAAATTAATATACCTTTTTTGCAAAGGTATAACAACAAGTCAGAGTATAAACTTATAATTAATTCATAGTACTTATTATATATATATATGTACATTGTGGCGAAGTACCCAAATTGTACTTCGTCACACCCCCTCTTTACTACGGAGTGCGTGAGACGAGAAAAGGCCGGAGTGAAAGCTGCATAGTTGTCCTTCAGATTTATTTGGGACTTTCCTGTCCCGATCTCATAGAATTCCTGTGCTCTGTAGATTATTATAGCTCTTCGGGTTGTATCACTCTGTGCGTAGTATAACTCTGTATTGTATAGTTCTGCGTGTAGTGTAGCTCTGATTGTGGTAAAACTCTGCTTGTGGTATAACTCTGCTTGTGGTATAACTCTGCTTGGGGTAACCATGCTGCTGTGGAAATATATACATTAAATTCTCTGACTTGCAATACTCTATCTATGATGGCCTATTCCCCTATCAGTGTGGTTCACAAAGGGGAAAAAATATCTTAAAAATAAAAAGTACGTTGCTTATGATTACTCTTGCCTGTTTTTTTTTTTTTTTTTTTTTCGCGCGAATCCCAACGGGTGCACTAAATGCCCACACTTCCACTCGATATATTTTTGTTCACCCACTGCACTTTTGCTGCTTCTGACATATCTTGCGTAACATTAAATTTTTATTTAATAAATAATTATATATTTAATTTTGATTTATTATATTTTTGCATATTATGTGCTTTTCTTGTAAAAATACCAATGTTTTTAGTTCATTTATGATTGCCTAAGGCTCATGTTGAAGCTCCTGTTTCTGGTTCAATAATTTTAGCTGGTATTATATTAAAATTGGGTGGATATGGTTTATTGCGTATTTTATCAATTTTACAATTAATAAATTTAAAATATAGTTTTATTTGAATTAGTATTAGATTAGTAGGAGGAGTTTTAGTTAGATTTATTTGTTTACGACAAACTCAAATCTAAAAAAAACTAAAATCTTTAATTGCTTATTCATCTGTTGCTCATATAGGAATTGCTTTAGCTAGTCTTTTAGTAATAAGATATTGGGGGTTAAGAGGTTCTTACACTTTAATAATTGGACATGGTTTATGTTCATCAGGATTATTTTGTTTAGCTAATATTTCTTATGAACGTTTAGGTTGTGACGAAGTACAATTTTGGGTACTTCGCCACAATGTACATATATATAGTAATATATCCGCCTTTTTATACAAGACCTCTTATCATTTAATTATAAACAAATTACCCCAACACAAAACTAATTATAAGCAAATCACCCCAACACAAAATTTATTATAAACAAATCTTATATAGGCAGAATCTAACACATAAGAACAAGAAGTTCATATTTCACCCTTTCTTAGAAACAGGCTCCAAAATGACCAATCAGAATCGATCACGCCACTTGAGCCAAAATCCAAAAAATCGCGCCACTCTTACAAAACTCCCTATAAATAATATTGAAACTCTAAGGGTGCAGCTCAGTTTAATTCTATCGCAGCCTCTATTAAAACCGACCGAAAATTGTGTCCCGGCCCTTTTTAAATTTAAGGCAAAACCATTGTAAACAAAGAACTCCGTTGTAAAAAAAAAAAAAAATAAAAATAAATTTTTTAAATAAAATCAACGTTAAACTTAAAATTATATATATAATAAGTACTATGAATTAATTATAAGTTTATACTCTGACTTGTTGTTATACCTTTGCAAAAAAGGTATATTAATTTTGGTCAGAAGTTTGCAACGCATAGAAGGAAGCATCTCCGACTATATAAAGTAAATATATTCTTGATCAGCACGATGAGCTAACTTCATTTAGCCCTGTCCGTCTGTCCGTATGTCCGTCGGTCCGTCTGTCCGTCTGTCCGTCCGTCCGTCTGTCCGTCTGTCTGGATCAACGCAAACTCCTCCGAGTTCCTTAAAGCTACAAAGCTCAAATTTTGCACCTAGGCTTCTTTTTGCGCCGAGGCTTTATGTAAGCCAATTCGTAAACTTTTTCTTTTGTCTGTCAAATCTTCCACGTTCCCAGCTATCTGGAAGGAATCCTATATAGTTCCTCTCCATAAAAGCGGTAAAAAATCGGAAGATTCCAACTATAGGGGTATTTCTAAATTGTCCGCTATACCTGAAGCTTTTAAAAAATTAATCACTTCTCAATTGCATCATTTTTGTAGATCTATATTTCACCATCTCAACATGGGTTTGTGAAATGTAGATCTACTACAACTAACCTTTTAGAATTTACTTCTTTAACGATCGAAGGATTTAGAAATGCAAGGCAAACTGATGTCATATATACTGATTTCAGTAAGACTTTTGATTCTGTTAATCATACGCTTCTTCTTTATAAATTAAATAGTATTGGCTTTCCAAGTCCTTTAATTAATTGGATTCGTGAATATCTGACAAATAGAACTCAGAGGGTTCTTTTTAAATCGTCATATTCCAAATCCATACATGTTACTTCGGGGGTGCCTCAGGGTAGTCATTTGGGACCACTGCTGTTTACCCTTTTCATTAATGACCTTCCCTCTGTTATAAGTTACTCTCGTGGTCTTATGTACGCAGATGACGTTAAGCTATGTTTTAGTTACAAAGACATTACCTCATCTTGTCGATTGCAATCTGATCTTCAAAATCTTGAGCTTTGGTGTCATAATAACTTATTAAAATTAAATGCAACTAAATGCAAGGTCATGACTTTTTATAGAACTTCTCTGCATTTAGTTACTTATTTTCTTACTAATACACCATTAGAACGTCTTAATGAGATGTATGACTTGGGTGTCCTGATGGACCGTAAACTAACGTTTAAGTCCCATATTTCCTCTACCGTCGGTAAAGCCATGGGCGTTCTTGGGTTTGTAAAGAGATGGTCAAATGATTTTGACGATCCATTCACAACTAAAATTCTTTTCACCTCACTAGTCCGTCCTATTTTAAAATATGCATCTTGCATCTGGTCACCTCAGTATGATTATAATCGTCGTTATCATGTAATCAGTACAGAACTCTCTTTTCCATAACTAATAAATTCTATACTTTCTTTTTTAGCTCGTAGCTAGCTTTAGTTTTCGTTTTTGTCTGTATGTATGAACTGTCCCCGCGACACGAGCCGTAGGTTATGCGGCTAACGCCCCTCGGTCGGTTGGGCGGGAGGTGTGGGCATTTAGTGCACCCGTTGGGATTCGCGCGAAAAAAAAAAAAAAAAACAGGCAAGAGTAATCATAAGCAACGTACTTTTTATTTTTAAGATATTTTTTCCCCTTTGTGAACCACACTGATAGGGGAATAGGCCATCATAGATAGAGTATTGCAAGTCAGAGAATTTAATGTATATATTTCCACAGCAGCATGGTTACCCCAAGCAGAGTTATACCACAAGCAGAGTTATACCACAAGCAGAGTTTTACCACAATCAGAGCTACACTACACGCAGAACTATACAATACAGAGTTATACTACGCACAGAGTGATACAACCCGAAGAGCTATAATAATCTACAGAGCACAGGAATTCTATGAGATCGGGACCTGTCCCGAATAAATCTGAAGGACAACTATGCAGCTTTCACTCCGGCCTTTTCTCGTCTCACGCACTCCGTAGTAAAGAGGGGGTGTGACGAAGTACAATTTGGGTACTTCGCCACAATGTACATATATATATATAATAAGTACTATGAATTAATTATAAGTTTATACTCTGACTTGTTGTTATACCTTTGCAAAAAAGGTATATTAATTTTGGTCAGAAGTTTGCAACGCATAGAAGGAAGCATCTCCGACTATATAAAGTATATATATTCTTGATCAGCACGATGAGCTGAGTTGATATAGCCATGTCCGTCTGTCCGTCTGTCTGTCTGTCCGTCTGTCTATCTGTCCGTCTGTCTGGATCAACGCAATCTCCTCCGAGACCCTTAAAGCTACAGAGCTGAAATTTTGCACCTAGACTTCTTTTTGCTGCAGGCATTGTATATCTCGGAATCATTCCGATCGGATGACTATATCATATAGCTCCCATAGGAACGATCGGTCGTGAATATGCTTTAACCTCAATAACTTTGTTGTTTACCAACGAAATATTACGAAAGCCGGTAGTTGTTAGTTTTATATACTTCTTAACATATCCTCCAAAATCGGTTGACTATATCATATAGCTCCCATAGGAACGATCGGTCATGAATATGGATTTCAAACAATAACTAGGTTGTTTTAAAAGCGAATATCATTAAATTTAGTGTTTATAAGTTTTATATACCTTCTGACATATCTGGAAAGTTTTATCAGAATCGGGACACTATATCATATAGCTCCCATAGGAACGACCGGCCAAAAAATTGGTTTTAGATGAAAATCTTGGTTATTTTTTTAACAGCGATTCACTCGAAATTTGGTATATGTAAGTTTGGTATATATAAAAATGTGTCTGTTGAGTTTTAAGAGAATCGGCCGACTATATGATATAGCTCCTATAGAAACAATCGGACCAAAAAAAAAAATTTTTTTTACTTGGAAATTTTGTTTTTTTTGAGTCACGGGCATGATTAGTTTTATATACTTTCTTATAACTCTGGTAATTTATATGTAATTGATAAGAACAGTTTGCAAAGGTGGCCGAAGTTATCCCATCCTTCTAGTTTTTAATTTTGGGTTGGGGGTATCAGCCTGAGCGTTTACAGGCTGGTAGTTATTAATTATTTTATACTTTATTAGTTTCTTTACCAATATTAATTGGAATTTTTTATTTAATAAATTATATGGGAACAATAAATTTTTATTTAATAAATAATTATATATTTAATTTTGATTTATTATATTTTTGTATATTATGTGCTTTTCTTGTAAAAATACCAATGTTTTTAGTTCATTTATGGTTGCCTAAGGCTCATGTTGAAGCTCCTGTTTCTGGTTCAATAATTTTAGCTGGTATTATATTAAAATTGGGTGGATATGGTTTATTGCGTATTTTATCAATTTTACAATTAATAAATTTAAAATATAGTTTTATTTGAATTAGTATTAGATTAGTAGGAGGAGTTTTAGTTAGATTTATTTGTTTACGACAAACTCAAATCTAAAAAAACTAAAATCTTTAATTGCTTATTCATCTGTTGCTCATATAGGAATTGCTTTAGCTGGTCTTTTAGTAATAAGATATTGGGGGTTAAGAGGTTCTTACACTTTAATAATTGGACATGGTTTATGTTCATCAGGATTATTTTGTTTAGCTAATATTTCTTATGAACGTTTAGGTTGTGACGAAGTACAATTTTGGGTACTTCGCCACAATGTACATATATATATATAATAAGTCCTATGAATTAATTATAAGTTTATACTCTGACTTGTCACGCCATATATATATGTATGTATGTTTCTATGCATACATATATACGCATGTCACGCCATATATATATGTATGTTTCTATGCATACATATATACGCATGTCACGCCATTTATATACATATGTATGTAGCAATAGGAATCGCAACGGGACTAGCGAATGAAGACTACAGAGTTATTGCGCAGTTTCTTTTGTTTTAAAAACTTCTAGAGCGTCATCGCCAAAATGCGTTGGCAACTTTTGATTGGTCACTCCCTGTGCAGCTGGTGGTGGCGTCGCGGTGATGTCGTTTGAGACTTTGATCCATGGTTGTTAGACTCCGTTCCAGCAGTTGGCTCATCTCCGTCCTTCATACTTGCGTTTATGTTACGCAACAATTCAGGTTATGTCCAATTATCTCCACGTGTTCACAACGCGTGATTTCAATCGCCCACTCACTTCCTCTCTCAGCAAGTTGGTTCTTTGTTTACGTTAGGTTAGGGGAAACTCCACGTGACGATGTTGTATCTGACTCAAGGCAAGTACTCGAAAGCCACGATTATCTGGCGCTGAAAATATTCGACTCTTCTTATTGCATAAGAAATATTTGACTAAGTGCAAATATTTTTGGACAAGAAAATATTTCAGGATGTTGAGAATAAGTCTGGCCAGGGCGGGTCGTGAGAGGGTCGTGAGAGTCTCCAAAAATAAATAAAACTCCGAGTAAATACTTCTTATTGCTTTTTGAATATTTTCCATCGTTCAATTTACTGTCGTATGGGTTGCTCATCGTATTGTATTGCTGAAATCTTTAATTTCTATTAATTTACAACTAATTTCATTTTATCTTCAAATTTCTGACATTTGTGTTTCTTTTAAACTCACGTCCGCTCTCTCTGCTTGTCAAATTTATTCTAACTAAGCGCCGTCGCAGTCGACCAACTTTACATAATACGGGACTTTTCGGATAAAGGTTTAGGAGCGAACTTAGTCAAACTATTTTTACGCGGAGCGTATTTCATTCGCACCTCAACAAACAGGTTAGGATTAGTTAGCGCCTACGGCAGATCATTTTGCTACTAATAAAAATTTATTACGTTTGACATCAAACTACAAAACATGACTCCAATCACTTCACACGTAGAAGCAACCCCCCTCACTTTCTCCTTCACTTTGATCTTCACATTCACAGTTGATCTGATGGAGATACTTGGGCACTTAGTAGTTTTTGTAGTGATCCAGGATAATTCTTGCTCATTTAAGCTAATGTCCGGGTGACACTTTAATAGACTTATATAAAAGGAATTATCTAGAGTATCACGACTGGGTAATTCAAATAGGCCAATGTCCGGGTGACACCCCAATTGACCTAGTTGAATTCCCTGGGCTAATCTTGTGTGTTCTCAAGTCGATGTCCGGATGACACCCTCGTCGATTTGATACCCTTCCTTTGTGTATGTGAAAATGTTGTTAAATATTAACTATCTTTCCCCCTTCCCATTTCCCTCCTCTGGTTGGCATAGTTAACTTAATAAACAATTGCAGCAAGCCAACTCCTAATAGTATGGATATGCTCCCTTTTTCTAGTCATCAAGACCGGGTTTCTTACATAAATTTTCTGTGTAGGAAAGGCCCTGGAGAGACTGAGAGTTGTACCCCGGCCTGGAAAAACTTCCTTATATAGTTATTAAGTTGATTTAATTATTAATTCAGTATATTTAAGCATATATCAAAAGAGCGGGAAACTAGGAATAAGTCAAACATTGTTAAATAGTATATAAGGGTGGATGTTGGCAAAGTTAGAGAGCAAAGATTGTAGCTGAGAAACATGGTGATTTCACCATGCATAGCAACAGGAGAGTTGCGTTGCGGGATCGGCCGAGAAGGCCGAAGGCAAAAGAAAGCGATGGAAAGTTTTAAGCGTCAAATATTGGCGCGCGGAAAAGTACTGGCAACGGTACATAATCCCACCACGCGTCATCCCTGGGTCAAGATGCCTATATGTTATCCTACCTGTTATCTGAATCTTGTGCCTATGGAATGTTGGAAATGGGATACTGAAATTATAGGTATTTGAATCGTCTTTCTTGATGAAGATTTGATTTTTAAATGCATTGATAGGAACTTCTACACTGAAAATTAAGTTTTCCGCTGAGCTTTCAGCACTATGTTGTGTGGATGTAACTGAATTTATTTGGCTTGGTCTTGATAAGGCATCTGCTACTACGTTACTTTTGCCAGGTTTGTATATTAGTTCATAATTATATTCTTCAAGGTATGCTTTCCATCTTTTTATTCTAGAATTTCCATTCCAGCTGCTGAGCGAATAGGTGAGGGGTTGGTGGTGATCTGTATAAATTTTAAATTTTGTTCTACCGTATAGGTAGTTTCTGAGGGCTTTTTATGCCCAGACTATGGCTAACATCTCTTTCTGGTTTGTGGCGTAATTTTCTTCTGCTTTGGAAAGCGTTCTGGAGATAAAAGATATTGGTCTGTCGCCTTGGGACAGCACTGCGCCTATGGCGAAGTTGGAAGCGTCTGTTGTAAGATGGAACTCTTTGTTGAAATCGGGAAATTGAAGAATAACTTCGTCGGACACTAGGGAATTCTTGATTTTATTAAAAGCTTCTATCGCGTCTTAGTTCATATTAATGATTTTTTTCTTTGAATCTTTTTTGGACACACGTCCGTCTTCCCCTCTTAAAAGGGAGCTAAGTGGTTTTGCTAACTTAGCGAAGTCCCTTATGAACCTTCTATAGTATCCTGCTAGTCCTAGAAAGGCTCTCAGATCTTTTAAAGTTCTAGGTTGCGGATAGTTGGCTATTGCTAATACTTTGTAAGGGTTTGTCTCAATGCCTTTATCAGAGATAATGAATCCTAAAAATTCAACCTTATTTTTGTAAAACTCGCATTTGTCCAATTGACATTTCATATTGGCATCTTGCAGAGTTTGGAAAATGGTTTGCAGGTTTTTTGTGTGTGTTTCTTTGTTTTGGTTTGGTGGAAACCACTTTTTGTCTCGGCCGCGGTTCCGCAATCTCCGTCACTGCTCACAGCCAATCCTCCGCAGCTCATATCGTTTACCACCCCCGTCACATAGGGTGGGCGTAAAGATGAGGCCATTTCCGTTTCTCCTGGAAATGGTCTCTCTATACAGACGAATGAAACTGTAGTTTCCGAACAGTCCGGGCAACTACGAACTTCTCTGACTGGAGTACCACCGAAGAAACATATATTTGTTTCTAGGCTTGATCCCGAAACTTCTTCGGATGACGTCTTAGGTTACATTAAGACAAAAAAGCAAGCATCAAAAATAGCGGTGGAAAAATTTAAATTTAATTATTTTAGGGAGATCTCTTCCTTTAAAATTAGTGTCCCGGTTGAACTGTTTGACTGCATCTGTAGTAACAGCTTCTGGCCGGATCACATTTTAGTGAAAGAGTATACGGCCAAAAAAAAAACTCGTGGCTCAGTTAGGCTTCCTTCCACTTCTACTTCTACTGCCTCTGGAACATCAGCATCTGCTGGTGTTCCAAAAAACTAATTTCGTCCCTTAATCTGGCCTATCAGAACGTAAGAGGACTTAAATCTAAGCTTCCTAGACTTCATGCAGATAGTCTAGTGTATTTGATTATAAAATTTTAGTATTTTCAGAGACTTGGTTAAAACCTGACATTAACGATGCATCTGTTCTATCCCCAAATTTTTCAATATTCAGGTGTGACGGCATTTCGCGTGTAGGCAGAGGAGTCTTGATTGCCATTGATTCGTCTTTATCTTTTGACCGGATTCAATCTGCTGATAACCAGGAGATTGAGTTTGTAAGTGTCAAGGTCAGTCTCAAGGCTTTCTCTGTCTACATTACTTGCTCGTCCCATCACATCCCACCACAATCCGACATGGCGGTGTACATTAAACACTTGGTTTCTATCCAACACATCTCATCGTTACTGTCTGATAGAGACATGTTAATTGTTCTCGGTGACTTTAATTTACCGGAAATAGTATGGGCCCCTACTGACGAATCTGCTTTGTTGCTCCCTTCTATTTCACATTGCTTTATTGAAGGTCTTCTCGAGTTATCTTTGACTCAAATAAATTCAGTCCGTAACAAGAATAATAGATTTTTGGATCTGATATTTGTCCCCGATTCCACCAATGGTGCAGTTTCTAGAATAAACCCTCTTGTCCTGCCTGAAGATAGTTTTCATCCTACTTTGAAGTTAACTATTGATCTTCCGCATCGTGTACCGACTGTTGGTGCCTGTCCTGCGGTTAAATCCCGTAATTTTCGCAAGACCAATTTAAGTAAGTTTAATGAGCTCAGTCTTAACACTGATTGGTCTTCCCTGTATAGTTGTTAAAACAGCTTTTTAAGGTTTGTATACCACTCAGGATCACTGTGTCGGCCTATAGGCCCCCCTGGCATTCTCGGGAGCTAACTAACCTGAAAAATGTAAAATCGAGGTGTTATAAAATTTACAAGAAATCAGGCAGCTCCTCAGACTATGCCCGTTACGTAATCGCTCGATCAAAGTTTTTGACGCGTAACACGCAATGCTATAAGGATTACCTTCAGCGTTATAAATTAAATTTTTCTTGTAATCCTAAACAATTTTATAGCTTTGTGAATTCCAAACGCAAAAGGTCTGTCTATCCATCATGCTTATCTCTAGAAAACAAAAACAAAACTTTTTTACAACAACCTATTCCTCAGCGGAATATCGATCAGACATTCCGTATCCTTACCAAGCTCTAACTGCATTTACAGTTTTTCGATCGATGAAAGTTCGCTCCTAAGCGTGCTTAATTTAGTGAAACCTGTCTACTCTCCTGGTCCTGATGGAATACCAGGTTGCGTTCTCAGATTTTGCGCCGAGGCTTTATGTAAGCCAATTCGTAAACTTTTTCTTTTGTCTGTCAAATCTTCCACGTTCCCAGCTACCTGGAAGGAATCCTATATAGTTCCTCTCCATAAAAGCAGTAAAAAATCGGAAGCATCCAACTATAGGGGTATTTCTAAATTGTCCGCTATACCTGAAGCTTTTGAAAAATTACTCACTTCTCAATTGCATCATTTTTGTAGATCTATAATTTCACCATCTCAACATGGGGTTGTGAAATGTAGATCTACTACCACTAACCTTTTAGAATTTACTTCTTTAACGATCGAAGGATTTAGAAATGCAAGGCAAACTGATGTCATATATACTGATTTCAGTAAGACTTTTGATTCTGTTAATCATACGCTTCTTCTTTATAAATTAAATAGTATTGGCTTTCCAAGTCCTTTAATTAATTGGATTCGTGAATATCTGACAAATAGAACTCAGAGGGTTCTTTTTAAATCGTCATATTCCAAATCCATACATGTTACTTCGGGGGTGCCTCAGGGTAGTCATTTGGGACCACTGCTGTTTACCCTTTTCATTAATGACCTTCCCTCTGTTATAAGTTACTCTCGTGGTCTTATGTACGCAGATGACGTTAAGCTATGTTTTAGTTACAAAGACATTACCTCATCTTGTCGATTGCAATCTGATCTTCAAAATCTTGAGCTTTGGTGTCATAATAACTTATTAAAATTAAATGCAACTAAATGCAAGGTCATGACTTTTTATAGAACTTCTCTGCATTTAGTTACTTATTTTCTTACTAATACACCATTAGAACGTCTTAATGAGATGTATGACTTGGGTGTCCTGATGGACCGTAAACTAACGTTTAAGTCCCATATTTCCTCTACCGTCGGTAAAGCCATGGGCGTTCTTGGGTTTGTAAAGAGATGGTCAAATGATTTTGACGATCCATTCACAACTAAAATTCTTTTCACCTCACTAGTCCGTCCTATTTTAAAATATGCATCTTGCATCTGGTCACCTCAGTATGATTATAATCGTCGTTATCATGTAATCAGTACAGAACTCTCTTTTCCATAACTAATAAATTCTATACTTTCTTTTTTAGCTCGTAGCTAGCTTTAGTTTTCGTTTTTGTCTGTATGTATGAACTGTCCCCGCGACACGAGCCGTAGGTTATGCGGCTAACGCCCCTCGGTCGGTTGGGCGGGAGGTGTGGGCATTTAGTGCACCCGTTGGGATTCGCGCGAAAAAAAAAAAAAAAACAGGCAAGAGTAATCATAAGCAACGTACTTTTTATTTTTAAGATATTTTTTCCCCTTTGTGAACCACACTGATAGGGGAATAGGCCATCATAGATAGAGTATTGCAAGTCAGAGAATTTAATGTATATATTTCCACAGCAGCATGGTTACCCCAAGCAGAGTTATACCACAAGCAGAGTTATACCACAAGCAGAGTTTTACCACAATCAGAGCTACACTACACGCAGAACTATACAATACAGAGTTATACTACGCACAGAGTGATACAACCCGAAGAGCTATAATAATCTACAGAGCACAGGAATTCTATGAGATCGGGACCTGTCCCGAATAAATCTGAAGGACAACTATGCAGCTTTCACTCCGGCCTTTTCTCGTCTCACGCACTCCGTAGTAAAGAGGGGGTGTGACGAAGTACAATTTGGGTACTTCGCCACAATGTACATATATATATATAATAAGTACTATGAATTAATTATAAGTTTATACTCTGACTTGTTGTTATACCTTTGCAAAAAAGGTATATTAATTTTGGTCAGAAGTTTGCAACGCATAGAAGGAAGCATCTCCGACTATATAAAGTATATATATTCTTGATCAGCACGATGAGCTGAGTTGATATAGCCATGTCCGTCTGTCCGTCTGTCTGTCTGTCCGTCTGTCTATCTGTCCGTCTGTCTGGATCAACGCAATCTCCTCCGAGACCCTTAAAGCTACAGAGCTGAAATTTTGCACCTAGACTTCTTTTTGCTGCAGGCATTGTATATCTCGGAATCATTCCGATCGGATGACTATATCATATAGCTCCCATAGGAACGATCGGTCGTGAATATGCTTTAACCTCAATAACTTTGTTGTTTACCAACGAAATATTACGAAAGCCGGTAGTTGTTAGTTTTATATACTTCTTAACATATCCTCCAAAATCGGTTGACTATATCATATAGCTCCCATAGGAACGATCGGTCATGAATATGGATTTCAAACAATAACTAGGTTGTTTTAAAAGCGAATATCATTAAATTTAGTGTTTATAAGTTTTATATTTTATCTAGAGTATCACGACTGGGTAATTCAAATAGGCCAATGTCCGGGTGACACCCCAATTGACCTAGTTGAATTCCCTGGGCTAATCTTGTGTGTTCTCAAGTCGATGTCCGGATGACACCCTCGTCGATTTGATACCCTTCCTTTGTGTATGTGAAAATGTTGTTAAATATTAACTATCTTTCCCCCTTCCCATTTCCCTCCTCTGGTTGGCATAGTTAACTTAATAAACAATTGCAGCAAGCCAACTCCTAATAGTATGGATATGCTCCCTTTTTCTAGTCATCAAGTCCGGGTTTCTTACATAAATTTTCTGTGTAGGAAAGGCCCTGGAGAGACTGAGAGTTGTACCCCGGCCTGGAAAAACTTCCTTGTATAGTTATTAAGTTGATTTAATTATAAATTCAGTATATTTAAGCATATATCAAAAGAGCGGGAAACTAGGAATAAGTCAAACATTGTTAAATAGTATATAAGGGTGGATGTTGGCAAAGTTAGAGAGCAAAGATTGTAGCTGAGAAACGTATGGGTGATTTCAACATGCATAGCAACAGGAGTGTTGCGTTGCGAGATCGGCCGAGACGGCCGAAGGCAAAAGAAAGCGATGGAAAGTTTTAAGCGTCAAATATTGGCGCGCGGAAAAGTACTGGCAACGGTACATAATCCCACCACGCGTCATCCCTATGCCAAGATGCCTATAAATAGACACGGCTGAGACACAGAAGGCATTCAGTTAGAAAGTGAAGGAAACAAGCGAAGTGTCACTTGGACCAGCAAGGTGCAAGTGAAATATCAACAAGTAAACGTTCAACAAGTGAAGGAAAAGAAGCGAGGCCAACGAAGTGAAACGTATATGAAGAAGTTAAAGTGAAGGCGTGCCAAGTCAGATCGATAAAAGGATATCCATCTGTATCCTGGCTACAAGTGAAGGTTTAAAGGCAGATTTGTTTTTGGTGGCAAGTACGAAGACTATTCCTGGCATAGTGGGAAAAGACTAGGAGTATGCCTAGCAGAATAATAGGAGCGTAGAAGACGACAGTAGGAATACTTGCCACAGCCAAACACAACCTGTCGATAAGTTTTCATGAGTGCCAGCGGTGCAGTTTGGATTTCACAATAGCCACAAACACAAAGCCAACAGCCCGTGCAAAAGCTCTCTGGCCATACTAACATCCACCAATCAAATCGACAATAAAATTATAACATTTTATTAAAAGAAAAACAACTGTATCTTCTCATTTCACCAGCGCACAAAATAATTTCGTTGTGTCGTACCCCTACACCTGAAATTCGGCTCTGCCGCAAGTAAGGACCAAAAAGGATCGTTACAAAGCATGACCCAGTCCGTATGGTAGTTAGAAATCTGTGGAAAGGGAATCATTGATTCGGTTAATATGGTAGTACCTTCTTCCTTCACCATTTCTTTCTTATATCTCGGTGTTAGTTTGGATCCTAAGAGTGTGTTTTGTTTGACAAAGATTTCCGGTCCGTTATTGTATTCTTTTGTTTTTTTACGTTCTTTATTATGATACTCCAAATCTGCTGCCTGTTTAATTTTTATTTTATCTATGTTGTTTTGTCTAGTGTTGTCCGTATTTTCCCTACAAAAAAATATGTCCAGTGGTCTTCTTCCTGTTGCTGAATGAATTGATGAATTATATTCATATATCACTCTGATAAGGTGGAATGGAACCTTTCCACTTGTCCGTTAAGTGAACTCTTGTAAGGGGGAGCTTTATAAATTTCGATGTCCAACCGGTCCTTAAGCATGAAAGTTATGGTTTCTGAATTTAGTGACTTCTCATTATCCATTACTATACACTTTGGTACTCCATAGTAGAACACCAAATCGTTCTTTAATGTCTTGGATTGCTTTTGACTTAATAATTTTTGTCTGAGCTAATTTTGAGAATTTATCTAGTGCTGTTAACACTAGTACTTTTTCTGTTGAGTAAATATCTATATGGATGATTTGTCCTGGATACTGTGGAATAGGTGTTTCTCTGAGTTCTGGTTTTGTCGGGTGTCTGTCATATTTTTGTTCTTTGCATACTCTACATTGTTTGATAAGGTTTGAAATTTTCTCTTTCATTTTAGGGAAATAACATTTTTCCGAAAGTTGTGCCTTGTTTTCTATTATGCCACGATGGGCCCTGTTGTGTTCTTTTAATATTTCTTCTTCTTGTTCAATGTCTGTTAAAATATCTTTTACTTGTAAGGATGTGAATCTGATTTCATAGTTTTTAAAGTGTAAAGGATAAATTTTCTGTATTATTCCCATTATCTCCTCCGATGTTATGATTCCATTTAAAACTGATGGATTTAGATATTTTTTTAAGATATCCACTATATAGTCTTTGCTACAATCTGTTATCTGAATCTTGTGCCTATGGAATGTTGGAAATGGGATACTGAAATTATAGGTATTTGAATCGTCTTTCTTGATGAAGATTTGATTTTTACATGCATTGATAGGAACTTCTACACTGAAAATTAAGTTTTCCGCTGAGCTTTCAGCACTATGTTGTGTGGATGTAACTGAATTTATTTGGCTTGGTCTTGATAAGGCATCTGCTACTACGTTACTTTTGCCAGGTTTGTATTTTAGTTCATAATTATATTCTTCAAGGTATGCTTTCCATCTTTTTATTCTAGAATTTCCATTCCAGCTGCTGAGCGAATAGGTGAGGGGTTGGTGATCTGTATAAATTTTAATTTTTGTTCTACCGTAACCTATAGTCTGGGCATAAAAGCCCTCAGAAACTACCTAGTTTCTGAGGGCTTTTTATGCCCAGACTATGGCTAACATCTCTTTCTGGTTTGTGGCGTAATTTTCTTCTGCTTTGGAAAGCGTTCTGGAGATAAAAGATATTGGTCTGTCGCCTTGGGACAGCACTGCGCCTATGGCGAAGTTGGAAGCGTCTGTTGTAAGATGGAACTCTTTGTTGAAATCGGGAAATTGAGGAATAACTTCGTCGGACACTAGGGAATTCTTGATTTTATTAAAAGCTTCTATCGCGTCTTAGTTCATATTAATGATTTTTTTCTTTGAATCTTTTTTGGACACACGTCCGTCTTCCCCTCTTAAAAGGGAGCTAAGTGGTTTTGCTAACTTAGCGAAGTCCCTTATGAACCTTCTATAGTATCCTTCTAGTCCTAGAAAGGCTCTCAGATCCTTTAAAATTCTAGGTTGCGGATAGTTGGCTATTGCTAATACTTTGTAAGGGTTTGTCTCAATGCCTTTATCAGAGATAATGAATCCTAAAAATTCAACCTTATTTTTGTAAAACTCGCATTTGTCCAATTGACATTTTATGTTGGCATCTTGCTGAGTTTGGAAAATGGTTTGCAGGTTTTTTGTGTGTGTTTCTCTGTCTTTGCTAAAAATGATAATATCATCGATATAGATGTAGCAAATTTTTCCGATATGTTCTCTAAGGATATCATCGAGCGCGCGTTGGAAAATTTATGGTGCGTTCTTCAATCCAAGAAGGCTGTTTTTGGAATATCGGTGGCTTTTAGTGGGATTTGGTGGAAACCACTTTTAAGGTCAAGGACAGAAAAGAGTTTATTGTTTCCGAGTTGGGCTAATACCTCATTAATCTCGGGAATTGGATATCTGTCTGCTATGGTGACGATAGTTTGATTGAGTTTGCGATAGTCTATGACCATTCGGTATTTCTTTTCGCCAAAGGTGACCGTGAAGGTCGAATTATGCCATTATCTAACAGCTCTTGTATTTGTTTATTCACTTCGTCCTTTAGGGACATTGGATATTGGTAAAATTTGGAATATATTGGGGAATCGGTAGATGTTCTTATTTCTGCTTCGACATTAGTGGTATAAGTTAGTTTTTCGTTTGGGTCTGCAAAGAGATTTGGATATTCCTGGATCAATTGTTCAAGTTCTAGTTATTGTCCATCATTTAGATGTTCGGTCCTAGGTATGATTATGTTTACTGCCTCGTATTTTTTCTCTTTTATTGGTATCTTTTTTCCTCCTCTAATCTTCATTATTTTTCCAGCTATGTCAATTACCGTTGCCAAGAATGGCATCAAATGATTTGAGGTGTGGTAGTAAAAAAAATTTTACATTGCATTCTGGATGGTTGAATAAGTTTGCTAGTTTGTAGTGTGTGATGTTTACACTACCTCCTACTGTTATTGCTTAAAATGGTTTTGCATTGGGTTTCGGATTCTTTACTAGTTTTGGTTGAATATAATTTCTATTCGAACCAGTATCAATAAGAATTTTAAAAGTTTTGTGACCCCCACTCTGCATTCGAAATAGGGAAGCGAGGAGTCGCTCATTCTAAAAAATTCAAATCTGTATCTGGATTTTGTAGAGTTGTTGGTTCATTGTTTGCGTTTGCTTGGTCCATATATTCTGTCAAGGTCATGCCGTATTCTTTTTGGTTACTTGCTGCTTCCATTTCCTGCTCATATTTTTCATAGTCCGTCATGGTGGCGTAAGCCTCGGCGTAGCTTTGTTCGTTTTGTTCCTGGTATTCTTCTCCGAGGTGGGGCTATTGGTTGGGTCTGTCTATATTTGGGGAATTGGTTTTGTGGCCAGTATTGTGGTTGATAACCAAACTGGTTAGGTGGTCTTTGAAATTGACCGGGTTGTCTCTTACAAATGTGTCTAACGCTCTATCCCTGTAGGACTTTGTCAGAACTACTTAAGTCGGTCTGTCACCTTATTTAGAATCAAGGAAAGGTGCTTGTAGATATTTTGATAAAATTCCTCAACTGTCTGTTGTCCATTCTGTGTCATGGTGGTCAGCTGGTACTCGAGTGCGCTTCCCGTTTATCTGCAAAGTGTAAAGTAAGGCATCGGGCAATTGCCTCCCAGTTCAGGGGCATATTATAGGAGTCTAATACCTAATCTGCATGGTGAGTGATTTTATTTCGGATTGCTTGTAGAATACCAAATTATTTTGGTGATCCCTTGATACTAGAGTATGCCTCAAGGATCCATGTTGAGATGCTGAAATTATAGATCTACAAAAATGTTGCAATTGAGAAGTGAATAATTTTTCAAAAGCTTTAAGGTATAGCGGACAATTTAGAAATACCCCTATAGTTGGATGCTTCCGATTTTTTACCGCTTTTATGGAGAGGAACTATATAGGATTCCTTCCAGATAGCTGGGAACGTGGAAGATTTGACAGACAAAAAAAAAAAGTTTACGAATTGGCTTACATAAAGCCTCGGCGCAAAATCTGAGAACGCAACCTGGTATTCCATCAGAACCAGGAGAGTAGACAGGCTACACTAAATTAAGCACGTTTAGGAGCGAACTTTCATCGATCGAAGGACTGTAAATGCAGTTAGAGCTTTTTACCTGGTTAGGATACGGAATGTCTGATCGATATTCCGCTGAGGAATAGGTTGTTGTAAAAAAGTCTGCAAACAAATCAGCGATGGCTTGATCAGAACTCGCTATATTGTTACGTAACGGGCATAGTCTGAGGAGCGGCCTGATTTCTTGTAAATTTTATAACACCTCGATTTTACATTTTTCAGGTTAGTTAGCTCCCGAGAATGCCAGGGGGGCCTATAGGCCGACACAGGGATCCTCAGTGGTATACAAACCTTAAAAAACGAACCAAGAGTGTTGTAAAACAGAGATAACTTGAAAAGACCTTCAATAAAGCAATGTGAAATAGAAGGGAGCAACAAAGCAGATTCGTCAGTAGGGGACCATACTATTTCCGGTAAATTAAAGTCACCGAGAACAATTAACATGTCTCTATCAGACAGTAACGATGAGATATGTTTGACAGAAACCAAGTGTTTAATGAACATCGCCATGTCAAATTGTGGCGGGATGTACGAGCAAGTAATGTAGACAGAGAAAGTATTGAGACTGACCTTGACACTTACAAACTCAATCTCCTGGTTATCAGGAGATGGAATCCGGTCAGAAGATAAAGACGAATCAATGGCAATCAAGACTCCTTCGACAACACGCGAAATGCGATCACACCTAAATATTGAAAATTTTGCAGACAGAACAGATGCATCGTTAATGTCAGGTTTTAACCAAGTCTCTGAAAATACTAAAATTTTATAATCAAATACACTAGACTATCTACATAAAGTCTAGGAAGCTTAGAATTAAGTCCTCTTACGTTCTGATAGGCCAGATTAAGGGACGAAATTAGTTTTTTGGAACACCAGCAGATGCTGATGTTCCAGAAGCAATAGAAGTAGAAGTGGAAGGAAGCCTAACTGAGCCACGAGTTTTTTTTTTTGGACGTATATTTTTTCACTAAAATGTGATGCGGCCAAAAGCTGTTACTACAGATGCAGTCAAACAGTTCAACCGGGACACTAATTTTAAAGGAAGACATCTCCGTAGAGTAATTACATTTAAATTTCTCCACCGCTATTTTGGATGCTTGCATTTTCGTCTTAATGTAACCTAAGACGTCATCCGAAGAAGTTTCGGGATCAAGCCTAGAAACAAATATATGTTTCTTCGGTGGTACTCCAGTCAGAGGCCTAATTAATGGTGTTCCTCTAACTGGGCAGCTGTTGGCAATAACCAAAGAATTTGGTAGTTGCCCGGACAGTTCGGAAACTACAGTTTCATTCGTCTGTATAGAGAGACCATTTCCAGGAGAAACGGAAATGGCCTCATCTTTACGCCCACCCTGTGTGACGGGGGTGGTAAACGATATGAGCTGCGGAGGATTGGCTATGAGCAGTGACGGAGATTGCGGAACCGCGGCCGAGACAGGGATAGGCACCGGCAGATGCAGTTATAGATTCCGCATATTAGTTTTCTTACGCTTTGGAGACTCATTCAACAGCTTATAGCTTTTGAACTATGTCTCCAAAGCGTTAAACTCATCAAAAAGTCTACAAAAACCAGATGAAAGTTTCTTAAACTTGTCCCTGGTCTACCTCATGAATACCCTCGTTTCCATTTCCACTTCTCGGCATGAGTCGCACCCCCATTTGAGACCACCTCTTTGCTCCAAACTGTCCCTCACTTTGGCCGTGTAGCCGGCACACTTGACGTGCATGACATTATCACACAGCCAACAAGTGAGAAGAACGTTATAAGGTGCAGGGGGGTTCAAGCACTTTTTACTGGAGCAGACAGACATAATTGTTTTAAATTATTTAAATATTTTTTTAAAGCGAAAGAAAACTAGAAGATTACCTTTGCAAACTGTCTTTAAAAAAACTTTTTAATAAAACAATTTTTTTGGTCCGATTGTTCCTATATTAGCTATATCATATGGTCGGCCGATTCTGTTAAAACTCAACAGACACATTTTTATATACAGGTAACCCTCCTATAACGCGGTACTTCTATAGCGCGATTTCGCTATAACGCGGTTTGCGAATTGCGGAATGTTTCCTATAACGCGACTCCTACAACGCGATTTTTAAGCATTTTTTAAATACTTATTCTATAAACTATTCTATAAACACACAATTATCAAAAATTACTTGTGTATATGTGTATGTATATCTATTATTCGTAGTCTCATAAAGAAATAATAATATGTTTGTATTATACATATGTACATATGTACTGAAAGTGTTTGAGTGAAACTTTTAAATCTGGCGAAGGAGTTGGAAGAGTATGTTTTGGAAAACGTTCCTCTAAATAGTAGAGCAGAAATGTTCAAAAGAAATCTTGAGCATGATTTTTCTGCCTACCAGGAAATCTATAAAGATTTACGAAGTAGGACAAAGCAGACATCAATCAAAGATTTTTTAATAGCTGAACCGGATCAATGTGATAGTGGCTCAAGCTCGGATTTTGAAATAGGACGACCACGAGCAAAACATTTCAAACACGCTCAAATTATAATAAGTGACTCTGAGGAGGGCGATTTGTAGGAGTTTGACACTTGAAATCCGTTTTTATTTATTCTTTTCAAATTTTATTCTATTTTGTTTTGTTTAATTGAATGAATTGTTTAAAATAATTTGAATAAATTAAAAAATATTTTAAATAAGCATTTAAAAACTATTTTTTTTTTTTTTGAATAAGAACCTAACCCTGACTTTTGTATGAAGTTCATATCTCCTACAACGCGGTTTCCTACAACACGGCATTTTCGAGGAACCTAATACTCGCGTTGTAGGAGGGTTACCTGTATATAAAACTTGCATATACCAAATTTAGAGTGAATCGCTGTTAAAATAACCAAGATTTTCATCTAAAACCAATTTTTTGGTTGATCGTTCCTATGCGAGCTATATGATATAGTGCCCCGATTTTGATAAAAGTTGCCAGATATGTTAAAAAGTTATGATATGTTATAAAACTCATAAATACCAAGTTTAGTGATAATCGCTTTTAAAACAACCAAGTTATGGCTCTAAATCCATATTCATGACCGATCGTTCCTATGGGAGCTATATGATATAGTCAAACGAATTTGATAAAACTTGGTGGATATGTTAAGAAGTATATAACTCACAAATACCGGCTTTCGTAATATTTCGTTGGAAAACAACAAAGTTATTGAGGTTAAAGCATATTCATGACAGATCGTTCCTATGGGAGCTATATGATATAGTCATCCGATCGGGATGATTCCGAGATATACAATGCCTGCAGCAAAAGGAAGCCTAGGTGCAAAATTTCAGCTCTGTAGCTTTAAGGGTCTCGGAGGAGATTGCGTTGATCCAGATAGACGGACAGACGGACAGGGCTAAATGAACTCAGCTCATCGTGCTGATCAAGAATATACATACTTTATATAGTCGAAAATGCTTTCTTCTATGCGTTGCAAACTTCTCACCAAAATTAATATACCTTTTTTGCAAAGGTATAAAAAGAGCGGGAGAGCCAACAGCACTGTACATGCAACAACAGTACGTAGGCGAGAGCGCGACTTACCATCTCAACTCCTTCCGCCCCCGATTAAGCCTCCACGAAAAACTGGAATATAAAAGTGCATCACAAGAATCTTGAGCAACATCCAGAAGTCGCAACATCAGCAACAATCAGGATGTAGACACCATTATAATTCTAAAGAATGTAAACAAAAAGTTTACTTCGGCATTCTGCCGACGGTCAGCCAGCTAGGGTGTAGGTAGGGAGAAACTTATATGAAAATAAAATGGGCAGTCTTCTTTTGAAGCTTAAAACCGCAAGTTTATTATTTCACATGAAACCAACTATCTAAAATAATTAAACAATTGAATAAATATATATACATACATCCATATCCCGGACTAAAGAAGTTGGTAACTGGCGCAGTCGGCTTTTAACGAAACACCTACTAAATATGTGGATAATCATACTTATTATTTTGTAAGTCTATTTTAATAGTAAGAGAAAAAAAAGGTCTACATTTCACAAGTTGGATACTTCCGATTTTTTACCGCTTTTATGGAGAGGAACTATATAGGATTCCTTCCAGATAGCTGGGAACGTGGAAGATTTGACAGACAAAAAAAAGTTTACGAATTGGCTTACATAAAGCCTAGGCGCAAAATCTGAGAACGCAACCTGGTAGACAGGTTTCACTAAATTAAGCACGCTTAGGAGCGAACTTTTATCGATCGAAGGACTGTAAATGCAGTTAGAGCTTTTTACCTGGTAAGGATACGGAATGTCTGATTGATATTCCGCTGAGGAATAGGTTGTTGTAAAAAAGTCTGCAAACAAATCAGCGATGGCTTGATCAGAACTCGCTATATTGTTTTCAAGAGATAAGCATGATGGATAGACAGACATTTTGCGATTGGAATTCACAAAGCTATATAAATAGTTCAGTAAGGAAGGGATTTAACCATAAATTTACTATATTTTTTAAGCATATGTAAATAGTATATAAGGGTGGATATTGGCAAAGCTGGAGAGCAAGATTGTAGCTGATAGGCGTATGCGTGATTTCACCATGCATAGCAACAGGAGAGTTGCGTTGAGCGAACGGCCAAGAAGGCCGAAGGCAAAAGAAAGCGGCAAAAATTAGTACTATATTTCACCACGCATCCCGAAGGGTCAGAATAAATAGACACGGCTAAGTCACAGAGGAGGCAGTGTAGAACCGGCAGTGAATAACTGGCAAGTAGGAAGACTAGGAGCTATTCCTAGTAGTGTATTAAAAACTAGGAGCTAGTCCCAGCAGATCACAAGACTAGGAGCTATTCCTAGCGGATCGTAAAAGACTAGGAGTTATTCCTAGAAGTACATAAAAGAATAGTAGTTATTCCTAGCAGTACATAAAAGACTAGGAGTTATTCCTAGCAGTTTTAGCGAAGACTAGGAGTATTCCTAGCACAGTTAAGGAAGACCAGGAGTACTCCTAGCACAGGCAGGAAAGACTAGGAGTATTCCTGGCACAGTGGGAAAAGTCTAGGAGCATTCCTAGCAGAATATAAGGAGCGTAGCAGGCGACAGGTGTAGCTAGACAAGACCAGGAGTCATCCTGGCGGTAGGAATACTTGCCACAGCCAACCACACCGTGCCAGCGGTGCGGTGCGGATTCAACGATAACCACAATTACAAAATCAATAACTCTCTGGCCATACCAACATCCACCAATCAAATCGCCAATAAAATTATAACGTATTGCACCAGCGCACAAAATAAATTCGTTGTGTCGTACCCCTACACATGAAATCCGGCTCTGCCACAAGTAAGGATCAAAAAGGATCGTTACAAAATATTTTCAAATTATTGGGGAAAAAAACTACCTCTTTCCACAAACAAAAAAAAAAATCAATTGTTTTAAAAAATTTACTTTTGCATAATAATAATAGTAGTTCCGAGGGCCAAACGAGTAGTTTCGACAATTGTCTGTGCGTAAAAGAAATATTGATCCCAAAAACAAAAAAAAGGCGTTAATCTGTTCCAGAACAAGTTCCAATATCCGTTCTGAGCTTCAATTCTGGCTTTTTAATTACCAAATTAAATTCCACGCAATTTCAAGAACAGTACATTCTGTGCTGACCAGGTCTTACCAATATCTAAACAGCAGAATAACATTCAAATAACAGCTGTGACGGAAAACATTGCCAAAGGACTCTAACCTGCAGCTAACGCTCCCAATAATTGTTCACGCCTCACAAAAGCCTTCCAAATTCCAATTAATTCTCCATTAATTCTCAATATTTTCTTCCTATTCCGATATATATCACACAATCAATCAGATTTATTAAAATATCCTTATTTCTTTATTTATTGATTTAATCCATTTTTTTTGATGTATCTTGTCGGCTTTCAATCCGCCCTAATATACTCGGGTCAGAACCCTTGACCACGCGATACCATAATACAACCCATTGATCCTGCTAAAAGCAGCCACAAATCCAATCGTCTCGCAGTGCCTCGCCGTTCCACATCGCCATCCACACCGCCGGCCCAAGTAAAAGTGCCGTGCGTTACAAATACTCGAAAACGTAGCCAATCCAGTTCCGCTACCACATTATCTTCGCCTTGCTCATCCGACACTACCCCACAGCGGATTTCAAGTCGCACTCCCCAGCGACTGCTCGATGCCGCCAACATGTCCGTGGACCACTTCATCGCCGCTTGCGACAGTCTGACCGTCTTTGCGGTCAACACAATGGGCTCCATCGAGGGGGACGTACCGGTGTTCTCGTTAAAACGAAGGTCCTTTCGAGCAGAATTCAGGCCGAGTACATGGCATGTACTAGAGCACTTACGGCTGATGGAAGCGAGGAGAGCCGCGCCGATTTAATGACCGTTAAATCTAAACATGAATACGCATACATGGGGTATGTTTGGTGCGGCACCAGTTTGGAAGAATACACTAAACAACTTCAAGCGTCTGATGCACCATCCGTGCCCCGTGACGTCCAGGTCTCACTTGAACACCACGCACAACCAGGCTACCGTCTACATCCGTGTGAGGTTGACGTGTTCACGGGAGTTTACAATCAATGGCCCACGTTCCGCGATCTCTTCACGCTTATGTATATAAATAACCCGAGATTGACGCCAGTGGAAAAACTGTACCATCTCGCTTCCAAAACGCGCGGCGAGGCAAAGGCGATCGTGTCGATCTCACCCCTTACTAATGAGGGCTTCCAAGTGGCTTGGGAAAATCTTCATTTCCGGTTTGAAAATAAAAGGCAGCTCGTGCCCAATTAAACCAAGATACTCTTCAACCTCCCTACGGTTGTCCATGAGATTTGTGGGGCCTTGATGGAGCTGCAAACTACCATCCAGGGGAGGTTGACCACGCTCACGCGCTCAGGAGTCAGCACAGACAATTGGGATGTCCTGCTGCCTAACGCCACTTTTGCTTTATGGGAACAGTCCATCCCCAACAAAACAGCTCTTATCGCGTTCTGGAGACTCTGCAAGATCGTCGTCGGCAGTTCGCAGACCCACGCCACAAGCGAAATTTCAGGCGCTGAACACACAAGTCAGTCAAATATGCAAAAAACGGCATCACACTTTACTGCACCGCGCCCAAGCCTCCGCGGTGGTGACCCCCAATACGCAGCAACCGGCTACCTCCGTCAACGCAGATTCGCCTAGATAAGCGGCATTTCCAATTTTGTGAATGCCAGTGCCCAGAAGCCTTGTCAATTACAGCTCGAATCTTCCAGAGTTTCTCTCGGCACGTGGAAACCACAGCGTTTGTCCTGCCAAACCTGGCCGGAGCGCTACCCTCCTGTCCATTTCCCAAGGAGGTTGATGGTAACCTCAACGAGCTTCCTTTGGACGATCCGCTACATTCCATAGAAGCTCCCACATTGATATGCTGATTGGACTATACATCTCTTTTCCCGTATTTTGGGAGAGCGGATCCGGCTCCCTCGTCGGCCTCGAAACCATTTTCAGAAGGGTACTCTGCGGACCCATGGCAGATTCATTCAAATCGACTACCCACGTTCTGGGTAGCAACAACGAGCTCCCTTTGGGTGATCCGCTGTATGTACATTCTATGTAATTGTGTCCTGTGCCATCACCTATCCTGGTGTGATCGCTTATCCTAGCCATCTACTCCATAATATTGCATCATTTTCTACAAAATTTGCATAAAAAATTAACATACATATATACCACATAAATTCACATACAATTTACATATTTCTACACATCTACATCTACACATATATCCATATACAATTGACATATTTCCACATACATATACCTATCTATCATCTACATCACATACATATATATATCTACTTACACATCCAAATCCATTTATATATTGTATACATACCGGCAATCGCGAGGTCAAGTGCAAGTGCTCCAGAGAAATGTTCCGCCGCTTTAAAAACTAACAACAAAAAGAACCGCATAAAAGCTCCGCTTGTAAGCTTTTTACAAATTGCATACATATACATACATATGTTCATATGTATGTGTACCGGCTTTGGCAAACATTTATTTGGTGCATAGAAATTTTATTTCGCGCAAAATTAATTTAAAATTACCAAGTGCACAGCTGTTCGAGTTGTGCACAGTGGCACAACACCCTCACAAAACTGAAGAAAATAATTCCGAGTGAAGTTATAATGAGAATTAATAAAATAAAAAGGAGAAATTAAAAGGAAAATTTATTTAATCAAAAAAAAAGGAAATTATTTTTCCACATTTCAAAAAATTTATTTAATTAGTTAATCCAAAAAAATATTTTTTCCACATTTCCAAAAAAATTATTTTTTCCACATTTCGAAAAAAAGAAAAAAAATAAATATACAATATTTATATTTATATCGGAAAAAATTATTCAATCCAAGAAAAATATTTATTCCCATTTCGAAAAAAATTACTTAATCCAACAAAAATATTTTTTCCACATTTCAAAAATTTTGCTTTTTCGAAAATTTTAATAATAACTCCGAGGGCCGATCGAGAAGTTTCGGCATTTGTGTGTGCGTGAAAAAAATTATTAATCTAAAAAAAGGCGTTGGTCGGTTCCGGAACTAGTTCCAATTTCCAACCTGAGCTACAATTCTGAGTCTTTAAATTATCAAATAAAATTCCATGCAATTTTAAGCACAGGCATTCGGTTCTGACCAGGTCCTTCCAATATTTATTGGTCTACAGCAGAGTAAAAATTTAAATAACAAGCTGTGACAAAAAAAAAAAATATATTTAACAGCGTGACAGAGATATAGGTATAAAGTTTCTAGTAGGTCTACAAGGAATACTAAAATTTATTTGGTTCAATAGCTCGGGCGAGTCTATATCACCTTTAAGAAGCTTGTGCATAAAAATGACGCCAAGCATTATTCTACGATTAGTAAGAGAAGGAAGACCAAGTAAAAGAAGTCTACTAGAGTACGATGGCAAATTGACATTACGATCCCAGTTCAGACCACGAAGAGCAAAAAGCAAGAACTGTTTTTGAACCGACTCAATTCTTGCTTGGTGTGACTCATACTGAGGTGACCAGATGCAAGATGCATATTCTAAAATAGGACGGACCAGTGAGGTGAAAAGAATTTTAGTTGTATATGGATCGTCAAACTCCTTTGACCATCTCTTTACAAACCCAAGAACGCCCATGGCTTTACCGACGGTAGAGGAAATATGGGACTTAAACGTTAGTTTACGGTCCATCAGGACACCCAAGTCATACATCTCATTAAGACGTTCTAATGGTGTATTAGTAAGAAAATAAGTAACTAAATGCGGAGAAGTTCTATAAAAAGTCATGACCTTGCATTTAGTTGCATTTAATTTTAATAAGTTATTATGACACCAAAGCTCAAGATTTTGAAGATCAGATTGCAATCGACAAGATGAGGTAATGTCTTTGTAACTAAAACATAGCTTAACGTCATCTGCGTACATAAGACCACGAGAATAACTTATAGCAGAGAGAAGGCCATTAATGAAAAGGGTAAACAGCAGTGGTCCCAAATGACTACCCTGAGGCACCCCCGAAGTAACATGTATGGATTTGGAATATGACGATTTAAAAAGAACCCTCTGAGTTCTATTTGTCAGATATTCACGAATCCAATTAATTAAAGGACTTGGAAAGCCAATACTATTTAATTTATAAAGAAGAAGCGTATGATTAACAGAATCAAAAGTCTTACTGAAATCAGTATATATGACATCAGTTTGCCTTGCATTTCTAAATCCTTCGATCGTTAAAGAAGTAAATTCTAAAAGGTTAGTTGTAGTAGATCTACATTTCACAAACCCATGTTGAGATGGTGAAATATAGATCTACAAAAATGATGCAATTGAGAAGTGATTAATTTTTTAAAAGCTTCAGGTATAGCGGACAATTTAGAAATACCCCTATAGTTGGAATCTTCCGATTTTTTACTGCTTTTATGGAGAGGAACTATATAGGATTCCTTCCAGATAGCTGGGAACGTGGAAGATTTGACAGACAAAAGAAAAAGTTTACGAATTGGCTTACATAAAGCCTCGGCGCAAAATCTGAGAACGCAACCTGGTATTCCATCAGGACCAGGAGAGTAGACAGGTTTCACTAAATTAAGCACGCTTAGGAGCGAACTTTCATCGATCGAAGGACTGTAAATGCAGTTAGAGCTTTTTACCTGGTAAGGATACGGAATGTCTGATTGATATTCCGCTGAGGAATAGGTTGTTGTAAAAAGTCTGCAAACAAATCAGCGATGGCTTGATCAGAACTCGCTATATTGTTTTCAAGAGATAAGCATGATGGATAGACAGACATTTTGCGTTTGGAATTCACAAAGCTATAAAATTGTTTAGGATTACTAGAAAATTCTAATTTACAACGCTGAAGGTAATCCTTATAGCAGTGCGTATTACGCGTCAAAAACTTTGATCGAGCGACTACGTCACGGGCATAGTCTGAGGAGCGGCCTGATTTCTTGTAAATTTTATAACACCTCGATTTTACATTTTTCAGGTTAGTTAGCTCCCGAGAATGCCAGGAGGGGCCTATAGGCCGACACAGGGATCCTCAGTGGTATACAAACCTTAAAAACGGACCAAGAGTGTTATAAAACAGAGAAATAGCTTGGTTCGTGTTTGAACAACTATACAGGGAAGACCAATCATTTTTAAGAATGAGCTCAGTTAACTTACTAAAATTGGTCTTGCGAAAATTACGGGATTTAACCGCAGGACAGGCACCAACAGTCGGTACACGATACGGAAGATCAATAGTTAACTCCAAAGTAGGATGAAAACTATCTTCAGGCAGGACAAGAGGGTTTATTCTAGAAACTGCACCATTGGTGGAATCGAGAACAAATATCAGATCCAAAGATCTATTATTCTTGTTACGGACTGGATTTATTTGAGTCAAAGATAACTCGAAAAGACTTTCAATAAAGCAATGTGAAATAGAAGGGAGCAACAAAGCAGATTCGTCAGTAGGGGACCATACTATTTCCGGTAAATTAAAGTCACCGAGAACAATTAACATGTCTCTATCAGACAGTAACGATGAGATATGTTTGACAGAAACCAAGTGTTTAATGAACATCGCCATGTCAAATTGTGGCGGGATGTACGAGCAAGTAATGTAGACAGAGAAAGTCTTGAGACTGACCTTGACACTTACAAACTCAATCTCCTGGTTATCAGGAGATGGAATCCGGTCAGAAGATAAAGACGAATCAATGGCAATCAAGACTCCTTCGACAACACGCGAAATGCGATCACACCTAAATATTGAAAATTTTGCAGACAGAACAGATGCATCGTTAATGTCAGGTTTTAACCAAGTCTCTGAAAATACTAAAATTTTATAATCAAATACACTAGACTATCTACATAAAGTCTAGGAAGCTTAGAATTAAGTCCTCTTACCTTCTGATAGGCCAGATTAGGGGACGAAATTAGTTTTTTGGAACACCAGCAGATGCTGATATTCCGGAAGCAATAGAAGAAGTAGAAGGAAGCCTAACTGAGCCACGAGTTTTCTTTTTGGCCGTATATTCTTTCACTAATTTTTTTGTCTTAATGTAACCTAAGACGTCATCCGAAGAAGTTTCGGGATCAAGCCTAGAAACAAATATATGTTTCTTCGGTGGTAGTCCAGTCAGAGGCTTAATTAATGGTGTTCCTCTAACTGGGCAGCTGTTGGAAATAACCAAAGAATTTGGTAGTTGCCCGGACTGTTTGGAAACTACAGTTTCATTCGTCTGTATAGAGAGCCCATTTCCAGGAGAAACGGAAATGGCCCCATCTTTACGCCCACCCTGTGTGAAAGGGGTGGTAAACGATATGAGCTGCGGAGGATTGGCTGTGAGCAGTGACGGAGATTGCGGAACTGCGGCCGAGACAGGGATAGGCACCGGCACATGCAGGGACAGATTCCGCATACTAGTTTTCTTGCGCTTTGGAGACTCATTCAACAGCTTATAGCTCGTTAAACTCATCAAAGAGTTTACGAAAACCAGATGACAGTTTCTTAAACTTGTCTCTGGTCTGCCTCATGAATACTCTCATCTCGATTTCCACTTCTCGGCATGAGTCGCATACCCATTTGAGACCACCTCTTTGCTCCAAACTGTCCCTCACTTTGGCTGTGTAGCCGGCACACTTGACGTGCATGACATTATCACACAGCCAACACGTGAGAAATACGTTATAGGGTGCAGGGGGGTTCAAACACTTAGCAGACAGACATAATAGTATTTAAATATATATTTTTTAAAGCGAAAGAAAAAAAAATCAAAATTCAATGGAAAAAGCCAAAGAAAAAACTCATTCAGTATTTAAAATCAAATTCACTTGGGTCAAACTTGAATAGAGGATAATTATTAAATTAAAGAGAGCACTACACGAGTAAACGTATCACTTGTACGCGAGACAGATGCGAGCGCGATCAAAAAAAATTAAGAAAAAAGAGCGGGAGAGCCAACAGCACTGCACATGCAACAACAGTACGTAGGCGAGAGCGCGAGAGTGATTTTAAAGCGGGAAGAAGTACAAAAGCAAAATCAAAGATTAATACAAAAAATAAGTTTAATGCTTTGATTTCACAGTGAAAGCATGAATTGAATTGAATTGAATTGAATTGAATTGTACAAAATAATAATAATTTAATAAAAAAAAAACGAATGAAACATTTTCAGATGCTTGTATTTATTTGATTTGGTATTTCAGGGCGACTTACCAAATCAAAGATAATCAAAAAAGACCTAAAGGCATTAACATATATATATATAAAAAAAAAAAAAAAAACGTTGCAAACGAAAGAGCACAATAAAACAAGTTTAAAATTATTGCCATGCTGAATTTATATATTTTTATTTTGACTTCAACAATTTACTAATTGCGTTTATCTCTACAGATAAATTTTACAATCACCAAGGATTTACTCGTTCCACCACACACACACACACACAAAGAACACGACCGCAGATTCCACGCAGCAGAATTCCTTTTATTTTCAAGTATTATTAGTAACAAAAAAAAACATAATAACACACAACAAAACACAAAAACAAACAAAAAAAAAAAAAATTAACTAATATAATATAAGACACACATATACATACATAAGTTTTACAAATTAATAATCACCTCATTCCTAATTCATAACAAAACAAAGGAGTAAGAAATCATTAAAAGTCGCAGATAAGCGTAAATGGCAACATTAAAAAGGGTAAAGAATTTAATCCCAAACACTAGGAGCAGAACTCGTCTTAGTAATAGATAATCCGATATTAGGGAAGACCAACCGGTAGTCAGACTGGACGACATTACACCCATGACATCAGCTTCCAGTTCGCCACCCCTTAGCCAAGGGGATATAACTCATACAGACATACTGTCTTCATTAAAAATCCCTGATGCAATCAGGCTTTTACCACCTTATAATGGTAATCCTAAAACCTTAGGAGAATTTGTGAGTAACGTTGAAGAGATTCTCCTTATAAGAGGAACAGATAAAACCCCGTATGGACAGATGCTATCAGAAACAAAATTGAGGGCCCAGCAAACGAGGCTATTATAGATGCTGGGGCAGGTTTAGTCTGGGATGAGATAAAGGAAGCTCTCATTCAGAGCTGTTCGGACAGTAGAGACGAACCGACTCTTTTGTATGAACTACATAACCTTGGGCAAGGATATTCACTGGCTGGGTCCTTGGTATGTTGGTAACTTAGAGTCCTGTTACCCTTTGTTATCCTTGGAATTTAGACGGCTGTAGTCCTTGGCGGCTGGATGTTGACTCCTTGACGGTTGGATAGTAACTCTCTGACGGTTGGGGTATTGACTCTCTTTCCAGTATGCATTGGTACCATGATTTTATCTTCGAAGCCTCTGCTCTGCTAGCGTCGCAGCCTCCGCTTCATAGGAGTGAGCATCCAAAAGATCCCGTTGCGGCTAAGTCTACCAAAGAGAACCAACGAAACACCCTCATACCCCCTTCTCATAGGAATAAAGTGTGATGGAAAACAAGCGGTAATATTTTTTTTTTTCCATCTCCTATACTTTATCTTTATATCTTCTGCCTTTCTTCTCTTGTACTTAGACTCTGTTGTACGTATGTATATTATTTTTTTTTTTTCTCTATGGTGACTCTGCTGCTGTAGCTCTGTCGATTGTAAAAAAAAAAAAATAATTCCACGTGGTTTTGGTTCTACTGTATTCTGTCGTGACTCTGTCGCTGAGACTCTGTTGATGACTGTAAAATAGTTCTACCGTTACTTTGTGCAAATTTTTCTGCTTACTTATGTTTCTAATATTCTTATGAAAATTCCGTTGCATATACATATATTTTTTTTTTTTTATGGTGACTCTGCTGATACCCTGTTTAGCTCTGTCGATATAAAAAAAAATAAAATTCCACGTGGTTTTGGTTCTACTGAATTCTGTCATGACTCTGTCGCAGGGACTCTGTCGATGACTTTAAAATAGTTCTACCGTTCATTTGTGAAATTTTCTATGCTTGCTTGTCTCTTTTGCTTGTATAGAAATTCCGTTGCATATATATATTTTTTTTCATGGTGACTCTGCTGATACCCTGTTTAGCTCTGTCGATATAAAAAAAATATATTTCTGCCGCGAGGTTTTGGTTCTACTGAATTCTGTCGTGACTCTGTCGCTGCGACTCTGTCGATGACTCTAAGGTAGTCCTACCGTTACCCTAGGCAAAAATTGAATTATTTATAAAAAAATTTTTTTTTCCATCATATATATATTGCACCAATAAAGAAAATCCCCACAAATATATTTTACATATGAATATAATTAAATGATATAATATAATGCGATCATATTATAATATAATATAATTGGTTAATTTTTTTTCGATATTATAGGGAAGCAATAAAATTTTTTTCCAAATAATATGAATAATATGAGAAGGGCAAATAAATATGGTGGAGCTTTAATCCACAAAATTAATCCCTACACTAAGCTTACCTAATTAATTTAAAATCTTTCTCGAGGTCCCTGCTCGGGCGCCATCTGTGAGGAAGTTTTTCAGCCTGGGTACAAATCTCACTCTATCCAGGGCCTTTACTTACAGAAAATTTATAAGTAAATCTCGAGACCTCTGGACTTTAAATTAACCTAGACAAATGTGGGGAGTAATTATTTATTTGACATGACAAAGGGAGAGAAAGGGGGCGGGATAGCAATTAAAGACATAAAGGCAAGGGTCAATGTTCGATTATAATTTTATTTCTAATTCAGATATTTCCATTTTTTTTTTGTTTTATTGCCTAATCTACCTAACATCACACTGTCCTATGAAAACAACAGGGATAAAAGTTAGTAACGTGGCCTCAAGGCCGACTCACCCGAAGATAATTTACCCACTCCTGGCGGTGATAAAAGTAATGGCTTTTTCCATAATTTTATTATTTTTCTTTGATTTGATTTACACTGTCGTTGCTTTTGTACCACTGTCACTGTGTCTTTGGGCTCCATGTGTTCACCTGTTTTGTTCTTGTTTTTCATTGTCTGTATTATTTGATTTTTCACTTGCCGATAATTTTATTTTACATGTTAACTCTCCGGCGGCCAGAAACTAAGTGATCTTGCCATTATTTCTAACCCTTGCCTTTGCCCTAGTTTTTAACATTCTAAGCTTTCGAAGCAGCTGCGGAAATGCGTGGCGCGTTTTGACTGGCTACTGATGAATCACCGTTATCCTACGAGCTTTGGCGGCGACTGTACCGGTGCGTCGGCGTCGGTGGCTATTGAAATGCGAAGGAGAGAGAAACAAAAGAAATAAAAAATAATTGCTCTCTTGTTAGAAACTGTAACCTAATGATGGAATAGAAAACAATTGCTCTCTCTCTTGCTAGAAACTGTAACCTAATGTTGAACTAATCCCCTTTAGTAATTAGGGCATATCGATTCTGAGGGTTAGCTTGTATATATATATTAATGAATGAGAAAAATAAAAACATGAATTTGTGATTCTTCACAAGGCGTTACGATTATTTGATCGTGACTGATCTATTTGCGATCGTTGATTGCTTGGATTCCGGTAATAGAATGATTGTTCTTTGTGACAGCGTTCATAGGCGCCCTTTCCGCGGCTGCAATAACCAACCTTTTACTAAAAAAAATTTTTTTGTTCCGATTGTTCCTATCAGAGCTATACAATATAGTCGTTATAAGTTATAGTCATATAGTTTTATAAAACCTGGTAAATATGTAAAGAATAAAAAACATAAGCATTAGATTTAAAACCAACAAAGTTATTGAAGTTGAATATAGTCGTTATAGTTATAGTCATATAGTTTTATAAAACCTGGTAAATATGTAAAGAATAAAAAACATAAGCGTTAGACCAACAAAGTTATTGAAGTTTAAGCCTATTCACGAACCATCGTTCCTATAGGAGCTATAAGATATAGTCATCTCATCGGGATGATTCCGAGATACACAATGCCTGCAGTAAAAAGAAGCCAAGGTGCAATATTTCAGCTCTGTAGCTTTAAGGGTCTCGGAGGAGAATGCCTTGGTCCAGGCAGATGGACGGACAGACAGACGGTCATACAGACAGACGGACAAGGCTATATCAACTCAGCTCGTCGTTCTGATCAAGAATATATAAGAATGACATGAGTTTTTCTATCACTGTAGATGATTTTTTCTTTATTTAGTCAATTTCCCAGAGTCAGAAACCAAACTCATTAGTGCCATCGAAACGATTATAAATAGGACTTCTTTCGTCTTTGATTTTTAAACTTTTTTAATGTAAAATTTTTATTTAAAATTTTTTTTTTTTTTTTTTTTGTTTGCATTGATTGTTCTTTAAATGTGTTGATTTTGAGAAGAAAAAAGAGATAACAGTGTCCGGGTAAAACCCTAACTGAAGCAGGATTAGATGTGGGAGGATTCTCTTAGAGTCTTTTAATATTTATTTCGGTGTCCGGGTAATACGCCAACCGAAATAATATTAACTTTACATGCCCTTATAATAACTGTTGTGTCGATAAGTTGGTTTCCATAAAGAGTTGGCAATTTGTCAACCAGCAGCCAGTATCCGGGTAATACCCTATCTGAAATGGTACAGGGTGTATATGTGTCGACTGAGCTTTATTTAATTTTATTCGACACCGTGTAATACCCTAGTCGGATACACGTGAACTTGGAACCACTGTAATGTAGTTTAACGTACAAATTGCACAGTGGTCATCACTTCATTTGGTTGGGATTTTATTTTCCGGGCAGTACCCTAATTGAAGTCTTACTAAATGACTGCTTAATAGTATATAATATTATTCGGTGTCCGGGTAATACCCTAACCGAAGGAATATCAAGTACATACGAAAATGAGTAAATTTTAATGTCGGTTTGTGTATTGTACCGCTTCTATTGTACAGTGTTTACCATACCTAATGGTCATAAAAAATGTTTCGAGTCGTAACTGTTTATTTTGTGCAGGGTATGGGAAATTCATTCTAGTCAAACTAATTCTGCTCAATTTTATATTTTTTCCTACATTTGTCTCTAATAATTTAAAATCCAGAGGTCACAAGATTTTCTTACAAATTTTCTGTAATGCCCTGGGGAGACTGAGATATGAACCCCGGCTAGAAAACTTCCTTACAGATGACACCTGAGCACGATGTTAATTTAATTAGGCATGGTTGTTGTAAAATGTAATTCTTGTGGATTAAAGCTCCACCGTATTTAACTTGTTTGGAGACATAGAAACGATTTTCTTCAATCAACTAGAACCAGCATCGGGAAAAAAAAATTATTTTTAAATATTGTTTGCAATATCATCGAAAATAAAAATTTATTAATTATTTCAATTATATTATTTATGCCAAGGGTAACGGTAGGACTATCTTAGAGTCATCGACAGAGTTCCAGCGATATAGTCACCACAGAATACAGTAGAACCAAAATCACATATAATCAGAAATATAGATGTCTTTTATATTTTTTATATATTTTCAGATGATTGCATTTATTTGATTTGGTATTTCAAGGCGACTTACCAAATCAAACACAATCAAAGAATACCTATAAAGGCATATACATACATATGCATAATGATACAAAATAATAATAATTTAATAAAAAAAAAAACGAATGAAACATTTTCAGATGATTGTATCTATTTGATTTGGTATCTGGCAATAATGGCAAGAATGGACAACAGAAATGATGCTCATTCAAATCAAAATAATAGAAACAATTTGGCAATCATGCCAAGAGAGAACAACTTTAACCAACACAATATAAAAAATTACAATTATTCAAGAAACACACAACAAAGAGGAGCAATCCATAATGTTGATCACCCACAAGGTGAATTACACAATTATGATGAGCAGGGAAATTTTCAACCAAGTGCCTCGACGGCCAAACAAGTTACTTAATAAATAGAGACCCTAACACCCCGTTGCCATACATCAAATTGCATGTAGGCCCCTATAAAGATTTAAATTTTTTGATAGACACAGGCGCAACCTTCTCTTTCATAAATCCAAAATACGTACAAATACCGGAACAATAAGAACTTCAAAATCCGGTCACAATTACCACAATCCTAAACTCACATCAGCAATACAAAAAATGTATGATTCCCCTTTTCAAATATTTTAATAACGATTCCATTTTTCCGCTTCTATTCAAATTCTATTCTTTCTTCGACGGATTAATCGGAATAGATGTCCTAAAAGGAATAAATGCAGTAGTGAACCTGCCTAAAAAGATTTTACAACTTCCAACAAGTAATATAGTGGAAGAAAATTCAAAGAAAATAATTAAAGTACCGGTTAACCTCAAAGAAGGCATATTCTTGTACGACCCTACAACCCTAACAGAAAACCTATTTATTTCAGGAGACCTTTACATGACTGAAGGTCATTTTAGTTATTTGGAAGTAAACAACTTCTCCGATAAAGAACAAAATTTTTGCATAGATACACCCTTAACAGTAGAAGAATGCGATAACAGTGACTTTTCACAAACAGTACTTACAATGAAAACTAACGAAGAAAGTAAAACAAACAACCAGACACAGACAATCCCAATAGACACCGACCATATGAATGAGGAAGAAAAGAAACAGCTCATAGATTTGTGTCATAGATTTCCCAAACTTTTCTATAAAGAAGGTAGTTCCCTCACCTTCACAAAGTTAATTAAACACAGAATAAATACAACAGATGAAATACCGATCTACACCAAACCCTTCAGGTATAGCATCAAAGAGAGAGAAGAAATTCAAAAACAAATTTCAAAATTACTAGATCAAAACATCATTAGACATAGCTACTCCCCATGGAGCTCACCAACATTTCTTGTTTCAAAAAAATTGGATAAGTCCAATGTCAAGAAATGAAGGTTGGTCATTGATTATAGAAAACTAAATGAAAAAACTGTTAAAGATAAATATCCCATGCCAAACATAAACGAGGTATTAGACAAAATAGGCAGAGCAAAATATTTTACTGCATTGGATTTAGCCAGCGGCTACTATCAGATCGAAATGGAGCCTAAACATATTAATAAGACCGCGTTTTCCACAACGGAAGGCCACTTCGAATTTGTCAGAATGCCATTTGGGCTAACTAATGCCCCAGCAACTTTCCAAAGAATAATGGACAATGTTCTGGCCGATTTAAACGGTAAATGTTGTCTCATTTATTTAGACGACATTATTGTTTTTTCCCCTTCACTACAAGAACACATTAGGGACCTTGAGGCAGTATTCTCAAAAATTGACAAAGCAAATCTTAAACTACAACCAAATAAATCAGAATTCCTTAGAAAAGAAATAGAATACCTAGGCCATGTGGTAACAGAAAATGGAATCAAACCAAAGTATAATAAGATCAACTCCATTAAACAATTTCCTTTACCTAAAACGAGGAAACAAATAAAATCCTTTCTTGGTCTCTTGGGCTATTATCGAAAATTTATTAGAGATTTTGCTACCATTATCAAACCACTTACACAACAGCTGAAAGGCAAAAAGACCGTTAAAATCAGCACAGAATTCATTTCTGCATTTGAAACATGCAAAACTCTCCTTTGCAATGACCCAATTTTACAATATCCAAATTTCTCTAAACAATTTATTTTGACCACCGACGCTAGTAACGTCGCTATTGGAGCTGTCCTTTCACAAGGGTCACCAAATAATGAAAAACCTGTATGTTCTGCTAGCCGTACGTTAATAGATACAGAATTCAACTATTCAACAGTCGAGAAAGAAAAGCTTGCCATAATTTGGGCAACTAAACATTTCCGCCCCTACCTTTTTGGTCAAAGATTCAAAATAGTCACCGACCATAGACCCTTAACATGGCTAATGAATTTTAAAGAACCCAATTCCAAACTAGTCCGTTGGAAACTTCAGTTACTGGAGTATGATTACGAAATAACATATACAAAGGGTTCTGAAAATGTGGTAGCTGATGCTCTTAGTAGAATTCCAGCAGAAATAAATATCAACAGCCAAACAGAAGATCCAGTTAATACAATAGTAACAGTAAATAAATTAATAAATGAATACAATCTTCAGTTAATATTTCAAACCGGCAACGAGTCAAAACTCATAATAATAACAACCCCATTCAAAAACAAAATTAGAAGAATAATTTACACAAACACATTTTGATAAAGAGGAAATTACACGACTATTACAGAAAATTTTGAAACCGGGAAGAACGTATGCAATTTATACCAATAACGATATTTTTAACATAATAAATCAAATCCGAAACAGTGACGCGCGGAATCGAAAGAGAGCTGGAGTCGGACAGCGTGGGCGAGGGAGTACGTGTGGAAAACCGCTGTGCAGTAGAGCCGGGGGAGGAAGGTGATGATAGTGTGGTAGCGGAACTGGATTGGCTACGTTTTACCGTATCTATAACGCGCGGTACTTTTACTTTGGCCGGCGGTGTGGATAGCGATACGAAACGGCGAGGCAATACGAGATGATCGGATTTGTTGCTATGTGAGTGAACTGTATGGGGCGGATTAATTGCCGACAAGATATATCAACAACGGATAAAATCAATAAATAAATAAATAAGGATATTTTTTATTAAATTTAAATGATCTTGCGATATAAGAAGAAAATAATGAGAATTAATGGAATTAGGAAGAAGTATTGTGAGGCGTGAACAATGATTATTAGCGTTGGGTTGGCAATCTCAGGCATTATTTTTTTTTTTTTTTTGTCACTGGTCCGTCCTGATTTAGAATATGCATCTTGCATCTGGTCACCTCAGTATGAGTCACACCAAGCAAGAATTGAGTCGGTTCAAAAACAGTTCTTGCTTTTTGCTCTTCGTGGTCTGAACTGGGATCGTAATGTCAATTTGCCTTCGTACTCTAGTAGACTTCTTTTACTTGGCCTTCCTTCTCTTACTAATCGTAGAATAATGCTTGGCGTCATTTTTATGCACAAGCTTCTTAAAGGTGATATAGACTCGCCCGAGCTATTGAACCAAATAAATTTTAGTATTCCTTGTAGACCTACTAGAAACTTTATACCTATATCTCTGTCACGCTGTTAAATATATTTTTTTTTTTTTGTCACAGCTTGTTATTTAAATTTTTACTCTGCTGTAGACCAATAAATATTGGAAGGACCTGGTCAGAACCGAATGCCTGTGCTTAAAATTGCGTGGAAGTTTTTTTGGTGATTTAAAGAACCTGAATTGCAGCTCAGGTTGGAAATTGAAACTAGTTCCGGAACCGACGAACGGCTTATTTTTGAAATTAATAATTTTTTCACGCACACACAAATGTCGAAACTACTCGAAAAAAAAAAATCAAATTTCTATGCAACAAAAAATGTTTGCCAAAGCCGGTACACATACATATGAACATATGTATGTATATGTATGCAATTTATGCGGTTCTTTTTGTTGTTGGTTTTTGGCGGCGGAACAATGCTTTGGAGCCGGCAAACAATTATGATCGGTAAGTTTGATTTGATTTTATTAAGACACAGAAATTAATTGCACTTTTATTTTCAGCTTGCACTTGCACTTGAACTCGCGATTGCCGGTATGTAGACAATATATACATAAATGGATTTGGAAGTGTATGTAGTAGTAGTATGTAGGTATATATGTATGTGATATAGATGATGCATATATGTATGTGGATATATGTGGATTGTATATGGATATATGTGTAGATGTAGATGTGTAGAAATATGTAAATTGTATGTGGATATGGTATGTAGAATATGTATGTGAATATACATATGTGGATTTGATTGTAAATTTTTTATGGAAATTTTATAGGAAATGATGCAATATTATGGAGTAGATGGCTAGGATAAGCGATCACACCAGGATAAGTGATGGCACAAGACACAATTACATAGAAAGTACATACAAATTAGAGTGAAAAGTCGCTATGGAAAAAGAGCGGGAAACTTTTCACTGCAACTAAGTATGTGTATGTGTGTGCTAATTAATTATTGTAAATTCCAAGCAGGATAAAAAGAACTTTTTATTTAATTTTAGTTATATTGTTTTATTTGTTCTAGCACAGCACACTAAACTTTACACTTCCAAGTATCAAAGGCAATTAATTCTATTGAGTGACATTCAATTAAAATGACACCTTTTAAAAACATTTTTGGTTGCAGTGAAAACTGGCACCGTTAGCAACCTTTCTTTGCATGTGTTCGACATTGCTTTTGCTTCGCAGTACAACAATTTCACCATGTTGCAAGTCGCTTTATCAAGTTGCAACATTGCTGCTAAACATTTAATCATGTGGTGGAATTCACATACATTCAACACATTCAACATGATGAGATTCATATACATTCAACAAAATCACAACAAACTCAACATGCTGAAATCCACATACATTCAACACATTCAACATGATGAAATCCACACACATTCAACACACCTCCTCAAAAGAAATATCGAACACCAAAAAAAAAATTAACAAAAAAAACTTGAACAAAATTATAGTATTTCATTAACATAATCTTTTATCGTGTAATCTGACATGATGTGCTGTGCTTTCTTTCTTTCTTTTATTCTTTTCTTCTTCTGGGGAGTGATTACAATATGGTCCAACATTTGTTGCTTTGGATTGGGGAAACCCAGACAAAACCCAATCAGACCATTCAAAAAAAATACGTAGTACAATTTCAATTAGTACAATAATGAAATGGTTATATAGTATACAAAAATAATAAAAGTTATATAATAACGCCTTCAGTCATCATCAGCAACAACAAAATTAAAGCTGGTCATCTTCTCCAGTAAGACCGATTTTATTTCGCAGGCTCAGGAATCTAGCTGGTATTAAAGGTTTAGTCATTAAATCTGCAAGTTGATTCTCTGTGGGAATATACTCAACAACAATTATTTTATTAGCAATTTGTTCACGTGAGAAGTGATACTTTATGTCAATATGTTTTGAGCGTTTGTGGCATGTTGGGTTATTGGCTATACTAATACAACCTTGGTTGTCTTCATAAATTTTAATTGCATTATTTATTTCAAATTTTATTCCCTTCAACAATGATCTAAGCCATAAAGCTTCTCTAACTGCTTCGAACAGAGCCATGTACTCAGCTTCGGTAGATGAAACTGCTACAGAGTTTTGTTTCTTACTATTCCAGCAAATCAAATTTGAGTCAAACATATTAAATACATATCCTGTAGTACTTCTTCTATCGATTTCGCTCCCTGCCCAATCTGAGTCAGCATAACCAACAATAATATTTTCAAAACTGGATCTTTTAACATAAGTTAACTTTAAATCAATGGTACCCTTAAGATACCTTAGAACTCGTTTAAGGCATTGCCATAGTTCTTTATTATTTCTGTTGGTATATCTGCTCAAAATGCCCATTGATATGCACAAATCAGGGCGCGTACATAACATGATGTACATTAGGCATCCTAATAAACTTCGAGAAGGACTTTCATATTCCTCCTCTGAATTCAGTGCTTCATAATCAAGTTTATTTGCGAGCGGCGTACTAACAGGCTTGCACTCATGCATATTAAATTTCTTTAATACGTTCTTTATGTAAGCAGACTGACTTAGGCTTAAACTGCTTGCACTTCTGTCAATTTTAATTCCAATAAAGAATTTTATATCCATTAAGTCTATCATATTAAATTTTCTCATTAAGTATGACTTAAATTTGGACATAGTTTCAATATTTTCTGTTGCTATGACAACATCATCTACATAAAGTAGTACATAAATATTTTTCGAAATATTTCCATTGTCATAAATATAAATGCAACGATCAACTTCTGAGCTTATAAAACCAATTTCTTTCAGTGCTCCTTCAAAAACCTCAAACCAACATCTAGCTGCCTGTTTCAACCCATACAGAGCTTTATTTAATTTACATACTTTATCATCTCCATATGATAGACCTTGAGGAACATGCATAAAAATTTCCTCCTTTAATTCACCATTCAGAAAGGCCGTTTTCACATCCATCTGGTGAACTTGTAAATTAAATTGGTTTGAAAGAGCTAAAATGAGCCTTAAACTTGAAATCCGTGCGACAGGGGCAAAAGTTTCCTCATAATCTAGCATATACTCTTGCGTAAAACCACGAGCTACTAGTCTCGCTTTATATTTGGTTGGATTTCCGAACTCATCATGCTTGATTGAGAATACCCACTTACTGTCGACTAAATTCTTATTCTCAGGTTTGTCTACTATGTCCCATGTATTGTTTTCATTATGCGAATCTAATTCTTCTTTTATAGCTAGTTCCCACTTTACCTTATCATCTCTATCTTTAATTTCATCATACATTATAGGAATATTATTGTTAATGTTCTGTGCACTCATCAGACAACTGTTAAGGAATCTATATGACCTGAAAGGTTTATTCTTTAGCCTTTCACTTTGTCTGATATCGGTCTGGACTTTACCAGTGTTATTACCAACATGATTATCAGCAAGTTTATCCGTACTCTCATTCCGGATATCATCATCTAAAGCAACATCCTTACTCTCGTTCAGGATATACCCTTCCAAATTCTTATTGGAAGTACTTGAATCTTCACCATCCTTACTCTCATTAAGGACACTGCATTTACCCTGGGGCTTATTTTCATTATGGAGCCCACATGCACCTGGTGACTTACTATCATTCAGAACACCACATTGACCCTGGGCCTTACTCTCTTTCAGGACCCCAGACTCAGCCTTACTTGAAGCATTAGACTGGTCAATATTCTCACATTCCTTAAGAATGTCAGACTGGTCAATATTAACACATTCCTGACTTTTTTTCAGAATGTCAAACTGGTCATGATTCAAATTTGTCTCATCTACTATTATATCTCTTGCAACTAAAAACTTTTTCGCTTGCAAGTCCCATAGTCGATAACCATTGGGTTCATACCCAATCAACACTGCTTTAGATGATTTTTCGTCAAATTTCCTTTTCCTCAGTTTCTGATGCACATATACAACTGAACCAAATACCTTCAAATGTCTTAAACTGGGTTTGCGACTATGCCAAATTTCATAAGGAGTTTTATTACTTTCTAGTGCTCTACTAGGAATTCGATTCACCAAATAAGTTGCTGTTAAAATTGCTTCACCCCAAAAATTCTTTTCTAAGTCTGATCCTTGTAGCATAGATCGTGCCTTCTCAGTTAATGTTCTTATCATGCGTTCGGCAACGCCATTCTGTTGAGGGGTATGCGGCACTGTTAAATGATAACTTATTCCTTTGTCTACACAAAATTGTTTCATTTCATTTGACAAATACTCCCTTCCGTTATCTATATATAAGTTGACAACTCTCAAGCTAAAGTGACATTCACTTTTTGCAATAAAGTCCCTAAAGATAGAAAATACATCTGATTTGTAGCTCAGCAAATACGTAACACAATAGTGCGTGTATTGGTCAATAAAGACCACATAATAATTTTTACCATCCACTGTAGACGGTGTTATTGGCCCACAAACATCAGAATGTACAACAAACAAAGGTCTTTTGATGTATTCCTTATTTTTGGATTTTTCAAATGGAAGTCTGCACTGTTTTCCCTTGACACATGCCTCACATATTTTATCGTCTATTTCTACATTTTTTAAAAGTTGAGTATCGTTGAACATGTTATGCCTCTTGATTTCTAAAAACTTGCCTTTACTTATGTGGCCCAACCTTTTATGCCACAAACGATATTTTTCATTACTCTTATTAACTTTGTTTAATGCAAACGCATTATGCAATGAGTAAAATTTTATAATTGGAACATTGTACTCACAAGTTTCATTAAGAATGACTATGCCATCTTTTGTAGCTCTTACACCTCCTGGATAAAACTCAATAGTTACTCCAGAGTCTTGCATTCTCTTAACAGATAAAAGGTTGTGCGAAATTTCTCTGCAAAACAGAACATCCTCCAATGTGACCATTGCCTGGCAGTTGCTACGAAACTTCACAATGCCTTTCGCTGTGGCATACACAAATGCACCATTCTTTGCCACTGCAATTCCAATTGGAGATTCTAGTTCGATGTATTCAGTAAACACATTCTTGTCATTTATAACATGGTCAGATGCTCCTGAATCCAGTATAAATGGCACACATTCTCCTGCTCCAGGAAAGTTTATCATTCGCTGCATCATAAATGCAAAACCTTGGTGACGAACAACTGCTGCGGTTTGGGCCTGCTTCTCTGCATCACTATTTTTATTATTTAACACAAACCTTTTAAACTTAAAACAGTCTTTCTTGAAATGGCCAGTCTTGCCACAGTAAAAACATTTTATTAACTTTGATTTTGCTTTATTATTATGACGAAATTTATTGTTCATTTTATTTAAATATTTATTCGTCTTATTCTTGAAGGACTGATTTCCACTTATAACATTTAAAACTTTCGCGCTGGTGTCTTTGCTGGCATTTTTAATTTTAATTTCATGATCAAGCAGACGGTATTTTACAAAAGTCAAGGTTATATTATCGTCGGACAACGTTTCAATGGCAGTAACTACTCCATCATAACAAGGTGTCAATGTCATCAATAAATGACTTATTTTGTCCACCTCCTCAACCTTAGCTCCTGCTGATATTAACTCGCCTATCAAGTCGTCGAACAATTTAAAATGATTTATTAAATCTGTATCACTTTTCAACTTAAGGGACAATAATTGTTTTCGGACGGACAGTTGTGTCGCTAAGCTTTTTCGCTCATAAATTGCGTCGAGGTCAGAAAACACTTTCTTTGCAGAACTTTCATGTGGAACGAAACTTAAAAATGAGTCATTCAAATATTCAATTATTATTCCCTTGGCTAGACTATCATTTTTAATCCATGTTTTATCTTTCTCTGCTGGCACTTCACTATCCACTACATTAAGTAAATTATTTTCCAATAATAATGCCCGAACTCTAAACTTCCAAATTGTATATTTTTCCCCATCAAAGAGTTTAATATTTCTTTTAATTTTATCCATTGTGCCTGGGCCCATAACCTATTGTAAATTCCAAGCAGGATAAAAAGAACTTTTTATTTAATTTTAGTTATATTGTTTTATTTGTTCTAGCACAGCACACTAAACTTTACACTTCCAAGTATCAAAGGCAATTAATTCTATTGAGTGACATTCAATTAAAATGACACCTTTTAAAAACATTTTTGGTTGCAGTGAAAACTGGCACCGTTAGCAACCTTTCTTTGCATGTGTTCGACATTGCTTTTGCTTCGCAGTACAACAATTTCACCATGTTGCAAGTCGCTTTATCAAGTTGCAACATTGCTGCTAAACATTTAATCATGTGGTGGAATTCACATACATTCAACACATTCAACATGATGAGATTCATATACATTCAACAAAATCACAACAAACTCAACATGATGAAATCCACATACATTCAACACATTCAACATGATGAAATCCACACACATTCAACATTAATATATTGGAATTATAAGTTTTTCTATTTATCAGATTCTCCACCGATGCGATGCTGGGGTCGAGAGGAAGGTTATCCGGCTCGAAGGACCAATGTTTGTGGGAGGGCGAAGAAATTCTGATGTAGACTTGGTCAACTGTTTCCAATATGAATAATTAGACCGACGCGTAGACTTCGATTTACAAAACAACACAAGCTTTATTATTGATGAAATAACACTGTGTATGGTGGCCAATTGGCAATACAAAAAGAATTAGGTTTTTTAAGACTTGGAAATGTGGGTGTACGGTGTGTACGTGTATACGGTTTTGAAGTGAAAAACGAACTACCCGCCTCTATGGAGCTTTTTTCCCTTGTCGTCTGATCTTCAGTGTGGCCGTCCTCCTTTCAATTCGCCCCTCTGTTTCAACCACGCTTCTCTTCCGCTGTTCACCCTTTTCTGGCGTGAACACCTATATTAATGAAAACATTGTTATATTTATTCATGTTATCCCATTACCGTTTAACTTAACAAAAATGTTAGTCTTACCAACGTACTTAACCTATAACCTAGCTGGCAATTTACGATATTTTAAGCAAGAATGTCCACGTATTCATAATATGTTTGTTTGCGATAACACAGAAGCTGAGGACAATTTCTATAACCACTGCCTGAAGGATCTGTTGGAGAATAAAGAAGCGACTTGTGATGTCAGAGCCATCAGCGGAGAAGAGCATGTGTATCAGATTGAAGAACAACACATTCTGATAACTAACGCAAAAAACATGACAATAATTCCAAGAACAATCAAAGGGTCAGCCATAATTACACTTAATAATTGTTCAGTAACCATCAATGGAGTGAAGTACGAGGCCACAAACATAACGTACAACGAGGAAGACCAATTAACCATACCAAGACTCGATGATCTTAGAATTAACAACACCATTCCAGATTTAAATCTCCAAAGACTGCATTTGGAGAACATCAAAGCTAAATCGGAAATATTATATGTAAAGAATTATACATCGAATCATCTGATCGCAGTCTACATATTAGTTGCCATGTAATACTATGGGCACTAAGAACTAAAACGGTAACACTGGTAACAACATCAACACCATCTACAGACGTTCCCACCATACCTTCGCTTTGGCCTTCACTTCATTCCAGGGGGGAGGAGTTACCACCTCAACTCCCCTCGAGATGCCCCCGATTAAGCCGCCACGAAAAACTGCAATATAAAAGTGCAACACAAGAATCTTGAGCAACATCCAGAAGTCGCAACATCAGCAACAAGCAGGATGTAGACACTATTATAATTCTAAAGAATGTAAACAAAAAGTTTACTTCGGCATTCTGCCGACGCTCAGCCAGCTAGGGTGTAGGTAGGGAGAAACTTATATGAAAATAAAATGGGCAGTCTTCTTTTGAAGCTTAAAACCGCAAGTTTATTATTTCACATGAAACCAACTATCTAAAATAATTAAACAATTGAATACATATATATTCATACATCCATATCCCGGACTAAGAAGTTGGTAACTCGCGAGAGTGATTTTAAAGCGGGAAGAAGTACAAAAGTACAGAAGAATAAGTTTAATGCTTTAATTTTGCGTTTATATGTCCAAGCAAACAAAAAGCACTATGTTAGTAATTAGACAAACCACAACCACGATACGCGTACGTATTCGATATCGATCCCTGCTCGGGCGCCAGTTAAATTTGTTTTATTGAATTATAGTTTAGAACTTGTTTCTTTTATTGGAATTTTCAGACTGAAGTTTTCTTAAAACAATTCTACTGGCAGAAGCTTTTCGACATCATGGGCATCCGGTTGCGGCTGGATTCCTATGAATTGCAAGCGACAAACTTGCAGACTGCTGATTCTGTTGATACCGAATCATGTTTATTTGTGTTATATTTGCAGTTCTTGACCGCTGCGGAATTGTACAATAATTCTCGTCGTTAACTTATATATACATATGTATATGTACCTGCATTTGCATACATTTATTTTTACATAGAAAATTTATTTCGCGGCAATTTGGTTTTTGTTATTTTCACGCACTACTTGCTCAAAATTTCCGCACTTGCAACTTGTTTCGTTTTTTGTGTCTAATCCGATAAGAACGCGCAAAATTAATTTGATTTAAAATTACGAAGTGCGAAAAATTATTCAAACGAAATAACATAGAGGTCAGAGTTGTAGAGTGTGACTTAAGCACAGTGACACAATACCCTCACAAACCGAAAGAAAATAATTCCAAGTAAATTTTTAATAAATAATAAATATACAATAAAAAGGAGAAATTAAGTTAACAAATAATTAAAAAAAAAAACAAAAACAATATTTAAGTAATCAAAAAAAATATTTTTTTGCATTTCAAAAATATATTTTCGCATATCCAAAAAATCAATTAAAATTGATCAAAAAAATATATATTTTCGCATTTGCAAAATTATATCCAAAGAAAATTGTGAGGATATATAAAATTATAAAAATTATATTCAGAGAATTGGGCTACTATTTCATGTTGAAACTTAGCCAGTGTCGGGAAATCAAGAACCATATGAAAAGGTACAATCCCAACAAGCCTCATAAATGGGGCTATAAGATTTTTGTACTTAGCGGTAATTTTGGCTAGAGATATGCCCAGGCATCAGAATTATCGATTATACTTTGATAATTATTTTAATTTCTTACCCCTTTCGAAGTACCTGGCGGAAGAAGAAATTCTAGCTTTGGGAACAATAAGAAAAAACCGAATGTGAGGATATATAAAATTATAAATATATATTTACCTCACAAAGAGGCCACAGAACAATTTAAATATTTTAGAAGCGCGGGTTTTTATATGTTTGAGGTTCGATCGAACACAAGCAAACAAAAGAAATGTGCGATCGAACCGAAAGAAAAATTCAAACATGTAAATCACGTGATTTAAACTGGCAAACATATACACAAACATAATTACATATGAGAAATGGTTAACGCAAAGGCCGAATATATGTAATATGCAATGAGAAACAGATAAGAACAAGTGCATGTAGGCTCGTGTGACGTCACTGAGAGTGAGTTATATTGGGAGTGCATAGAGACTTAGTGAATCGACTCATGCGTATAGACCAGCGGGGGAGGCAAGGGGTTGCATTTTGGTTGTCGGCAACATCAAATTGAGCGGGCTTACGCATGTGTGGGTGGATTGGGAGCGGGAATATTGGCATGTAACGGAGTACGGGAGAGGCGGTATGTAACATGTTCAAAGCAGAGGTTTGAGAAGCGCTGGAGGTATTGGCGCTAAATTTGAACATATAATAATATATAAATATATGTATATAATATACTATATAATGCTATATAATGTTGCAAAACTCATGTGATGGAATATACATAACATTAATATGGGTTATGTGAAATGGTAAATGCGGAGTAGAGTGTTAATTCTGTATATATGAATACAACAAAAGATATATGGGGGTATATTTATATAGTTATTAAGTTTATTTAATATAAATAGTTCAGTAAGGAAGGGATTTAACCATAAATTTACTATATTTTTTAAGCATATGTAAATAGTATATAAGGGTGGATATTGGCAAAGCTAGAGAGCAAGATTGTAGCTGATAGGCGTATGCGTGATTTCACCATGCATAGCAACAGGAGAGTTGCGTTGAGCGAACGGCCAAGAAGGCCGAAGGCAAAAGAAAGCGGCAAAAATTAGTACTATATTTCACCACGCATCCCGAAGGGTCAGAATAAATAGACACGGCTAAGTCACAGAGGAGGCAGTGTAGAACCGGCAGTGAATAACTGGCAAGTAGGAAGACTAGGAGCTATTCCTAGTAGTGTATTAAAAACTAGGAGCTAGTCCCAGCAGATCACAAGACTAGGAGCTATTCCTAGCGGATCGTAAAAGACTAGGAGTTATTCCTAGAAGTACATAAAAGAATAGTAGTTATTCCTAGCAGTACATAAAAGACTAGGAGTTATTCCTAGCAGTTTTAGCGAAGACTAGGAGTATTCCTAGCACAGTTAAGGAAGACCAGGAGTACTCCTAGCACAGGCAGGAAAGACTAGGAGTATTCCTGGCACAGTGGGAAAAGTCTAGGAGCATTCCTAGCAGAATATAAGGAGCGTAGCAGGCGACAGGTGTAGCTAGACAAGACCAGGAGTCATCCTGGCGGTAGGAATACTTGCCACAGCCAACCACACCGTGCCAGCGGTGCGGTGCGGATTCAACGATAACCACAATTACAAAATCAATAACTCTCTGGCCATACCAACATCCACCAATCAAATTGCCAATAAAATTATAACGTATTGCACCAGCGCACAAAATAAATTCGTTGTGTCGTACCCCTACACATGAAATCCGGCTCTGCCGCAAGTAAGGATCAAAAAGGATCGTTACAAAATATTTTCAAATTATTGGGGAAAAAAAACTACCTCTTTCCACAAACAAAAAAAAAATCAATTGTTTTAAAAAATTTACTTTTGCATAATAATAATAGTAGTTCCGAGGGCCAAACGAGTAGTTTCGACAATTGTCTGTGCGTAAAAGAAATATTGATCCCAAAAACAAAAAAAGGCGTTAATCTGTTCCAGAACAAGTTCCAATATCCGTTCTGAGCTTCAATTCTGGCTTTTTAATTACCAAATTAAATTCCACGCAATTTCAAGAACAGTACATTCTGTGCTGACCAGGTCTTACCAATATCTAAACAGCAGAATAACATTCAAATAACAGCTGTGACGGAAAACATTGCCAAAGGACTCTAACCTGCAGCTAACGCTCCCAATAATTGTTCACGGCTCACAAAAGCCTTCCAAATTCCAATTAATTCTCCATTAATTCTCAATATTTTCTTCCTATTCCGATATATATCACACAATCAATCAGATTTATTAAAATATCCTTATTTCTTTATTTATTGATTTAATCCATTTTTTTTGATGTATCTTGTCGGCTTTCAATCCGCCCTAATATACTCGGGTCAGAACCCTTGACCACGCGATACCATAATACAACCCATTGATCCTGCTAAAAGCAGCCACAAATCCAATCGTCTCGCAGTGCCTCGCCGTTCCACATCGCCATCCACACCGCCGGCCCAAGTAAAAGTGCCGTGCGTTACAAATACTCGAAAACGTAGCCAATCCAGTTCCGCTACCACATTATCTTCGCCTTGCTCATCCGACACTACCCCACAGCGGATTTCAAGTCGCACTCCCCAGCGACTGCTCGATGCCGCCAACATGTCCGTGGACCACTTCATCGCCGCTTGCGACAGTCTGACCGTCTTTGCGGTCAACACAATGGGCTCCATCGAGGGGGACGTACCGGTGTTCTCGTTAAAACGAAGGTCCTTTCGAGCAGAATTCAGGCCGAGTACATGGCATGTACTAGAGCACTTACGGCTGATGGAAGCGAGGAGAGCCGCGCCGATTTAATGACCGTTAAATCTAAACATGAATACGCATACATGGGGTATGTTTGGTGCGGCACCAGTTTGGAAGAATACACTAAACAACTTCAAGCGTCTGATGCACCATCCGTGCCCCGTGACCCCAGGTCTCACTTGAACACCACGCACAACCAGGCTACCGTCTACATCCGTGTGAGATTGACGTGTTCACGGGAGTTTACAATCAATGGCCCACGTTCCGCGATCTCTTCACGCTTATGTATATAAATAACCCGAGATTGACGCCAGTGGAAAAACTGTACCATCTCGCTTCCAAAACGCGCGGCGAGGCAAAGGCGATCGTGTCGATCTCACCCCTTACTAATGAGGGCTTCCAAGTGGCTTGGGAAAATCTTCATTTCCGGTTTGAAAATAAAAGGCAGCTCGTGCCCAATTAAACCAAGATACTCTTCAACCTCCCTACGGTTGTCCATGAGATTTGTGGAGCCTTGATGGAGCTGCAAACTACCATCCAGGGGAGGTTGACCACGCTCACGCGCTCAGGAGTCAGCACAGACAATTGGGATGTCCTGCTGCCTAACGCCACTTTTGCTTTATGGGAACAGTCCATCCCCAACAAAACAGCTCTTATCGCGTTCTGGAGACTCTGCAAGATCGTCGTCGGCAGTTCGCAGACCCACGCCACAAGCGAAATTTCAGGCGCTGAACACACAAGTCAGTCAAATATGCAAAAAACGGCATCACACTTTACTGCACCGCGCCCAAGCCTCCGCGGTGGTGACCCCCAATACGCAGCAACCGGCTACCTCCGTCAACGCAGATTCGCCTAGATAAGCGGCATTTCCAATTTTGTGAATGCCAGTGCCCAGAAGCCTTGTCAATTACAGCTCGAATCTTCCAGAGTTTCTCTCGGCACGTGGAAACCACAGCGTTTGTCCTGCCAAACCTGGCCGGAGCGCTACCCTCCTGTCCATTTCCCAAGGAGGTTGATGGTAACCTCAACGAGCTTCCTTTGGACGATCCGCTACATTCCATAGAAGCTCCCACATTGATATGCTGATTGGACTATACATCTCTTTTCCCGTATTTTGGGAGAGCGGATCCGGCTCCCTCGTCGGCCTCGAAACCATTTTCAGAAGGGTACTCTGCGGACCCATGGCAGATTCATTCAAATCGACTACCCACGTTCTGGGTAGCAACAACGAGCTCCCTTTGGGTGATCCGCTGTATGTACATTCTATGTAATTGTGTCCTGTGCCATCACCTATCCTGGTGTGATCGCTTATCCTAGCCATCTACTCCATAATATTGCATCATTTTCTACAAAATTTGCATAAAAAATTAACATACATATATACCACATAAATTCACATACAATTTACATATTTCTACACATCTACATCTACACATATATCCATATACAATTGACATATTTCCACATACATATACCTATCTATCATCTATATCACATACATATATATATCTACTTACACATCCAAATCCATTTATATATTGTATACATACCGGCAATCGCGAGGTCAAGTGCAAGTGCTCCAGAGAAATGTTCCGCCGCTTTAAAAACTAACAACAAAAAGAACCGCATAAAAGCTCCGCTTGTAAGCTTTTTTACAAATTGCATACATATACATACATATGTTCATATGTATGTGTACCGGCTTTGGCAAACATTTATTTGGTGCATAGAAATTTTATTTCGCGCAAAATTAATTTAAAATTACCAAGTGCACAGCTGTTCGAGTTGTGCACAGTGACACAACACCCTCACAAAACTGAAGAAAATAATTCCGAGTGAAGTTATAATGAGAATTAATAAAATAAAAAGGAGAAATTAAAAGGAAAATTTATTTAATCAAAAAAAAGGAAATTATTTTTCCACATTTCAAAAAAATTTATTTAATTAGTTAATCCAAAAAAATATTTTTTCCACATTTCCAAAAAAATTATTTTTTCCACATTTCGAAAAAGAGAAAAAAAATAAATATACAATATTTATATTTATATCGGAAAAAATTATTCAATCCAAGAAAAATATTTATTCCCATTTCGAAAAAAATTACTTAATCCAACAAAAATATTTTTTCCACATTTCAAAAATTTTGCTTTTTCGAAAATTTTAATAATAACTCCGAGGGCCGATCGAGAAGTTTCGGCATTTGTGTGTGCGTGAAAAAAATTATTAATCTAAAAAAAGGCGTTGGTCGGTTCCGGAACTAGTTCCAATTTCCAACCTGAGCTACAATTCTGAGTCTTTAAATTATCAAATAAAATTCCATGCAATTTTAAGCACAGGCATTCGGTTCTGACCAGGTCCTTCCAATATTTATTGGTCTACAGCAGAGTAAAAATTTAAATAACAAGCTGTGACAAAAAAAAAAAAAAAATATTTAACAGCGTGACAGAGATATAGGTATAAAGTTTCTAGTAGGTCTACAAGGAATACTAAAATTTATTTGGTTCAATAGCTCGGGCGAGTCTATATCACCTTTAAGAAGCTTGTGCATAAAAATGACGCCAAGCATTATTCTACGATTAGTAAGAGAAGGAAGACCAAGTAAAAGAAGTCTACTAGAGTACGATGGCAAATTGACATTACGATCCCAGTTCAGACCACGAAGAGCAAAAAGCAAGAACTGTTTTTGAACCGACTCAATTCTTGCTTGGTGTGACTCATACTGAGGTGACCAATATGGGACTTAAACGTTAGTTTACGGTCCATCAGGACACCCAAGTCATACATCTCATTAAGACGTTCTAATGGTGTATTAGTAAGAAAATAAGTAACTAAATGCGGAGAAGTTCTATAAAAAGTCATGACCTTGCATTTAGTTGCATTTAATTTTAATAAGTTATTATGACACCAAAGATCAAGATTTTGAAAATCAGATTGCAATCGACAAGAAGAGGTAATGTTTTTGTAACTAAAACATAGCTTAACGTCATCTGCGTACATAAGGGCACGAGAGTAACTTATAACAGAGGGAAGGTCATTAATGAAAAGGGTAAACAGCAGTGGTCCCAAAATGACTACCCTGAGGCACCCCGAAGTAACATGTATGGATTTGGAATATGACGATTTAAAAAGAACCCTCTGAGTTCTATTTGTCAGATATTCACGAATCCAATTAATTAAAGGACTTGGAAAGCCAATACTATTTAATTTATAAAGAAGAAGCGTATGATTAACAGAATCAAAAGTCTTACTGAAATCAGTATATATGACATCAGTTTGCCTTGCATTTCTAAATCCTTCGATCGTTAAAGAAGTAAATTCTAAAAGGTTAGTGGTAGTAGATCTACATTTCACAACCCCATGTTGAGATGGTGAAATTATAGATCTACAAAAATGATGCAATTGAGAAGTGATTAATTTTTCAAAAGCTTCAGGTATAGCGGACAATTTAGAAATACCCCTATAGTTGGATGCTTCCGATTTTTTACTGCTTTTATGGAGAGGAACTATATAGGATTCCTTCCAGGTAGCTGGGAACGTGGAAGATTTGACAGACAAAAGAAAAAGTTTACGAATTGGCTTACATAAAGCCTCGGCGCAAAATCTGAGAACGCAACCTGGTATTCCATCAGGACCAGGAGAGTAGACAGGTTTCACTAAATTAAGCACGCTTAGGAGCGAACTTTCATCGATCGAAGGACTGTAAATGCAGTTAGAGCTTTTTACCTGGTAAGGATACGGAATGTCTGATTGATATTCCGCTGAGGAATAGGTTGTTGTAAAAAAGTCTGCAAACAAATCATCGATGGCTTGATCAGAACTCGCTATATTGTTTTCAAGAGATAAGCATGATGGATAGACAGACATTTTGCGTTTGGAATTCACAAAGCTATAAAATTGTTTAGGATTACTAGAAAATTCTAATTTACAACGCTGCAGGTAATCCTTATAGCAGAGCGTATTACGCGTCAAAAACTTTGATCGAGCGACTACGTAACGCGCATAGTCTGAGGAGCGGCCTGATTTCTTGTAAATTTTATAACACCTCGATTTTACATTTTTCAAGTTAGTTAGCTCCCGAGAATGCCAGGGGGGCCTATAGGCCGACACAGGGATCCTCAGCGGTACACAAACCTTAAAAAGCGAACCAAGAGTGTTATAAAACAGAGAAATAGCTTGGTTCATGTTTGAACAACTATACCGGGAAGACCAATCATTTTTAAGAATGAGCTCATTTAACTTACTAAAATTGGTCTTGCGAAAATTACGGGATTTAACCGCAGGACAACAACAGGCACCAACATTCGGTACACGACACGGAAGATCAATAGTTAACTCCAAAGTAGGATGAAAACTATCTTCAGGCAGGACAAGAGGGTTTATTCTAGAAACTGCACCATTGGTGGAATCGAGAACAAATATCAGATCCAAAGATCTATTATTCTTGTTACGGACTGGATTTATTTGAGTCAAAGATAACTCGAAAAGACCTTCAATAAAGCAATGTGAAATAGAAGGGAGCAACAAAGCAGATTCGTCAGTAGGGGACCATACTATTTCCGGTAAATTAAAGTCACCGAGAACAATTAACATGTCTCTATCAGACAGTAACGATGAGATGTGTTGGATAGAAACCAAGTGTTTAATGTACACTGCCATGTCGGATTGTGGCGGGATGTACGAGCATGTAAGGTAGACAGAGAAAGCCTTGAGACTGACCTTGACACTTACAAACTCAATCTCCTGGTTATCAGGAGATTGAATCCGGTCAGAAGATAACGACGAGTCAATGGCAATCAAGACTCCTCCGCCTACACGCGAAATGCGATCACACCTGAATATTGAAAATTTGCAGACAGAACATGCTAGCATCTGAAAATGCTAAAATTTTATAATCAAATACTAGACTATCTACATAAAGTCTAGGAAGCTTAGATTTAAGTCCTCTTACTTTCTGATAGGCCAGATTAAGGGACGAAATTAGTTTTTAGGAACACCAGCAGATGCTGATATTCCGGAGGCAATAGAAGAAGAAGTAGAAGGAAGCCTAACTGAGCCACGAGATTTCTTTTTGGCCGTATATTCTTTCACTAATATGTGATCCGACCAAAAGCTGTTACTACAAATGCAGTCAAACAGTTCAACCGGGACACTAATTTTAAAGGAAGAGATCTCCCTTGAATAATTAAATTTAAATTTTTCCACCGCTATTTTTGATGCTTGCATTTTTGTCTTAATGTAACCTAAGACGTCATCCGAAGAAGTTTCGGGATCAAGCCTGGAAACAAATATATGTTTCTTCGGTGGTACTCCAGTCAGAGGCCTAATTAATAGTGTTCCTCTAACTGGGCAGCTGTTGGCAATAACCAAAGAATTTGGTAGTTGCCCGGACTGTTCGGAAACTACAGTTTCATTCGTCTGTATAGAGAGACCAATTCCAGGAGAAACGGAAATGGCCTCATCTTTACGCCCACCCTGTGTGACGGGGGTGGTAAACGATATGAGCTGCGGAGGGTTGGCTGTGAGCAGTGACGGAGATTGCGGAACTGCGGCCGAGACAGGGATAGGGACCGGCAGATGCAGGGACAGATTCCGTTTACTAGTTTTCTTACGCTTTGGAGACTCATTCAACAGCTTATAGCTTTTGAACTCTGTCTCCAAAGCGTTAAACTCATCAAAGAGTTTACGAAAACCAGATGATTGTTTCTTAAACTTGTCCCTGGTCTGCCTCATGAATACCCTCATCTCGAATTCCACTTCTCGGCATGAGTCGCATCCCCATTTAAGACCACCTCTTTGCTCCAAACTGTCCCTCACTTTGGCCGTGTAGCCGGCACACTTGACGTGCATGACATTATCACACAGCCAACAAGTGAGAAATACGTTATGGTGGGCAGGGGGGTTCAAACACTTTTTGCTGGAGCAGACAGACATTATAGTATTTAAATATTTTATTTATTTTAAAGTGAAAGAAAAAAAAATCAAAATTCAATGAAAAAAGCCAAAGAAAAAACTCACTCAGTATTTAAAATCAAATTCGACACTTGACATATTGCTCCAACCCAACGCTAACAATAATTGTTCACGCCTCAAAAGTTCTTCCCAATTCCATTAATTCTCATTATTTTCTTTCTATTCCGATATATCACAAGATCATTTTAATTTAATAAAGATATCCTTATTTATTTATTTATTGATTTTATCCGTTTTTGATATATCTTATCGGCATTCAATCCGCCCCATACAGTCCACTCGGGTCAGATTCCTTGACCACACGATATCCATTCCATTCCGATTATGCCCATCGATCCTGCTACAAGCAGCAACAAATCCGATCATCTCGTATTGCCTTGCCGTTCCGAATCGCCATCCACACCGCCGGCCAAAATAAAAGTACCGCGCGTCAAAGATGCGGTAAAAGGTAGCCAATCCAGTTCCCCCGGCTCTACTGCACAGCGTTTTTCCACACGCACTCCCTCGCCCACGCTGTCCGATTCCAGCTCCGTTTCGATTCCGCGCGTCACTGTTTCCGCTTCCGCGTCGAGAACTTTAACCAGGTCCGAGTCTCAACGACTACTCGACGCAGCCACCATGTCAGTGAATCATTTTATCACCGCTTGCGACAGTCTGACCGTTTTCGAGGTCAACACCATGGGCTCCATCGAGGGGGACGTTCCACTATTTTCGTTGCGAATGCATTTGGATCAAACCAAGGTCCTCTGGAGCAGAAATGAGTCCGAGTACATGGCATGTACCAGAGCCCTTACGGCTGATGGGAGCGATGAGAGCCGATCTAATGACCGTTAAGTCAAAATATGAATACGCATACATGGTGTATAATCGGTGCGGCTCAAGTTTGGGAGAACGTATTGAACAAGTTCAATCGTCTGAAGCAACTTCCGTGCCCCAAAACGTCCAGGTCTCTCGCGAACACAACGCACAGCCAGGCTACCGTCTGCCTCCTTGTGAGGTTGACGTGTTCACGGGAGATTACAACCAATGGCCCACGTTCCGTGATCTCTTTACGGCCATATACATAAACAACCCGAGATTGGCGCCAGTGGAAAAACTGTACCATCTCGTTTCAAAAACGTGCGGCAAGTCAAAGGCGATCGTGTCGAGCTCACCCCTCACTAATGAGGGCTTCCAAGCGGCTTGGGAAAACTTGCAGGCTCGTTTTGAAAACAAAAGGCAGCTCGTGGCCAATCAGACCAAGATACTCTTCAACCTCCCTACGGTTGTCCATGAGACTTGTGGGGCCTTGAAGGAGCTGCAAACTACCATCCAAGGATGCTTGACCACGCTCACACGCTCAGGAGTCAGCACTGACAATTGGGATGTCCTCCTGGTGGCACTTTGCACGTCTAAGTTGCCTAACGCCACTATCGCATTATGGGAACAGTCCATCCCAAACAAAACAGCTCTTTCTTCGTGGGCTGACCTAAACGTGTTCCTGATCGACCGTTATCGCGTTCTGGAGACTCTGGAAGATCGTCGTTCCGCTCCAGTCTCCCAGGCCCTTCCCTCAGCAGTGCGCAGACCGGCGCCACAAGCTAGATTTCAGACGCTGAACACTCAAATCCGTGTCAATCAGGTCTCCTGCAAGCTGTGCGGCAGAGAAAACCATCCGATTCGCCTCTATCCAAAATTTACATCCATGCCCGTCCAAGATCGATCGGCTGTAATCAAGCAACAGAAGTTGTCCCTAAATTGTTTTGCACGCGGCCATCAGCTGCGGGAATGCCCCAGTGCCCATAGCTGCCACATATGCAAGGAACGGCATCACACTTTGCTGCATCGCGCCCAAGTCTCGGCGATAGCGACATCCAATGCCCAGCAACCGCAGACCTCCGTCAACGCAGACTCGGTTGAGCCCCCCTCGAACGTCCACAATTTTTTCGTTTCCACCCCAAGTAAAGGCATCCTAGGCACCGCCATGGTAACGATTCGACACCGGGGCGCTGATTTCCTTGCGCGCGCGTTAATTGATACCGGAAATCTTATTAATTGATATCTGAAGGAACATTTCTATCCGAAAGGATGATCAACCTGGTGAGACCTTCGTTCCGTCTCATTAATGCCCAGATAAGCGGCATTTCCAATTGTGTGGCCGCTAGGGCCCAGAAACTATGTCAATTACAGCTCGTGTCTTCCAGAGACCCCTCTCGACACGTCGAAACCACAGCGTATGTCCTGCCAAACCTGGCCGGAGCGCTACCCGCCTGTCCGTTCCCCAAGGAGGTGGACAGTGACTTCAAAGAACTTCCTCTGGCAGATCCGCTGTTCCATAGAAGCTCCCACATTGAAATGCTGATTGCAGTGGATCTCTTTCCCCATATTTTGGGAGAGCGGATTCGAATGAATATCTGCGGATCCCTCGTCGGCCTCGAAACCATTTTCGGATGGGTACTCTGCGGACCCATGGCAGGTTCATCCAAATCACCTACCCACGTTCTTGCTTCTCAAGTATCCGTAGCGCCCAACAATGTCAATTTGGATCGAATGCTTATCAAGTTTTGGGAGGTGGAAGATCTTCCAGCAAAACTGGAAAAGGATGCAGACAAAAAGTGTGAGCTGCATTTCCGGAAAACGTTCAAGTGCAGGAAGGACGGCAGGTATGAGGTCTCTCTCCCGTTCAAAGATCCAGAGAACGTCGACTTCGGGCACTCCAGGTCTATCGCCATAGCGCAATTCCTAAGAAATGAAACGCGATTGAGCAAAAACCCGATTCTAAAGGCCCAATATGAAGCGGTTCTACAGGAATTAATAGACTTGGGACACATGCACTTCTATCAGCATCATCTTGCTGTTTTTAAGCCCGACAGCACTGCGACCAAAATCCGTGTCGTCTTCAACGCCTCCACTCCCTTCACGAGAGGTGTCAGCTTGAACGACGCTCTGCATACCGGTCCTACCCTCCAAACAGACCTATTCGTGCAAATCGTAAAATGGCGGTTTTTCCAATTCGTCTTCAATGCAGACATCGCTCAGATGTATCGAGAAATCCTTGTCGCCTCGGAACACACTCCCTTCTAGCGAAAGAGACGGTAGTCTGTACGATTACGAACTCCAAACCGTCACCTTCGGAGTCAACTGCACCCCCTTCTTGGCCGTTCGAGTTTTACTCCAGCTGGCTCACGATGTCCAACTCGACCACCCAAAGGCAAGCAACATCCTCCAGCATTACATATCCGTGGATGACGTTCTAGCTGGGGCCCATACGAAAGAGGAGGCGCCTCATGCGATCCAAGAATCTCCAGGAGGCCCTTAACTCCCCACGTCGAATCACAAGGACGTGCTGTAAGCAATCCTTCGGGATCACGTTCTGAACGAGGATTTTCTAGATCTAGAAGACGCCAGTACAGCCAAGACACTAGGCATTCGCTCTAAGGTTACACTATTACTATTACGACTATTTCTTCTTCTTGGTAGTCACCAACCCGGCGCTGAAAGCATTAGTCACCAAGAGTGAGTTCCTGTCCCACATCGCCAAGCTATTTGATCCTGCCGGATGGCTAGCTCCCTTCGTGGTCCGAGCGAAAATATTTATGCAGCAGATTTGGTTGACCAAAATTAACTGGGATGATCCGCATTCGTCAGCATTACTTAAAGAAAGGCACGAATTTCTCCACGATTATCCAGGTCTCAGTAGAGTTCTCATCCCGCGATGGGTGGAAGTCAGGCCGGAGTATAAGTGGCAGCTGCATGGTTTTTGCGACGCATCCCAGCGTGCCTATGGAGCAGTGCTTTACGTCCACGTGACGCATCAGGATCACGTAAGCATCCCTGTGTCCCTGCCTCGACTTGAGCTATGCGGAGCGATACTCCTGGCCGGATAGTATGCGGCAATAGTCCCTGGGCTCCCAAATCGGATCGACTTCTGGACGGATTCACCATAGTGTTAGCCTGGCTCCATAAGCCTCCGTGCAATTGGTCAACCTTTGTTGCTAATCGGGTATCTTAGATTTCCAGCAATTTTGAGCAACGGACGCGTTGGCATCTCGCCACCACGTCGGAAGCAGACGGCTTTATTGAACGGTTCTCAGATTGCGGTCGAGCGCTGAGAGTGACCGCATGTGTCCGTCGGTTTTCCCGGAGGAAGGAGATCCTACCTACGCCGTCTCTCACCGAACAAGAAATAACGAAGACGGAAAGAATTCTCATCCAGACCACCCAACGTAAGGAGGAATACCAGGCAGAAATCCGATGTCTGTCCCAGAAGAACCCGATCCCTACCTCAAGCGCCGTTGCAAATCTACATCCATTCCTCGACCTCCTGAGAGCATCCAAATCTCTCAGCTACATTGGACGTCACCCAATCCTTCTTCCTAACGGCGCTCATTTGACCCGGCTTCTCATCCGGTTTACACACCAAGTTACGTTGCATTGAGGCAACCAACTCCTTTGGGCAGCAAATCTTATCCTGGTATTTCATTCCGCCCAGCGCTCCGCACATAGTGGTCTTTGGGAAACAGGAGAAAAAAGTTTTAAGGCGCTGTTCTACAACTACGATGAACGCCACCCAATCCTTCTTCTTTACGGCGCTCATCTGACCCGGCTCCTCATACGGTTCACACACCAAGTTACGTTGCATGGAGGCAACCAACTGATGCTCCGCTTTGTGCGTGGCAAGTTCTGGATTCCTAGGATAAAGAACGCTGAGAAGGCTCATATCTTTTTAACCACCGTCAGCGAACGCTGCTGATGGGTGATCTTCCCCGAGGCCGGGTAACGCTTTCGAGGCCCTTCACTTATACCTTATGGTATATGGAGCCAGGCTAACACTGTGGTGGAATCCGTCCAGAAGTGGATTCGGATTGGGAGCTCAGGGACTATTGCCGCATACAATTCGGACAGGAGTATCGCTTCGGTTTTTACCGGAGCTACCCTTGGTTTGGCGGTGAGGAGGTGGACGCTTACGTGATCCCTCCATAGGCACGCTGGGATGCGTCGCAAAACCTATGCAGCTGCCACTCATACTCCGGCCTGACTTCCACTCATCGCGGGATGTGAACTCAACGGAGACCTGGATAATCCTGGAGAAATTCGTGCCATTTTTTGAGTAGTGATGGCGAAAGTTATTCATCCCATTCGGTCAACAAATCTGCTGCATGAATATTAATTATTTGTAGATTTAATTTCTCCCTTTTTTATACCTTTGCAAAAAAAGGTATATTATTTTGGTCAGAAGTTTGCAACGCATAGAAGGAAGCATCTCCGACTATATAAAGTATATATATTCTTGATCAGCATGATGAGCTGTATGCCCGTCTGTCCGTCTGTCTGTCTGTCCGTCTGTCTGGATCAACGCAATCTCCTCCGAGACCCTTGAAGCTACAGAGCTGAAATTTTGCACCTAGACTTCTTTTTGCTGCAGGCATTGTATATCTCGGAATCATTCCGATCGGATGACTATATCATATAGCTCCCATAGGAACGATCGGTCGTGAATATGCTTTAGCCTCAATAACTTTGTTGTTTTCCAACGAAATATTACGAAAGCCGGTATTTGTGAGTTTTATTTACTTCTTAACATATCCATTAAGTTTCATCAAAATCGGTTGACTATATCATATAGCTCCCATAGGAACGATCGGTCATGAATATGGATTTCGAGCAATAACTTGGTTGTTTTAAAAGCAATTATCACTATATTTGGTATATCTACCATATCTGGAAAGTTTTATCAGAATCGGGGCACTATATCATATAGCTCCCATAGAAACGTTCGGCCAAAAGATTGGTTTTAGATGAAAATCTTGGTTATTTTAACAGCGATTCACTCAAAATTTGGTATATGTAAGTTTGGTATATATATAAATGTGTCTGTTGAGTTTTAAGAGAATCGGCCGACTATATGATATAGCTCCTATAGGAACTATCGGACCAAAAAAAAAATTTTGTTTTCTTGGAGCCACCTTCGGCATGAAAACTAATCATATACTTTCTTATCATTCTGGTAATTTATATATAATTGATAAAACACAGTTTGCAAAGGTATCCGAACTTCGGCGTGGCCGAAGTTATCCCATCCTTCTAGTTATTTTATTAATTCTCATTAAAAATTCACTCGGAATTATTTCATTTCGGTTTGTGAGGGTATTGTGTCACTGTGCTTAAGTCACACAGTAATGGTCACTCTACAATTCTGACCGCTATGTGATTTCTTTTGAATAATTTTTGCACTTTGTAATTTGGTGCAAGTAGTGTGAAACGAAATGTATGCAAATGCCGGTACATATACATATGTATATATATGCAGTTTAAAAAAGCTTCCTAGCGGAGCTTTTATACGGTTCTTTTTGTTGTTAGTTTTTAAAGCGGCGGAACAATGCTTTGGAGCCGGCAGACAATTATAATAGGTAAGTTTAATTCAATTCTGTTAATACACAGAAATTAATTGCACTTTTATTTTCAGCTTGCACTTGGACTTGTACCTGCACTTGCACTTGAACTCACGATTGCCGGTATATGTATGTAATATATAAATGGATTTGGATGTGTATGTAGATGTTGTAAGGAAGTTTTTCAGCCTGGGTACAAATCTCACTCTATCCAGGGCCTTTACTTACAGAAAATTTATAAGTAAATCTCGAGACCTCTGGACTTTAAATTAACCTAGACAAATGTGGGGAATAATTATTTATTTGACATGACAAAGGAAGAGAAAGGGGGAGGGATAAGAATTTTAAGACATAAAGGCAAGGGTCAATGTTCGATTATAATTTTATTTCTCTTTGCCCTAGTTTTTAACATTCTAAGCTTTCGACGCAGCTGCGGAAATGCGTGGCGCGTTTTGACTGGCTACTGATGAATCACCGTTATCCTACGAGCTTTTGGCGTACGTGACCAAACGTCTCAGCCTAGCTATGCTGGCACCGACTGTACCGGTGCGTCGGCGTCGCTGGCTATTGAAATGCGAAGGAGAGAGAAACAAAAGAAATAAAAAATGATTGCTCTCTTGTTAGAAACTGTAACCTAATGATGGAATAGAAAACAATTGCTCTCTCTCTCTCTTGCTAGAAACTGTAACCTAATGTTGAACTAATCCCCTTTAGTAATTAGGGCATATCGATTCTGAGGGTTAGCTTGTATATATATATTAATGAATGAGAAAAATAAAAACATGAATTTGTGATTCTTCACACTCCCTCCTTACTTCGCGGAGGTTGAAGAAACTGTGATACTCCCGGTAGTTGAGATGTAGACTTGGTAGGCTAGGCCGTTTTCTTCGTATCAGAACTTGCAAGGTTGGTTACGGTAGGGATGTGTCTGGATTCTGTACTTTAGTACTGTACTCCAAGGTATCTTCCTGCTCTGAATCCGTCATTCGGTGGACCTTCTACCGTTGCTTACTTCGGATTCGTGGATTTCCTTGATATGTCTAGCGTTGGTACATCCTCGCTGGGGAATGTTGATCGAGATGGTGATTTCTCCAAAATTGGCATCGATGTCTTCCAAGGAAGAGGTTAGCCCCGAAAGGACTGATATAAAGGGTAACATTCTAATGAAGGGATTTAGTTCATATGCCTGATTATGAAAGGAACGAACTGCAAACTACCTAACTTTGTCTGCCTAATAGTGTGATAAACTTAAAAACTAATATTGTAATTAAAATAACTAAGGTAAGATATATGTAGTGGTCGGCTGTTTAGTCTTACGAACAGAGACCCCCCTTTAGGAGGGCAGGGACGTTGGGAGATCGAGATCTCCAACAAGTGGCCCCTGTGAAATCTCTTCGCAAGGTTCGGCTCTGCGGTTGTCTTCTGTGTCTTCTAGGATTTCTTCTCGGCTTGGATTCTCTTGGTTTGGATTCTCTTGGCTCGGATTTTCTTGGCTCGGATTCTCTTAGCTCGGACTCGCTTGTTGTTGTCTGCTCTCGATCGCTGACACTCGCTGTGCGGCCGGATATTCCGTGTTCATCTTGGAGTCGGACGATGTTCCTGAAAGAAAAGTGTTTTACCTTGTAGGGACGTTTGAGTTTTGGTGCCGGCTTGGCAGCGAATCCCTCAGGGGCTTTGGACAAGTGTTGTCTTCGTTGTGGGTCGCCGTAAGGACTCTCGGAGGTCCCGATTTTATCTTCTCTAAGTAACCGGGACTGTGCTCTGTAAAAACGATGCTTGGTTGTTCGATCATCCTTCTGATTGATTACGTTCTCGGCGATGTCTGATATTCCTTGACTCTTTTGCATTTTGGTTTCATTGTCTTCATTCTCATGCTGTTGACCTCGTATCCTTTTGAAGGACGTATCCTGTGACGACTCCCTGCGTGCTTGGCTAATTTGATATTCTTGTAAAGATAGTATCCTTGTGAAAAATATTGCCTCGTTGAACGTTTGACTATGACTCTTCCTGGTATCCTTGTGACGCATGATGCCTCGTTGTGGTTCCAGCTTAGGTTCCTAGTATCCTTGTGACTTCTGGTATGTAGACTCTGCTGGTATCCTTGTGACTTTGACATAGACTTCTGGTTGCAGACTCCCCTAGTATCTTTGCATCTTGGTATCCTTGCGAAAGACGTTAACTCGTTTAATGGCTTAATGTAGACTCCGCTGGTATCTTTGTAGCATTGACTTCGACTTCTAGTATCCTTGGAGAAGGATGTTCTCCGGTTGTAGTTCGACTTTGATTCGTGGTATCCTGGTAACTGCGGATGCTGCTGTTCTCCTTGGGAAGGATGTTAACTCGCTGTAGCTAGACTTTGATTCCTGGTATCCTTGATAAGGATGTTCTCCGGTTGTAGTTCGACTTTGATTCCTGGTATCCTTGGGAAGGATGTTCTCCGGTTGTAGTTCGACTTAGATTCGTGGTATCCTGGTAACTGCGGATGCTGCTGTTCTCCTTGGGAAGAATGTTCACTCGCTGTAGCTAGATTTTGATTCCTGGTATCGCTGTAGCTAGACTTTGACTTGTGGTTGACGTTGTTTCTCTGGTTGTGGGACTTTTTTTCTTCGTTGTATTCTTTGTATTCTTGGCTGCTTGGTGTAGGCCTCGCTGATATCCTTGTAACTTAAGCTGTTGCTATCCTTTGAACAGGATGTTCACTGTTGATTCCTTTGTACGTTCGTAAATCTTGACTGCTGTTGTCCTTGAAAAAGGATATTCACTGGCTGGGTCCTTGGTACGCTGGTAACTTAAAGTCTTGTTATCCTTTGTTATCCTTGGTATTTGGACGGCTGTAGTCCTTGGCTGCTGGATGTTGACTCCTCGACGGTTCGATGTTGACTCCTTGACGGTTGAATATTGACTCTTTTCTCAGTATGCATTGGTACCATGATTTTATCTTCGAAGCCTCTGCTCTGCTAGCGTCGCAGCCTCCGCTTCATAGTGAGCATCCAAAAGATCCCGTTGGGGCTATGTCGACCAAAGAGAACCAACGAAACACCCTCATACCCCCTTCTCATAGGAATAAAGTGTGATAGAAACAAGCGGTAATATTTTTTTTTTTTCATCTCCTATACTTTATCTCTCCTGCCTTTCTTCTCTTGTACTTAGACTCTGTTGTATGTATATTTTTTTTTTTCTCTATGATGACTCTGCTGCTGTAGCTCTGTCGATTGTAAAAAAAAAATAATTCCACGTGGTTTTGGTTCTACTGTATTCTGTCGTGACTCTGTCGCTGAGACTCTGTCGATGACTTTAAAATAGTTCTACCGTTACTTTGTGCAAATTTTTCTGCTTGCTTGTGTTTCTAATATTCTTATGAAAATTCCGTTGCATATATTTTTTTTTTTTTTTTTATGGTGACTCTGCTGATACCCTGTTCTACTGAATTCTGTCGTGACTCTGTCGCTGAGACTCTGTTGATGACTGTATAATAGTTCTACCGTTACTTTGTGCAAATTTTTCTGCTTACTTATGTTTCTAATATTCTTATGAAAATTTCTTTGCATATTTTTTTTTTTTTTTTTATGGTGACTCTGCTGATACCCTGTTTAGCTCTGTCGATTATAAAAAAAATTAAAATATATGCATATGTATTTCTGCCACGTGGTTTTGGTTCCACTGAATTCTGTCGCGACTCTGTCGCTGCGACTCTGTCGCTGCGACTCTGTCGATGACTCTAAGGTAGTCCTACCGTTACCCTTGGCAACAATTGAATTATTTATAAAAATTTTTTTTTTTCCATCATATATATACCATACCATACCAATAAAGAAAATCCCCAAAAATATATTTTACATGTGAATATAAATAAATGATATAATATAATGCTATCATATTATAATATAATATAATGGGTTAATTTTTTTTCGATAGTATAGGGTAGCAATAAAATTTTTTCAAAAAATATGAATAATATGAGAAGGGCAAATAAATATGGTGGGGCTTTAATCCACAAAATTAATCCCTACACTAAGCTTGCCTAATTAATTTAAAATCTTTATCTAGGTCCCTGCTCGGGCGCCATCTGTGAGGAAGTTTTTCAGCCTGGGTACAAATCTCACTCTATCCAGGGCCTTTACTTACAGAAAATTTATAAGTAAATCTCGAGACCTCTGGACTTTAAATTAACCTAGACAAATGTGGGGAATAATTATTTATTTGACATGACAAAGGAAGAGAAAGGGGGAGGGATAAGAATTAAAGACATAAAGGCAAGGGTCAATGTTCGATTATAATTTTATTTCTAATTCAGATATTTCCATTTTTTTTTTGTTTTATTGCCTAATCTACCTAACATCACACTGTCCTATGAAAACAACAGGGATAAAAGTTAGTAACGTGGCCTCAAGGCCGACTCACCCGAATACAATTTCCCCACTCTTGGCGGTGATAAAAGTAATGGCTTTTTCCATAATTTTATTATTTTTCTTTGATTTGATTTACACTGTCTTTGCTTTTGTACCACTGTCACTGTGTCTTTGGGCTCCATGTGTTCACCTGTTTTGTTCTTGTTTTTCATTGTCTGTCTTATTTTATTTTTCACTTGCCGATAATTTTATCTTACATGTTAACTCTCCGGCGGCCAGAAACTAAGTGATCTTGCCATTATTTCTAACCCTTGCCTTTGCCCTAGTTTTTAACATTCTAAGCTTTCGACGCAGCTGCGGAAATGCGTGGCGCGTTTTGACTGGCTACTGATGAATCACCGTTATCCTACGAGCTTTTGGCGTACGTGACCAAACGTCTCAGCCTAGCTATGCTGGCACCGACTGTACCGGTGCGTCGGCGTCGCTGGCTATTGAAATGCGAAGGAGAGAGAAACAAAAGAAATAAAAAATGATTGCTCTCTTGTTAGAAACTGTAACCTAATGATGGAATAGAAAACAATTGCTCTCTCTCTCTCTCTTGCTAGAAACTGTAACCTAATGTTGAACTAATCCCCTTTAGTAATTAGGGCATATCGATTCTGAGGGTTAGCTTGTATATATATATTAATGAATGAGAAAAATAAAAACATGAATTTGTGATTCTTCATAATGTATATATGTGATGTGATATAGATGTATGTATGTGCATATGTATGTAAATGGTAATATGAGATACATGTTAATTTTTGTGCAAATTTTATAGGAAATGATGCAATATTATGGAGTAGATGGCTAGGATAAGCGATCACACCAGGATAAGTGATGGCACAAGACACAATTACATAGAAAGTACATACAAATTAGAGTGAAAAGTAGCTATGGAAAAAGAGCGGGAAACTTTTCACTGCAGGTAAGTATGTGTATGTGTGTAGTGACTATCGGATTACTTATTACAGGAGAATAGGCCGAACCAGACTGTACAGGAGTTGACTCGAGTAGATGAGGCGCAGATAAACTTTGTGGCAAACGCTTCTCAAGCGTACCATATATAGAATGCAATACGCTGTAGTGGACGGGGCAGAGCTTCATTTCTTAATCGACACTGGAGCCAACAAGAATTTTATTTGCCCCAAGGTAGCCGCTGGCTGCACCAACCTATCAAAACCATTTCTGGTGCACTGCAGCGGGAACCATAGAAATTAAACAACAGCTAACAGGTTCATTTATCCAATCAAACCACTCCTGCAACCAACACCAATTCCAACTCGTCATTGTGAGGTGCTGCACATAGACATCTTTACGCTAGAAAAACATAAATATCTTAGCTGTATGGATAAGTTTTCCCTCTTCCCGATTGAACACAAATCGGCATTACACTTGCGTGAAGAACTAGCTAATGTTTTGCACTATTTCACTGCCTCAAAAACACTGGTCTCTTGTGAGATCTTCTCAATCTTGCGATGTTTGTTTTCCGTATACTTTTATTCTTTCCTTGATTTTTCTTTTTGTTCACACTATTTGAATCTTTGTTTCACTGTCTACTTGTCACTTTGTTTTTTTCTTTATTATTTATTCTCCACTGTCTGTATGGTAGCAACTTATCTCGACGATAGTCAACAACTAAGTGATCTTGTCTTGTCTTTCAAATCTAGCCTCTGCCCTAGTTTTCGCATTGTTCTAAGTTGTCGACGCAGCTACGTGGCGCATTTTGATTGGCTGCGGACAGATTACCGTTATCCTATGAGCTTTTGGCGTACGTGACGAAACGTCTTGACATAGCTTGCCGTTTCTTACTATTGGAATGCGAAAGAGAGAAAAAGGCCTACATTTTCAAAGCTATCGTTAAACGGCAACCTATTGATGAACTAATCCCCTTTAATAAATAGAGTATATTAATTCTGAGGGTTAGCTTAGTGCAATTTATATATTAACATAAGAAAACAAAAATTTGTGATTCCTCTTACACCCTCCTTACTTTGCGGCAAAAGAAATTGATATACTCCACGCGGATGCGATAGGCCAGGCCGTTTTCTTCATACCGGAACCTGCACGTTTTGTTGCGATCCGGAAGTGTCTGGAGCCTGTGCATCAATGTCCAGGGCATTCTTCTGTTTGGCGTCATCACTCCGCCATTCTGTGGAAGGCGGCTACGTCGGTGGGCTCTTCCACAAAATAAAGATAGCTCCGGGAACGTTCAAAGACGCCATGTTAAAGCGACCCACTGGGTCGTATGGATGATCGTTTTTTCTCCTGTTTCTTCGTCCACAGGGAAGTTTGTAGGAGGGCTCTCGGGAGGGAAGCGTGCCTAGGGGCGAGTCGGGGCTGCTGATGAGGAGTGAGTAGAACTCGTGGTCGTCACTAAAACTCGGACTAGGGGAGGTGTGATGTTCCCACGATAACGGGAGAATCGTCCATCCCAAGGCACTTCTTCGTCGTCTTTCATAGGCTTGTCTGCGTTGTCCATAAACTTTGCCAAATCGCGAACTTGAGGAAGTCGCATTATCGACCTTATCATCGGGCGATCCGGTGCTTCGATGAAACGGAAGCATCTTTCTACGTGACGTTCTTCCTTATCCATCAATTGACCAGGTCTAGGTTTCGTTGGTGAAATGGGCGGAATCCTTTGCTCGTCCACCGGAGGAGAGTCGGGATAGAGTATCTAGTGCAGCGACTTTATAAAAGCTGCTTGAGTGCGAGGATCTCTCCAGAATCTCTCTTTCCCCGTCCGAATTGGCGGCCTCAATAATCATAGTTTCTAGCGGTGAGCCTTGCTGGGTTGTACGTTGGCTTTCCGGTGCGGATGCTGCGGAAGTTCCTCCGATGATAGGCTTAGGTGACTCTGGCGGTGGTCAGGCTCTGGTAGAGTACAGCAATGTGGATGCAGCTATCTCTTCAAAATCCGCGGTGATGGCCTCTATTAGGGGCGCTAGCCCGGTCAAGATCGATCTAGTGTGGGTTCACATTCTAATGAAGGGAATTAGTTCATATGCTTGTTTTTTGGAAAGAAACGAGCTATAAACTACCTGACTTTACCTGCCCAATAGTGTGATTTACAAACGTGTGATGAACTTACAAATTAATATTATTGCCACGATAACTAATTACTACTAAGATAACTAAGATAAGATATACGTAGTTGGAAGCTGGGCTACCTTGCCAACAGGGACTCCCTTTAAGAGGGCAGGGACGTTGGGAGATCGAAATCTCTAACAAGTGGCCCCTGAAAAATCTCTTCGCAAGGTTCGGCTCTGCGGTTGTCTTTTGAGGCATGGTTCTTCTTGGCGTGGATTCTCTTGGTGATACGGCTTAATTTCGCTAACACTGGCTGTGCGGCAGGATCTTCCGATGTTCCTGGAAATAAAGAATTTTACCTTGAAGGGACCTTCAAATTTCGGTGCCAACTTGGCAGCTAATCCATCGGCGGCTTTGGATAGATGATGTCTTCGTAATAGGACGAGTGACCCAATGGTGGGTCGCCAAGCTCTGTGTCTAAGGTTGTAGTAGCGGCTCAGATCCTAAGATGCTTTCTGAATGTTTCCTTGTGCTAGTTTATGAACGTCGTCCATTCGTTTGATTCTGCTTTCAGGAAACCAAGGTGTAGATCATGGCTTATTTTGCTCCACCTTGTACTTCTGGCATGGGAGGCAATTCAACACATAATGATTGACATCTCGAAAATAACTAGGCCAATAGTAGCGTTGATTATTCCTAGATGGCCTGCCGTAGGATCATCAGGGCATTCGCGTAAGACTCGTTTCCTATAGTCTTTGGCCACACAAAGTTTCCAGGGTCGAGACCCGAAGGTCTTCGTCATCTGGGTGATGATTCATTCTGCGATAAATTTGATTTCCTTCGTACAAATAGTTTGGCATCTGTTCTGGGTGTTTTTCCAATTGGTTTTTTAACGTCGTCCACCAGGTACATTTGGGCGTAGTATCCTGTGATATTTATAGTACTAATAGAGGCTGTCGGAAGAGGGCATCGGCAACAACGTTTAGTTTTTCTCGGCGATAGTGTATATCAAACTATCCGCGCATTTTCCTGATTGCCCAAACTATGGCAAGGCATTCCTTTTCCATGGCAGAGTAATTTTCTTCGGCTGGTAACAATCTTCTGCTGGCATAAGCGATGACTCGTTCTGCTCCATCCAATCGTTGAGTGAGGTCCGCTCCTAGTCCATAGGCTTCCATTTGTAAAGAGAATTTTTCCCGAAAATCGGGACACGCCAAGACGGGTGCTGAGGTTAAGCTGGTTTTTAGTTGTTCGAAGGCTTGTTGCTGTTTTGTATCCCAGTGCCACTTGGTGTTCTTCTTGAGCAGCGAAGTTATCGGTTGGACCACATTAACGAAGTCCGAAACAAATCTGCGGTACCACGAAGCAATCCCTAAACATCGACTGAGTTGATGCACATTGGTGGGCGGTGATAATTCCCTAACTGCTGCTATTTTCTCGGTATCCGTGTGCATACCGTGTTCGCTGATGACATGACAAAGGAACTGAGGACGTCTTTTGAAGCATTAGCACTTCGTTTGGTTGATTCGTAAGTTGGTTGCTCTTAGTCGTCGAAAGACTTCTTGAAGGTGGGCCATGTGATCCTCCAGAGTTCGCCCGATGACGATTATATCGTCGAGATAGGCAAAGGCGTGGGGGCCCATCTCGGGTCCGATTACGCTGTCGACCGCTCGCCGGAATGCATGACTTTCCAGTAAAATAAGCCTCTTCCTGAAATGGTTGCTGGTTAACATGATGCCAACTGTAGTATGGAAATCAGCACAATACTTATTACGTGTATGTACATTTATAACGGGCATGTATATTTAATATTATTTCGGTTATAGGGTATTACACGGACACCCAAATAAATATTAAACGACACTGTGTAGTCAGATGTACATTTGGTAAGATTTGAGTTAGGGTATTACCCGGACACTGCGTCGAGATAGGCAAAGACGTGGGGGCCCATCTCGGGTCCGATTACGCTGTCGACCGTTCGCCGGAATGCATGACTTTCCAGTGAAATAAGCCTCTTCCTGAAATGGTTGCTGGTTAACATGATGCCAACTGTAGTATGGAAATCAACACAACACTTATTACGTGTATGTACATTTATAACGGGCATGTATATTTAATATTATTTCGGTTATAGAGTATTACCCGGACACCCAAATAAATATTAAACGACACTGTGTAGTCAGATGTACATTTGGTAAGATTTGAGTTGGGGTATTACCCGGACACTGAAATGGTTGCTGGTTGACATGATGCCAGCCGTTCCATGGAAACCAACGCAACACTTATTACGTGTATGTATTACGGGCACCGAAATTAATGATGACCACTGTGCACTTTACATTACACTACAACAAGTAATAAACATTTATACTTTTGACAATACAAAGAAATACACTCAGACAAAAAAGGGAGGGAACAAGCATTTGACATTTACTATTCATGATTTTATTTCTAACCTCAAATTCCAATTTCAATCGATTTCTTAACCTAATCTAGGAGGATGTAATAAGGGAGAAGGAAGGCCTTTTGGGCGACTTATCCGCTGTCGTTTTTTGTGAAAGATATACTTTTGGATTTTTCTTGTGTATTTATATATATTCCTTGCATATATTTTACTTTTGTGTCCACTGCCTTTGTTTAACTAGTTTTTATTTTTCTTTTATCACTGTCACCGTAAGTATGTTTAGGTTTCTGCCTTTGCCCTGGTTTCGCATTGTTCTAAGCTTTCGACGCAGCTTCAAAAGTACGTGGCGTGCTTTCATTGACTGTTAACAAGTAACCGTTGATTCACTGACATGGTGGCTGCGTCGAGAAGACGTTGACCTGGTTAAAGTTCTCGACGCGGGAGCGGAAACAGTGACGCGCAGAATCGAAAGGGAGCTGGAATCGGACAGCGTGGGCGAGGGAGTACGAGTGGAAATCCGCTGTGGAGTAGTGCCGGGGGAGTGTGGTAGCGGAACTGGATTGGCTACGTTTTACAGTATCTGGAAGGCGGGGTACTTTTACTTTGGCCGGCGGTGTGGATGGCGATGGGGAAAGGCTAGGCACTGCGAGACGATCGGATTTGTGGCTGCTTTTAGCAGGATCAATGGGCATGATCGGAATTGAAGGATATCGTGTGGTCAAGGAATCTGACCCAAGTGGACTGTATGGGGCGGATTGGATGCCGACAAGATATATCAAAAACGGATAAAATCAGTAAATAAAATAAATAAGGATATTTTATTAAATTTAATTGATTTTATGATATATCGGAATAGAAAGAAAATAATGAGAATTAATAGAATTAAGAAGAATTTTTGTGAGGCGTGAACAATTATTGCCAGCGTTGGGTTAAAATCCTTAAGCAATATTTCTTTTTATCACAGCTTGTTATTTAAATTTTCACTCTGCTGTAGACCAATAAATGTTGGAAGGACCTGGTCAGAACTTAAAATTGCGTGGAATTTTATTTGATAATTTAAAGAACCACAATTGTAGCTCAGGTCGGAAATTGGAACTAGTTCCGGAACGGACGAACGCTTTTTTTATACCCTGAACCCATAGGGTAAAAGGGTATACTAAAGTCGCTAAAATGTATGTAACAGACAGAAGGAAGCATTTCCGACCCCATAAAGTATATATATTCTTGATCAGCATCAATAGTAGTGTCGATTGAGACATGTCCGTCTGTCCGTCCGTCCGTCTGTCCGTCCGTCCGTATGAACTCACATCTCAGAGACTACAACAGCTAGAGCAACCAACCATTTGGTGTCAGCATTCGTGTAGTGTCTACGCAGATCAAGTTTCTTTCAAATTTTTGTCACGCCCACATCCGCCCCCGCAATTTAGGAAAAACGAATAACTAGAGTTAGATTAAAGGTAGCGTATTCTTATTTGGCACACCCAATAATATGGCCAAAAGGTATCAGCTGACCAAATTTTATTAAAATCGGACAAGAAATATGGAGATATATCATGACAAATACAAATGCCCAGTGCGACATTGCGTAGTAAGTGTGAGCGAGATAGCATGCGTTCGTTGCTGCCGCTTGTGAGGAGAGTTTTAGTTTGATTTAATACAGTTACTCTACTTGGTACAGGGTATACTCAAAAACGGCAGGGACGACTTGCTTGCTTCATTTTTTTTTTTGAAATTAATAATTTTTTTACGCACACACGAATGCCGAAACTACTCGATCGGCCCTCGGAGTTATTATTTTTGATTAAATAATTTTTAAAATGTGGCAAATATTTCTTTTTGAATAAAATATTTTTTTTTTTTGAAACGTAGAAAAAATATTATTTTTTTAACTAATTAAAATTTTTTAATTTCCTCTTTATACCTTTGCAAAAAAGGTATATTAATTTTGGTCAGAAGTTTGCAACGCATAGAAGGAAGCATCTCCGACTATATAAAGTATATATATTCTTGATCAGCACGATGAGCTGAGTTCATTTAGCCCTGTCCGTATGTCCGTCTGTCCGTCTGTCTGTCTGTCCGTCTGTCCGTCCGTCCGTCTGTCCGTCTGTCTGGATCAACGCAATCTCCTCCGAGACCCTTAAAGCTACAGAGCTGAAATTTTGCACCTAGGCTTCTTTTTGCTGCAGGCATTGTATATCTCGGAATCATTCCGATCGGATGCCTATATCATATAGCTCCCATAGGAACGATCGGTCGTGAATAAGCTTTAACCTCAATAACTTTGTTGTTTTCCAACGAAATATTACGAAAGCCGGTATTTGTGAGTTTTATATACTTCTTAACATATCCACCAAGTTTCATCAAAATCAGTTGACTATATCATATAGCTGCCATAGGAACGATCGGTCATGAATATGGATTTCGAGCAATAACTTGGTTATTTTTAAAGCGATATTCACATTTGGTATTTATGAGTTTTATGTACTTTCTTACATATCTGGAAAGTTTTATCCGAATCGGGGCACTATATCATATAGCTCCCATAGGAGCGATCGGCCAAATAATTGGTTTTAAATGAAAATCTTGGTTATTTTAATAGCGATTCATTCAAAATTTGGTATATGTAAGTTTGGTATATATAAAAATGTGTCTGTTGAGTTTTAACAGAATCGGCCGACTATATGATATAGAACCTATAGGAAAAATCGGACCAAAAAAAAAAAATTTTTTTTACTTTTAATTTTTTTTTTTTAGGGGCCACGGGCATGATTAGCTTTATATACTTTCTTATAATTCTGGTAATTTATATGTAATTGAAAAGAACAGTTTGCAAAGGTATCCGAACTTCGGCGTGGCCGAAGTTAGCCCATCCTTCTAGTTTTTATTTAATTAATTCTCATTAAAAATTCACTCGGAATTATTTCATTTCGGTTTGTGAGGGTATTGTGTCACTGTGCTTAAGTCACACAGTAATGGTCACTCTACAATTATACTCATTGAGGAAGATTGAAAGTGAAAGTCTTGTTTAAAATCTCTCCAGCGTTTTTCGCCACAAGTTGGGTGGCCCGTGTAGCTGTCACACAGTAATGGTCACTCTACAATTATACTCATTGAGGGAGATTGAAAGTGATAGTCTTGTTTAAAATCGCTCCAGCGTTTTCGCCACAAGTTGGGTGGCCCGTGTAGCTGAAAAATACAAAGTACTGCTTAGAAAGCGCATCTGGGAACTCAACACACACCTGCACTGGTTTGGACCTCTCACCTGCCTTGTTACTGCTACAAAACCACTTTTTCCTGATTTTCGACTGCCCAGGCTGTGGAGGAGCGGGGGTTGTGGCGTCAGCATCGACCTTAAAATCCTTCTTTTCGCGCCTCTCCCGGATTTCTGTCTGTGTGGGTGCATAATTGTTAAAAAAAAATTTTTCCTTTCTCCGATTAACTCCAGCTCTGGTTGCTGTGAGAATCTTCTTCTTTTTATCGCCACCGGACAGCTGACTGATCCAGTGTTGATCACTGGGTGAAATCATAGGGGGTCCCCCAAGCCCGGCAGGTGGCGCCACAGGGGTTCTCACTTTCAGTTTTGAATTCAAATTCAAAAATACTAACCGTTAAAATTCTAAAGGCAGCTAATTTTGAATTTTATTTTGGAGTACCAGCACCAATATATGGAGAAATTTGTGGCTTCTATGGACCAATTGCACCGTCTTGATTGCGTCGATGCTGACAAATCAGCTGAGGAGGCGATCTTTGGTAGGCGCTCGAGGCTACAAACAAAACCAGATAATAGTCCAGAGGAAGCACAACGAGCCTTAAAATGCCCTGTCGACACGGAAATTCCTGAGCTAGATGAATTAGGCAGACTTATACTCGAAATGGCAAACACCTTTAATAGGAAAGAAGATGGAAAGCCCCCGGTGCGCCACATTAATATGAGCACCAAACAGGCTATTGGGCGCATGAAGGAGTTACACGAAATGCTTTCCCTTAAGCTGCTGGCGGGCGACATCCCAGAAACTAAGAAAAATAGTAGCAAAGGGACTCAGACCACACCAGGGGTTAAAGCTAAAGGTGATTCTAACGCAAAAATCATCGCAGACAGCGTTAACCTGAGCGACACCCCCAAACGGCACAGAGAAGATGAGGCAGCACAGCGCAAAACACCAGCTAAACGGCCACGAAATGGTGCTCATTCGAAGACGTCGTATGCAGCCCAACTAAAACAGCAAATTTCCAACTCTCAACAGAAGTCCGTATCAACACGGATTCCGCAAGAAACTAAGCCCACGTGGCAAAAAGTAACAAACACGCGGCAAAAAAAACAGAGAGAGAGAAAAGGCAGATCGGAAACCATCCTGATCAAGGCGCAAGAGGGTTACTCCTACGCCCAGATTCTTGGCATGGTTACAAGAAAAGATGACGGAAAACTAACTGGAGTCAGAAAAACAGCCAAAGGGGAACTCCTGCTGGAATTAAGTGACAATGGCGGTGGCAATACCCAATTACTCAAAAACGAGATCAGCTAAGTTTTAGGCCAACTGGCCAACGTAAGAGCAGTTGGAGACGAAATTTGGCTTGAAGTGCTAGATCTCGACTGTCTGGCCACTGTCCCAGATGTAGTTGCGGCTATTGAGACTGAATTGGGAACCAAATCCACTCCGGCCGACGTGTGGCGACACGCAGATGGCTATTCTGAGTATGCCGCGCGAAACTGCGCTGATGCTCCTACAAAAAAAGAGCATAAAGATTGGATGGTCAAGTTGCCGCATAAAAGAAAGGCAAGGGCAAAAGAGATGCTACAAATGCCTTAATTTTGGCCACGTAGCAACCGGTTGCACTAGTAAAATTGATCGGACTAACTGGTGTCAAAAATGTGGACAAACATGCCACAAAGCCGCCGAGTGCAAAAATGAGCCGAAATGTTTCAATTGCGCAGCGGAAAATCGCACCGATATTAAGCACTACGCAGGCAGTCGAAACTGCCCACTGGTGAATAGAGGCGAAGAACGGAGAAATTAAAGTCAAATATGAAGATACTCCAACTCAACTTAAACCACTGTGCAACGGCGCAAGATATACTGGAGCAAACTGTTAGAGAACTAAATGTTGACATAGCGATTCTGAGCGAGCCCTACAGAAGACGTGTAGGAAATACATGGTTCGGTGACAACGCTGGGAAGGCAGCAATTTGGCTCTGTGGCAGAAATTTACCACCTGCACAAATGCAGTATGCTTCAAATGGCTTTGTGCGAGTCAAATTCAGCGATACTTCGATATATAGCTGCTACTTGGCACCAAGTTTACATATTCGCGAATTCGAGCAGATACTCGATCAACTGGCCACTTATGCAAGAGATAAGAGAAAAATTATAATCGCTGGCGATTTTAATGCCTGGTCGGAGCAATGGGGCAGTAGCCAAACAAATACAAGAGGCCGCGTTCTAATGGAAGCTTTCGCTGCTCTAGACATCGCCGTGCTTAACACTTGATCTGAGCATACTTTTCACAGAGCTGGATACGGTTCTGTAATTGATGTCACATTTGCAAGCCGGCAGTTAATTTTTTCCACCAAATGGGAAATTTGCAAGCGCTATACGACGAGCGACCACTCTGCCATCATTTGTACTGTAGGCAACTGCTCAACTCAAAGATCAGCAGGACTGCAGAGATATGTAGGCTGTATAAAATTGATACTCTAAATCCATCCGCCTTTAGGTCGGCCCTCGTTATCCCACCTCTGAGTGGTGACGCGAACAACTATGCCAAGCAAATTTCGGAAGCAGTGGTAGAAGCTTGCGACGCCAGCATGGAGATCAGCAGGAGTCACAGTCGGCGTCAACACTCAGTTTACTGGTGGAATGCGGATATAGCGGAGTTGAGGAGAAAATGCCTGAAGACTAGGAGAAGATATCAAAGAGCACGAGGTACGGAAATCTTCTCCACGCTTCAGCTGGATTACTCACAGAGGAGACGTGATCCTCATTTTCGTATGTACTTGATATTCCTTCGGTTAGGGTATTACCCGGACACCGAATAATATTATATACTATTAAGCAGTCATTTAGTAAGACTTCAATTAGGGTACTGCCCGGAAAATAAAATCCCAACCAAATGAAGTGATGACCACTGTGCAATTTGTACGTTAAACTACATTACAGTGGTTCCAAGTTCACGTGTATCCGTCTAGGGTATTACACGGTGTCGAATAAAATTAAATAAAGCTCAGTCGACACATATACACCCTGTACCATTTCAGATAGGGTATTACCCGGATACTGGCTGCTGGTTGACAAATTGCCAACTCTTTATGGAAACCAACTTATCGACACAACAGTTATTATAAGAGCATGTAAAGTTAATATTATTTCGGTTGGCGTATTACCCAGACACCGAAATAAATATTAAAAGAAACTAAGAGAATCCTCCCACATCTAATCCTGCTTCAGTTAGGGTTTTACCCGGACACTGTTATCTCTTTTTTCTTCTCAAAGTCAACACATTTAAAGAACAATCAATGCAAACAAAAAAAAAAAAAGAAAAAATTTTAAATAAAAATTTTACATTAAAAAAGTTTAAAAATCAAAGACGAAAGAAGTCCTACTTATTTATAATCGTTTCGATGGCACTAATGAGTTTGGTTTCTGACTCTGGGAAATTGACTAAATAAAGAAAAAATCATCTACAGTGATAGAAAAACTCATGTCATTCTTATATATTCTTGATCAGAACGACGAGCTGAGTTGATATAGCCTTGTCCGTCTGTCTGTATGACCGTCTGTCTGTCCGTCCATCTGCCTGGACCAAGGCATTCTCCTCCGAGACCCTTAAAGCTACAGAGCTGAAATATTGCACCTTGGCTTCTTTTTACTGCAGGCATTGTGTATCTCGGAATCATCCCGATCGGATGACTATATCTTATAGCTCCTATAGGAACGATGGGTCGTGAATAGCCTTAAACTTCAATAACTTTGTTGGTTTTAAATCTAACGCTTATGTTTTTTATTCTTTACATATTTACCAGGTTTTATAAAACTATATGACTATAACTATAACGACTATATTCAACTTCAATAACTTTGTTGATTTTAAATCTAATGCTTATGTTTTTTATTCTTTACATATTTACCAGGTTTTATAAAACTATATGACTATAACTTATAACGACTATATTGTATAGCTCTGATAGGAACAATCGGAACAAAAAAATTTTTTTTTAGTAAAAGGTTGGTTATTGCAGCCGCGGAAAGGGCGCCTATGAACGCTGTCACAAAGAACAATCATTCTATTACCGGAATCCAAGCAATCAACGATCGCAAATAGATCAGTCACGATCAAATAATCGTAACGCCTTGTGAAGAATCACAAATTCATGTTTTTATTTTTCTCATTCATTAATATATATATACAAGCTAACCCTCAGAATCGATATGCCCTAATTACTAAAGGGGATTAGTTCAACATTAGGTTACAGTTTCTAGCAAGAGAGAGAGAGCAATTGTTTTCTATTCCATCATTAGGTTACAGTTTCTAACAAGAGAGCAATTATTTTTTATTTCTTTTGTTTCTCTCTCCTTCGCATTTCAATAGCCACCGACGCCGACGCACCGGTACAGTCGGCGCCAAAGCTCGTAGGATAACGGTGATTCATCAGTAGCCAGTCAAAACGCGCCACGCATTTCCGCAGCTGCGTCGAAAGCTTAGAATGTTAAAAACTAGGGCAAAGGCAAGGGTTAAAAAATAATGGCAAGATCACTTAGTTTCTGGCCGCCGGAGAGTTAACATGTAAAATAAAATTATCGGCGAGTGAAAAATCAAATAATACAGACAATGAAAAACAAGAACAAAACAGGTGAACACATGGAGCCCAAAGACACAGTGACAGTGGTACAAAAGCAACGACAGTGTAAATCAAATCAAAGAAAAATAATAAAATTATGGAAAAAGCCATTACTTTTATCACCGCCAAGAGTGGGTAAATTATATTCGGGTGAGTCGGCCTTAAGGCCACGTTACTAACTTTTATCCCTGTTGTTTTTATAGGACAGTGTGATGTTAGGTAGATTAGGCAATAAAACAAAAAAAAAAATGGAAATATCTGAATTAGAAATAAAATTATAATCGAACATTGACCCTTGCCTTTATGTCTTTAATTGCTATCCCTCCCCCTTTCTCTCCCTTTGTCATGTCAAATAAATAATTATTCCCCACATTTGTCTAGGTTAATTTAAAGTCCAGAGGTCTCGAGATTTACTTATAAATTTTCTGTAAGTGAAGGCCCTGGATAGAGTGAGATTTGTACCCAGGCTGAAAAACTTCCTTACAGCCTTCTATACAAATCAGTATACTCAATCAAAGAATAGTAATCACCAAAATCATCACAAGTACTCAAACAACCAAAACCCTTTCAAATCTAAAAACATTAAAAATAATAGTCCAAGCGATACTTCGACTTCACACCAACTATTCAACATCGATGATGCCCAGAATTTTCTACAAAGTGCCTCACCCAACCCATCGGGTACTTAAATAACATCCGCTACGGATCAACCCTTCCCTTCATATATCTCACATTCCAAGGAAATAAACTAAAATTCCTTATAGATACTGGATGAACTCATTCACTCATCGATCCAGAGCTTATTTGACAAAGCTTAATAGAAAAAATAAAACCCCAGTTACAATAGTAGCCGTGCTGAATAACTATTCAGCTCAAGAGAAAATTTCACTTCCATTCTTTAAGGAATTCAACGAACAAGGAGCAGTAGACTTCTTGCTATTTAGATTTCATCCCAGTTTCAATGGCCTCATTGGAATTTACGTCTTATCCAGAATCAAAGCCAAGATAGATTTCGGCGAGTCACGACTAGAAACTCCTAATGTAACATTGACCATTCTAACACAAAGAAACGCAACCAGTAGATTTGAAGCAGGGCGATTTTTTCTGCAATACAACAACAATTAAGGATAATCTCTTATTATTCGAAGGCATTTATAAGGCAGTAGATGGTACTAGCTACTTAGAAGTAATAAACACTTCACAAGATTGTGAAGAATCTTGTTTTTGTTTTTTTCATATATTAATATATATATCCATAAGCAAACCCTCCAAATTAATATGCTCTACTTATTGAAGGGGATTAGCTCAACATAAGGTTACTGTTTCTAGCAAGAGAGCAATTGTTTTCTATCTCTTCATTAGGTTACCGTTTCTAGCAATAGAGCAATTGTTTTCTATTTCCCTTTTTTCTTTCTCTTTCGCATACCGATAGCCAGCGACGCCGACGCACCAACCACCACGCCGTTGGTACAGTCGGTGCCAGCATAGCTAAGCTAAGTGATTCATCAGTAGCCAATCAAAACGCGCCACACATTTCCGCAGCTGCGTCAAAAGCTTAGAATGGTAAAAACTAGGGTAAAGGCTAGAATTAGAAATGAGAGCAAGATCACTCAGTTGGTGACCGTCGTCAAGTCAAGTGTTGTTTAAATAACCTATTTTTCCATATCTAGTGCTTGTTTCAGTGTCCGGCTAATATCCTAACTGAAACAGTATTAGATATGGAAAATAGGTTTAGTGCTATTTAATATCTATTTCTGTGTCCGGGTAATACCCTAACCGAAATGATATTAAAAGGGCATGTCGTAGAAATAAATGTTGTGTTTCCATGGTACAGTTGGCAGCATGTCAACCAGCAACCATTTCAGTGTCCGGGTAATACCCTAACTGAAATGGTGTTGGTTGTACATACGCCGACTTAGTGCCATTTAATATTATTCGACATCCGGGTAATACCCTAGTCGAAGCAATATTAAATGCGCATGAGCATGGAACCACTGTAATGTAGTTTTCATATAAAGTAGCACAGTGGTCGTGATGCCATTTGTTTAGCATTTCAGTGTCCGGGTAATACCCTAACTGAAATGTTAACAACTGCGCATCGGACTACTTAGTGTCATTTAATATTTATTTCGGTGTCCGGGTAATACCCTAACCGAAATTATATTAAATGTGCATGTCATAGTATGTGTGTATTTGCCCCTTCTACAGTGTTCACCCTAAATGAGCGTCTTTAATATTAATTTTGTGTCGAGTACTAATAATTGTAGTGTATATGAAAGTTGTTGTAGATAATTGGTCGTCTCTTTGTTATAAATAATTATTCCCCACATTTGCCTATATTAGTTTAAAATCCAGAGGTCTCGAGTTTTTCTTACAAATTTTCTGTAATTAAAGGCCAGGGCCTATCTAGGGATAGACTGAGATGTGTACCCAGGCCGGAAAACTTCCTTACAAGATAAAAAATTTTTTCTAGAACAGCACCTACAAGTTACCCCATACAACAAAGAAGATTTCATTGAGTTGTACTCAATACAACCCGACTCTTATAATCAAGGGACTAGCACTGGGAATCTATCCGATATTGTAACAGACCACTTAAATATTTAGGAAAAAGGAGTATTTTTGCAAACAGTTTACCGACCTTTTCTATTACAAGGAAGACCCCCTTACATTTTCCAATGAAGTAAAACACGCAATAAACACCAACAATTGTGATCCATTATTCGTCAAGTCCTATAGATACCCATTTATACATAAGCAAGAAGTAAAAGATCAGATAAACAAGATGCTTGAACAAAATATAATCAGACCAAGCCATTCCCACTAGTGTGGGCTATGCCAAAAAAAGCAGGCTCATCGGGTCAGAAGAAATGGAGGTTAGTGATAGATTATAGTAATCTCAATGACAAAACCATATCTAATCGGTACCCCATTCCGAACATAAACGATGTCCCTGGCCAAATTGGAAAAACTTAATACTTTTCCACCTTAGACTTGGCCAGCGAATTCCACCAAATCCAAATGAATGAAGCAGATGTACAAAAAACTGCATTTACAGTAGAGAATGGACATTACGAATTTATCCGAATGCCTCTCGGACTCAAAAATGCCCCGGCCACGTTTCAGACAACATGGACAACATACTCCGCGACTTCATTGGTAACATTTGTCTAGTATTACCTGGACGATATAATAATATTTTCACTAAAGCAAACTTTAAAATTCAATTATCAAAATCAAATTTCCTAAGTAAAGAAATAGATTTTCTTGGACATTTAGTAACACAAGAGGGCGTTAAACCAAACCCCAATAAAATACAAGCCATTAAAGACATTCCTTGCCCTAAGAATAGAAGATATATTTAATCTTTCTTTTAATCTTAGGGTACTATCGCAGTAAAAAACTTAAGACCATATTTGTTCGATAGGAAGTTTACAATAGTAACAGGCCACCACTGACCTGGCTTATGAGCTTTAAAGAACCAAGCTCAAAAATAGTCCGTTGGAGACTCCAGCTTCTAGAATACGATTACGACGTCGTCTATAAAAAGGGCTCATAAAACGTAATTGCCGATGCGCTTAGTAGAGTCAATACAAACACGGCTGCTAGTATCAATGTAAACGACGCAACACTTTGACAGACACAAGCCACCGATACAAATATCCCTATTTCAGACAAACCACTAAACTGGAACAATACAATTTGTGTCAAACACAAATTAAGACGTGTCATTACAGAACCAAACTTCGATCAACAAACTATAAAAGACATTCTAAAAAGAACAATGAAATCTAACAAATTGCACCCAACAATATTTTCCATAAAGTACAATAGGTATATTCACTACACTTCCCACACCTACCAACGCACAAATTAATAAGAACTAGAATCCAAGCAATCCACAATCCCAAATGGGATATTCAACATCGATGATGCGCAAAATTTTCAACAAAGTACCACATAAATAATAACCATAGACGCATCGATGAGACACTCTCGCACCTTAAAAGAGAGGTTTATTTCCCACAAATGAAAAGATAACTCAAATAATTCGGAACTGCGACACTTGCAAAACACTTAAATACGACCTCCAACCTCCAAGAATCAATTTCGAAATATCGGAAACACCGCATAAGCCCATGGACATAATCTACATAGATGTCTATACAATTAATGGCAAGGTCCACCTGACAATAATAGACAAATTTTCAAGGTTCACTTGCGCATATATCTTATCAAACAGAAACAAATTAAATTAATTAAACTTATTAGGCACAAATCTGTATACAGAAGTTAAGGAACAACTTGAAAAGAAAAAAATAGACAAAATAGTAAAATTAAATAAAGGAAGAATGGCACCACAACAATTATCCTCCGACGAAGTAATCTTTAGAAAGGAAAACAGAAGAAACAAATTGACCCCTCGATTTTCAAAACAAGTGGTAATTAGGGACAAGGGAACAGGAAAAATCCAAAATTACACAAAGCCAAACTTAGGGTAAAACCCAAAACCCTTGTTCAATAATTTTCATAACTCCCATTTCTCGACCTACCTCACAGAAGCCTACAGGCAAATGCGCAATTCATCTCAACCAGTCCCCTGGACGGAACGTCGCCCATTGCCAGAATTAGTCTGGGCAATGTAAAGGATTATAAAAGCCTTTAAGGCAATGAACCATATTATAGATATGAATGATGAACAACTTAAACTTAAGAACCTAGTTCAATAATTTTTATAACTCCCAGAACCAACAATCAAGAACTTAAAATCAAACGAAATGTTTAAACTGTCATTGCCTAGAATGGCATCAAATGATTTTAAGGTACGTAATATAAAGAATTTTGTTTTTACATCTTTGATGTCGAATAAATTTGCTTCTATGTATTCAGTTATTCTGACGTTACCTCCTACGGATATTGCTTCGAATGGTTCTATGTTCTTTTTTGGTTTTGCTACTAGTTCAGGTTTAATATAGTTATTGTTGGAGCCTGTGTCGATTAAAACTTTTAAAATCTTTCCTTCTCCAAGCTTACATTCAATATATGGAAGTGAGGAGGACTTTATTCTAAAAAATGTATGTCAGATTGTTCGGTTTGTTCGTCACTACCCCAATATTCATTCTCATTTGGAGAATTGTCTGCAAAATTTTCTACTTCTGTATAATAATCATTTTCATATTGCTGGTTATCAGTCGAGTTTGTTTCCTCTAGCTGTGATAAGTCTTTATTTTCCTGGGCTGATTCAATGTTAAAATTTCGAGGTCTTTTTATTTCTTGTGTTGAATTATAAGGTGGACGTTTGACGAAGTCGAAATTCGGTCGGTTAGCATAGTTAACTTGCCTCGATTGTATTGATTTGTCTACGTCCATTGGTTCGGGACGAGGGAGAGGCTTTGGTCCGAGTGGACGAGCGGGTGCTTTGGGAAAATTATAGTTTGGTTGTTGGACGAATTGTATTGTATTGGATGACGTGGGCTATTGTTCTGAATTATTAGTGGGGATCGGAACAATTGTGGCTGACCTTTGTGGTTAACTTGAGAAGCGACATATTTTTGATTCCTTTTTTTGCCTTAACTTATTTTGTGTATTAATTTTTGCACGTTTTTATCCTTTTTAACCGCCACAATAAAAAAAATTAATTTATTTTTCTATCGCGGAGTTTCACTGTTAAAACGAATTGGCCAGCGGAGGTGGTAATATCGTTTACCCCTTTTTCGCACTTAGAATTTACTTTTTTATCGCGCAGGATGGTCCCTGCTCGGGCGGCAGTTAAAAACAATTTTATTTATTGTTTTATTTTATATCGCAGAAATGCGACTTCTTTATTTAATTTTTTAAGTGAAACTGCCTATCACTACCAATTTGGAAGCTTAAATATTTAAATGGCGGCGGCAGCGTCAGAAGCGTCGGCGGTTGCGGGTGTTGTTTCGCAACTTTCTTTAGAATTATGTAGTGCAGACCTTAGCTTAGCACTTTTGGCCTGGCACGTTGCAGCGTGTCATTGGTTTAGATATTGTTAACTCTTCCACCCTTAGATGGACAATTGTCCACAATTGCTAGACGAAAGGCATATTGATAAATTGTAGGTTCGGGATATGTTCAGAGATGGTTGAAATTTTTTGGCTGTTTTCTCCGATTGCCGGAATCTCGGGGGGTGATTTGGAGAATTACTTTTTTTTTTTTTTGTCATTTCGTATTTTTGAGACAAACACAATCAATCAGCATTATGAGGCCAATAGACAGACCTAGTAAGACTATGCTGTTCGTTGATGAATGTGTTTGTAGTAAGTTCAAATGTTTGGTATTATTAATTTGTAACTTATCTAGTGTCTTTAAACTAAGGACACGTAAGCGTTTGTCTTCCGATGCCAATATCTGTATTATCGGTGTGCGGGGATTTATATCTGTTTCTTCCATGTTGGAAAATACTCGGTTGTTAATCATAACTGAACAATTGTGGTATTTTATCAATAGTGTACCATATACAATTTTATCAATATTTTCGTATTTTATTCTGCCTTGGAAGTTGCTTAGCAAAATGGTGTCTTCTTGAATCTCTTCGACGCTCTCGATGTGGTCTGCATCGCTGTAATCGCATACCGAATTTTTACCTAATAGAAGTCTGGGACTACAATCATTTAATCTTAAATCTACTAAATTTTATGTTTACAAATTTTTCTGTTTTTATACTTCTTACAATCTGTTCTTAATCCTAACATGGTATTTTTATGCTTGAATATTTCTTTAAATTGTAGATGGACAATTGTGTTTTCTCTGATTATGGGCCTGATGACGAGATTATCGTAATTTTCTTTTTCAATATTGGGTATTTTAATGATGTAAAGAATTATGGTATTATTATGTAAAACGGATATGTCTGCAAATTCTAACATTTCATCTACTGACAAATTTATTTCTGCTTTATTTATTTGATTTTGTATTACATTTGAATCGTTTTCACTTACTAGAATGGTATTTATAATATTCAACTTTGCCCATTGTATGGCGTATTTTATATTAGTTATTTCTTCTTTGACGAGACGTGTTTGTGTTTGGCGTTAGTTAGTACATTGTTAATTTGTGTTAGATTGTTTATGCGTTCTTGAAATTGTGTGTTGATGATTGTTTGTTGGTTATTATTTTGGATAAGGTTATTTAAATTACTTTCTATAGCTACTAGGTCATCATGGTCAGGAGAGCCTGCCACAAATTTCCAGGCTGCGCCTAGAACATTTATTGATCTTGTTTGTCTAGTTTTATTTGGATACAATTAGGAGTGAAATATAGATTTAGACTGTTCTATTTCAAAATGAGATATGTGTGATATAGATCCGAGAATCTTAATTCTGTCTCTATGTGTTTTTCACGATTGTGTAACGCATTTTTAATTTGTATTAGGTCTATGAGATGGATTATTCTAGTTGAGAAGGTGGAGATTTTTCCGAATCCGTTATTGAGAGTGAGTATATGGCTGTTCGCATAGTTAGTCATTTCCACTCGTGCCTGTATTGGGATAAATCCCAATAGACGCATCGATGAGACACTCTCGCACCTTAAAAGAGAGGTTTATTTCCCACAAATGAAAAGTAAGATAACTCAAATAATTCGGAACTGCGACACTTGCAAAACACTTAAATACGATAGCCACCCTCCAAGAATCAATTTCGAAATATCGGAAACACCGCATAAGCCCATGGACATAATCTACATAGATGTCTATACAATTAATGGCAAGGTCCACCTGACAATAATAGATAAATTTTCAAGGTTCACTTGCGCATATATCTTATCAAACAAAAACCACTTACATTAATTAAACTTATTAGGCACAAATCTGTATACAGAAGTTACGGAACAACTTGAAAAGAAAAAAATAGACAAAATAGTATAATTAAATAAAGGAAGACTGGCACCACAACAATTATCCTCCGACGAAGTAATCTTTAGAAAGGAAAACAGAAGAAACAAATTGACCCCTCGATTTTCAAAACAAGTGGTAATTAGGGACAAGGGAACAGGAAAAATCCAAAATTACACAAAGCCAAACTTAGGGTAAAACCCAAAACCCTTGTTCAATAATTTTCATAACTCCCATTTCTCGACCTACCTCACAGAAGCCTACAGGCAAATGCGCAATTCATCTCAACCAGTCCCCTGGACGGAACGTCGCCCATTGCCAGAATTAGTCTGGGCAATGTAAAGGATTATAAAAGCCTTTAAGGCAATGAACCATATTATAGATATGGATGATGAACAACTTAAACTTAAGAACCTAGTTCAATAATTTTTATAACTCCCAGAACAAACAATCAAGAACTTAAAATCAAACGAAATGTTTAAACTATCAATAGGAGTATTAGATGAGAAGATAAAAGAGCTCCAGGGAAAAATAACATTATTCCAAAATTCATTTTAAATATAACAGAAATCGAATATTTAAAATCATTCTTTAAAATCCAAAGTATAAACCTAGATCTATAAGAACACATATATAGTCTATTAAGACTTAAAACTCTCTGTCACGAAAATACAATTATTTTTAATTTAAAAAATCCCTATTTTTGAGGATTATTCCTTTACCTATAAACGGTACAAAATTTATTATAGCTCCCAATTTTGTTGCACAAAATAACAAAAACTATATTATATTTAAAAAATAAATGTATTAAGATAGATAATAAGACATTCTGCGAGCAAATCTCCAACAACGATTTCCCCAACAACAACGATTGCCTTAGGAATATTATCAAAGGTAAAGCAACCCCAAACGTAAAACTTTACCAACATTTTTGAACCCGAAAATGGGATGATCTTTGCCCTTAATACAAAGAACCTTATACTAGAATCCACCTGCGGAAATTCGACCGTCATTTCTGGATCCCTATATGTTCTCTGAGTATGTCGTCCAAAGCTCTTTGAAATATGGAAGGAGCATTTTTTAGACCGAAGAGGGGAGTCGTTTAAACTTATATTTTCCATTTTTTATGCAGAAAGCGGTTTTTTCTATATCTTTTTCATTTAATAGGATTTGATGAAAGCCACTTTTTAAAACAAGTACGGATAAAATTTTGTTGTCTCCTAACTGTGCTAAAACTTCGTTGATTTCTGGTATGGGATAACGATCAGCAATGGTTACAAAATTTAATTTCCTGTAATGACTAATCTATATTTTTTTTCTCCCGACGCATCCAGTTTATTTGGACTACGATGACTGGAGAGTTATATGGAGAGTTAGAAGGTCGAATTATATCGTCATCTAATAGTTTTTGGATCTGTGTTTCTACTTCTTGTTGTAAAGACATGGAGTATGGATAATGCGTGGAATGTACTGGAGCATCTGTGGTGGTTTTGTAATGCTTATGCTTTGTTCTTTGGTCATATGTTCGGTTCGGATGGTTAGATTATTAACTGCTTATATTAATTTTTCTTTAATTGGAATGTTGAATCTGTTTTCAAGAGTTACGAATTTTTCTTTGGAAAAGATTACTGCGTTTAATTGCTTAAGACTGTCATTGCCTAGAATGGCATCAAATGATTTTAAGGTACGTAATATAAAGAATTTTATTTTTACATCTTTGATGTCGAATAAATTTGCTTCTATGTATTCAGTTATTCTGACGTTACCTCCTACGGATATTGCTTCGAATGGTTCTATGTTCTTTTTTGGTTTTGCTACTAGTTCAGGTTTAATATAGTTATTGTTGGAGCCTGTGTCGATTAAAACTTTTAAAATCTTTCCTTCTCCAAGCTTACATTCAATATATGGAAGTGAGGAGGACTTTATTCTAAAAAATGTATGTCAGATTGTTCGGTTTGTTCGTCACTACCCCAATATTCATTCTTATTTGGAGAATTGTCTGCAAAATTTTCTACTTCTGTATAATAATCATTTTCATATTGCTGGTTATCAGTCGAGTTTGTTTCCTCTAGCTGTGATAAGTCTTTATTTTCCTGGGCTGATTCAATGTTAAAATTTCGAGGTCTTTTTATTTCTTGTGTTGAATTATAAGGTGGACGTTTGACGAAGTCGAAATTCGGTCGGTTAGCATAGTTAACTTGCCTCGATTGTATTGATTTGTCTACGTCCATTGGTTCGGGACGAGGGAGAGGCTTTGGTCCGAGTGGACGAGCGGGTGCTTTGGGAAAATTATAGTTTGGTTGTTGGACGAATTGTATTGTATTGGATGACGTGGGCTATTGTTCTGAATTATTAGTGGGGATCGGAACAATTGTGGCTGACCTTTGTGGTTAACTTGAGAAGCGACATATTTTTGATTCCTTTTTTTGCCTTAACTTATTTTGTGTATTAATTTTTGCACGTTTTTATCCTTTTTAACCGTCACAATAAAAAAAATTAATTTATTTTTCTATCGCGGAGTTTCACTGTTAAAACGAATTGGCCAGCGGAGGTGGTAATATCGTTTACCCCTTTTTCGCACTTAGAATTTACTTTTTTATCGCGCAGGATGGTCCCTGCTCGGGCGGCAGTTAAAAACAATTTTATTTATTGTTTTATTTTATATCGCAGAAATGCGACTTCTTTATTTAATTTTTTAAGTGAAACTGCCTATCACTACCAATTTGGAAGCTTAAATATTTAAATGGCGGCGGCAGCGTCAGAAGCGTCGGCGGTTGCGGGTGTTGTTTCGCAACTTTCTTTAGAATTATGTAGTGCAGACCTTAGCTTAGCACTTTTGGCCTGGCACGTTGCAGCGTGTCATTGGTTTAGATATTGTTAACTCTTCCACCCTTAGATGGACAATTGTCCACAATTGCTAGACGAAAGGCATATTGATAAATTGTAGGTTCGGGATATGTTCAGAGATGGTTGAAATTTTTTGGCTGTTTTCTCCGATTGCCGGAATCTCGGGGGTGATTTGGAGAATTACTTTTTTTTTTTTTGTCATTTCGTATTTTTGAGACAAACACAATCAATCAGCATTATGAGGCCAATAGACAGACCTAGTAAGACTATGCTGTTCGTTGATGAATGTGTTTGTAGTAAGTTCAAATGTTTGGTATTATTAATTTGTAACTTATCTAGTGTCTTTAAACTAAGGACACGTAAGCGTTTGTCTTCCGATGCCAATATCTGTATTATCGGTGTGCGGGGATTTATATCTGTTTCTTCCATGTTGGAAAATACTCGGTTGTTAATCATAACTGAACAATTGTGGTATTTTATCAATAGTGTACCATATACAATTTTATCAATATTTTCGTATTTTATTCTGCCTTGGAAGTTGCTTAGCAAAATGGTGTCTTCTTGAATCTCTTCGACGCTCTCGATGTGGTCTGCATCGCTGTAATCGCATACCGAATTTTTACCTAATAGAAGTCTGGGACTACAATCATTTGTGACGACGTACAATTTTGGGTACTTCGCCACAATGTACATATATATATAAGTCCTATAAATTAATTATAAGTTCATACTCGGACTTGTTAGTATTTTCATAGGAACTAGTTCCCTTAGAGCATCTCTAAATCAGACCACCGCCAATACACACACACACACATACACATACATCGGACCACCAAAGAAATGAAACAAGCAATGCAACGGGACTTGCCCAAAAGTCGCCAGTTGCTACTGCGCAGTTTCTATTGCCGCCTATATACATATGTACGCATGTCACGCCATATATATATGTATGTTTCTATGCATATATATATACGCATGTCATGCCATATATATGTATGTAGCAATAGGAATTGCAACGGGACTATCAAAAGAAGTCGACAGAGTTTTTGCGCAGTCTCTTTTGTTCTAGAAACTTCTAGACGCCCAAGCTACGCATGCGTTACGGTAAATGCATCGATCGCGTCATCGCCAAAATTCGGTGGCAACTTTTGATTGGTCGCTGCCGACGTCAGCGACAAAATCAAAGGCCAAGGGCTGTCGAAAATTAAATCGACAGATCAGTTGAGCTAGGACCGAGCAACAGACAAGTTGAAAACAAATAAAGTGCAGTGCGTGGATAAACATATTGAGCAGAACTAAAGTGTCCCCTACAGCTAATATAATAATCGCAAAATACCCTTTTCGGTAATCCAGAAGACCATAGAGACGTCAAATTAAACACAATCATTGGAAACAGAGCTAAACAAGGGTGTGTACAGCGGGTGAGTCCAATCAGTGGCCAACAGGGCTACCCCTCCCAGATTATTAGGTCAAGTGTGGTAAATCAATCTCATGTTAGATATAAGTAGTATTTTAGGTCCGAGGGACATTAATAAACTTTATAATGTTTGCCCCGAATCTCAAAACCAGTCTTAATGATTTATCCTCAACATTCCATCCTGTCATTTTAGTTCCCTCTATTATCTAAATGTCTACGTACTGTACTTGCATGTAGTGTATGTTTTTGTAGTATTTGTATTTTATGTAGGGAGCCATGTAAATCATATTAATCTTAGTCAATGTCCGGGTGACACCCTAATTGACTAAGATAATATGATTTATCTAGTGCTACCCGACTAGGAACTTTATCAGACCAATGTCCGGGTGACACCCTAATTGATCTGATGAAGATTCTTGGGCCATTAGTAGTTTGTTTGTACTTGTAGCGATTCTGGATAATTCCTATTTTATTTAAGCCAATGTCCGGGTAACACCCTAGTTGACTTAAATAATAGGAATTATTCAACGAGTCGCAACTGGATAATTCAAACAGGCCAAGGTCCGGGTGACACCCTACTTGACCTGGTTGAATTGCCTGGGCTAATCCCAACGTGTTTGTCTCTCAAGCCGATGTCCGGGTGACACCCTAGTCGGCTTGATACCCTTCCCTTGTATTTGTTAATCGTTTAGTAGAAGTCGATCACCCTACTCCTTTCCTTTTTCCCTCCCTTGTTAGGTATAGTTAAAGCAATCACCGATTAGAGCAAGCCAACTGTGGATATGGCTATGCTCCCTTTCCTCCGTCATCAAGTCCGGGTTTCTTACATAAATTTTCTGTGTAGGAAAGGCCCTGGGGAGACTGGGAGATGTACCCCGGCCGGGAAAACTTCCTTACAGATGGCGCCCGAGCAGGGACCCGAGACTTGATTGACATATTATTTTTTATATACATTTTTATATATAAATAATTTCTTTATAAAGGATTTCATCTGTGTGGAATAAATACCCACCATAACCCAAATCTTGCTAACCTATATGCCTAACAAAGTTCCCTTTCAGCAATATAAAAGAAATTTTTGAAATAAATTAATTTTTTTTATTATTGTGTTTTAATATATGCATGCTGGCAAATCACAGAGTATCCCAAGTGCACCATAAGTCAATTACATTGTTCACATACCCCGCATGAAAGCCCTGCCAGCGAGAATTGAATTTAAAAAGTCAACGATAGATCTGTCTAATCACCGACATAGCTAAGTCACCCAGCAGAGTCAAGATAGAGTAACCAGTAGAATCATCGACAGAAAATTAGTTTTAAGCAAGCCAGCGATAGAACTAAGTACAAAACCATCGTCATAGCTAACATACTCAGCAGAGTCACGGTAGAGTACTTAGTATAATCAACCCCCAGGAATTTAGTTGTAAGTGAGTCAACGATAGAACTAAATACAAAATCATTGACATAGCTAATAGACTCAGCCAAATCGTGATCAAATAGACAGCAGAATCATCGACAGACAATTCATTTAGCAAGCACAGTTAGAATTTAAAATTTGCAGGCAAGTCAAAGAGAAACAGAAAAACGCGGCAGCGAAGCCCCGTTTCGAATTCATGCGATGGTACAGTCACAGCAAAGTATCATAGAAAAACCAAAATTCATATACCGCACATAGCAACCAAAGACTCTAGCATTTTTTTTTTTTTGTCTCCTTCTCCCACACTGAATTTTTCTGATGAGGAACAGAAGGGGGGTCTCCTGCTTGGTTCCTATTGGTCGACTTCGCATCGCTATACACATTACCAATGTACAAAGCATAGCAGTAACGGCGAACATTAAAATAAAAGAAACTGCAATTAATAACTATAAGAATAATTGCAGCTTCTGGCACAAGCAGAGCAACTTCTATTTGGAGCAGATGGAAGTACAGGCATAGAACAAGAAGACCTCAAGGCAAGCAGTCAATCCTACTCCAGAAGAGTCACCAAGAAGACGTCAACCAGAACAGTCGATCCTAGACTTCAACGCAGGCAGTCCAAGGATACACAAGAGTCCTTAAATAAAATCAACAGTGAACAACAAGGATCGAAGTCAACAAGCAACCAAGGATATTCATCGCCAACCAGCATCAACCAGGATATTCAAAGTCAATCAAGGATCAACCAAAGATATTCAAAGTCAACCAGGATTAACCAACGATCTTCAAAGTCAACCAGGACCAACCAACGATATTCATCGTCAACCAGGATTAATCAACGATACACAAAGTCAACCAGGATTAACCAACGATACGCAAAGTCAACCAGGATTAACCAACGATACACAAAGTCAACCAGGATCAATCAACGATATAACAAACCAGCCGAGAATACTTAGTCATCAGTCCTCAAGGACACCCCGAGTCAAGAAACCTACGCATAGTCAACAAGTTATCAAGGATACCCAGGATAATTAACCAGAGCAACGTTCTATTTGGATACTCTAGCAACATGGGTGTCAAATGGATCACGTATCGCCGAAAAGCTGAACTAGAAAATTTCTTTACGGAATTTGGATTAACACAAGGCGGCTCCGTGGAAGAAATGCGCAGCCGATTTTCCAGTTTTGCCTCCAGAGAAGACCATAAACCCGATGTGCTTGCACGCCTAGCAGAATTAGAAGCCCACTATGGACAGACGGCAACCATCGACAAGAGCCTGGATATTAAACCACGATCACGTTCTGTATCTCCCGCAAGGTGCACAGAGCATGCAATTGAGATCGAGATACCCAGGAATCAGGACATTGACAGAAGAGCCTCACCAGCACTCGCATGTCCACCACAGGCAACCACAGCAGGCATTTCAACTACATTACGAACCACAGAAAACCTCAGCCCATCGACCATAGCAGATAAAGTGTCCAAATGGGGCATTAGCTTCGATGGGACAACCGATCCACTTTATTTCCTGGAAAAATTGGAAACACGTGCAGTCACATATCGCATCCATACTGAGTCATTACCAAGAATGATGTCAATTATTTTATCCGGCCGAGCCGAAGGATGGTGGCAAACAAGCGGATTACTAGAATCATCCTGGCTGAGCTTCAAGCAAGGATTTCTGGAATTTTTCTTGCCACCCCGATACTTCGAAAAACTGGAGGATGCCATTCGAACCAGAAAACAACGCACAGATGAACCATTTAAACAATATTTGGTCGAGCTTCGTCTCATGATGCGAAGAGCCAATTATACCGGACCACAAGAATTGGAACGCATCTATGACAACCTACATCCCGAGTACCAGCTGTACACTCGTCGCAGAGATTTTCACGATTTAACCGAGCTAACACGGTTAATTGTCAACTATGAGTTCATACGAAGCCAAAGTTCCACAAGTTTTACAACTTCTTTTAATTCCCAGGTCAATATGTCCTCTGCCTACGACAACCAGGTTCAACAATTCTTAGATGTACCCCGAGCTGAGCCACGCAAGAACAGGATTAACAACAAATCCACCTATCAGCCTGGGGCTGGACGCCAAGCCAACAGATCTAACGTCTACCAACTGGCGGACACACGTGTAGATACTCAACGCGCCTGCAGGAATTGCAGTGAACATGGACATTTTGCCCACCAATGTACCAACCGACGCAGACTTTTCTGCTGGGAATGCGGAAGAAGAGGCATTCGAGCCATCGAATGCTGCAAACGTTCGGGAAACGCCGAGCGCATTTGTTTGAACGGGGATCAAGCAAAGGAAGCGCCAAATCATCTCCAAGTATAAGCCGACTTCAATTTGCTGAAGGACGACTGCTAGCATTAATACAAATCAATGGTCACGAGATAAACGCAACGTTGGACACCGGTGCTACAAGAAGCTTCATCAGCCATTCTTTGGCACAACAGGTATCAGCCACAGAAGACAGGAAACAAATACGCGCCGCTATCAACTTAGCCGACGGATCTCGCAAGGAGATCACCCAAGCCATCGAAGCCGACGTGTGGTTAGGAATATCACACACCAAGTTACCATTGTTAATTCTACCAGGCATTATGGACCAGATCATTCTAGGTTCAGATTTCCTCCGTGGTATTGGTACCACAATCCAATGCGGAGAAAATTTCATCAGATTGGAACCTACTGCAACACAGTCCAATGGAGCATTCACCCGAGTTGATACTATTACAGAGTCTAGTATCAGTCCACCAATCAAGTCTACGATAATTACCAGACGTGACCCACAGCCCAAGTTAACCACAGCTGAACCAACGGTCTACCAAAAGAACAAAAGCCCAACTGAGAGTTGGACCAGACGTGCAGCTCTACCTCCCCCATCTGACCATGCGATAAGGAACAACCCCTTCCGCAAACAAGCAGAAGGAAGCCGCTCACGTAAGTCAACGAAACTTAATTTAATAACCACAACACTGCCAGTGACCCCCGAAGATACTAAACCAAGTGAACCAGCAATGCATGAATCCCCATCCCCGATCGAAGACCCTAGCTCAACTCAACTTATAGAAGAATTTTTGGCACAAGAGCTGCCTAAATTCGACACTTTAAAAGGTGTCACCCACATAGCCGAGCATGTTATCACAATGAAGGACGACCGTCCCATCAAGCAGAGATATTACCCCCGTAATCCAGCACAGCAGAAGATCATCAATGATACCGTAGACCAGTTACTGCTAAAACGCCGAATCGAACCATCGAAGAGTCCTCACAGCGCACCCATCGTATTAGTGGGTAAGAAAACTGGTGACATGCGCATGTGTATAGATTTCAGGCAACTCAATGCCCAATCTATACGAGATGCCTACCCTCTACCCAGGATTAATCATATATTAGAGAAACTTCGGCACGCGAAGTTCATCTCCACATTGGACCTCAAGAGCGGATACTGGCAAATCCCATTGGCCAGATCCAGTCGCGAATGCACAGCTTTCACAGTCCCCGGTCGTGGGCTGTTTCAATGGAAAGTTATGCCATTTGGACTACATTCAGCAGCCGCCACATTTCAACGCGCTTTGGATAGCGTAATAGGCCCCGAAATGGATCCTTTTGCTTTCGCCTACCTAGACGACATCATCGTTGTAGGCAGCACACTGGAGGAACACATGACGCATCTACGAGAAGTTTTTCGCAGGCTACGAGAAGCTAACTTGCGTATAAACCAAGCAAAATGCAGGTTCTTCAAGCGCAGGATACAATTCCTCGGACATGTTATCAGTGAACAAGGAATTCACACTGATCCTGAAAAAGTAGCCGCAGTGCGCGAGCTATCACCCCCTACTAATGTACGCCAGCTTCGCCGATGCCTAGGCATCGCCTCCTGGTATCGCCGCTTCGTTCCAGAGTTCTCCAACGTCGTTCAGCCTATCACTAAATTGCTGAAAAAGAATGCCAAGTGGAATTGGGATCGTGAACAACAAGCCGCATTTGAAGAGCTGAAATCTCGACTAACTTCTGCTCCCATATTAGCTTGTCCAGATTTTAATTCCAAGTTCTATTTACAGACCGATGCCAGCGATTATGGATTGGGTGCAGTCTTGACCCAATATCAAGAAGGTACAGAACGAGTAATAGCGTATGCCAGCCGACGACTACTTGCTCCCGAGGAAAACTACTCAGCAACTGAGAAAGAGTGCCTCGCCATCGTCTGGGCAATACGCAAGATGCGCTGCTATTTAGAAGGCTACCGATTCGAAGTTATAACGGATCATCAGGCCCTTAAATGGCTCAACTCCATAGATAATCCAACAGGACGCATCGCTCGTTGGGCCCTCGAACTACAACAATACGAGTTCGACATCCAGTACCGCCGAGGGAAGCTAAACATAGTAGCTGACGCCCTCTCTCGACAGCCCTTAGAGGTGTTAAGCAGCATACAGGATACCCTGCCAAAGTGTACATGGTGGCGTAAAATCAAACGCCAAATCGATGAACAACCTGACCAGTTTCCCGACTACCGATACGAAGGTGATCAACTCTACCGTAAGAGAGATCACCACCCAGAAGAAGATGACCCCATTCCATGGAAGCTATGCGTACCAAAGGAAAACCGAGAACGAGTACTACAGGAATGCCACAATGAACCCACAGCAGGACATTTAGGAATCAGGAAAACAATAATCAGAATAGCCCAGAAATACTATTGGCCTGGATTCTTCCGTGACGTCACACGTCATGTTCGCAGCTGCATACAATGCCAACGATACAAAGTGGATCAAACAAAACCAGCAGGAAAGATGTTCACCCGCCAAGTCAAGGAGCCATTTAGCATAGTATGCACGGATTTTGTCGGCCCTCTACCCCGGTCGAAACAAGGTAACACAGTCTTGTTAGTCTTTTTAGATGCCTACAGTAGATGGGTGGAGCTCATACCTTTGCGTAAAGCTACCACTACTGCATTGGAAAAGGCTTTCCGAGAAAGAATCATAGCACGATTCGGAACTCCACGTACCCTCGTCTGCGACAATGGAACGCAATTCACCAGTAAATCATTCAAAGAACTTTGCAACAGAGCTGGAGTAGAACTTCAGTACACCGCGCCGTATACCCCACGGCAGAACCCCACGGAAAGAGCGAATCGAACTATCAAGACGATGATAGCTCAATACCAAGGAGAAGACCAGAGCAATTGGGATCAACTACTCCCCGAATTCACATTAGCTATCAACTCAAGCGTATGTGATTCTACAGGATTCACCCCAGCCTTCCTAGTGTTGGGAAGAGAACCACGTATTCCTGGAGCATTGTACGATGAAGCTACCCCTGGTCTAGGAACACCGCCATGGTCACCCGAATCCCGAGCACAACGCATGGCAGACGTATTCAAATTGGCCCAGACCAACATGCAGCAAGCATCATTAGACCAAAGCCGGCACTATAACCTACGACGCCGAGAATGGAGACCAGCCGTTGGCGATCTGGTCTTACTTAGACAACACCATTTGTCTAAAGCCGCAGAAGGCTTTGCAGCCAAACTGGCCCCGAAGTTTGACGGGCCCTACAAAGTAATCAAGTTTATTTCCAGAAACATAGTCCGCCTACAAGAAGCCCATGGAAGACAACGACGTACAGCAAGCATAGATGACCTCAAACCATTGCAACAAACAGAGGCCCAGCAGACACCCCCATGAATCAGAAGAAGCCCATGGAACACAACGACGCACAGCAAGCATAGATGACTTCAAACCATTGCAACAAACAGAGGCCCAGCAGACATCCCCATGAATCAGAAGAAGCCAATATACCAGAGATGAGTCAACTCACAAGGGCCACTTGATGGAGAGTGTGCTCTCCCAACGTCCCTGTCCCCCTAAGGGGGAATCTCTGCAACGTAACCCGAGGGCGCTTCGCGCCAACAGGCAAGAGTAATCATGAACAACGCTCATGGTTAATTTAAGTTAGTATGTAATCCTAGTTTTAAGATATTTCCCTTTGTAAACCACACTGATAGGGTAATAGGGCATCATAGTTAGAGTATTGCAAGTCAGAGTATTTAATATATATTTTTCCACAGCAGCATGGTTACCCCTAGTATTCAGTAGCGCCGATTATCGCATAAACTGAATGTCAAGCAGAGTTGTACCCCAAGCTGAGTTATACCACAAGCAGAGTTATATCCCAAGCAGAGTTATATCCCAAGCAGAGTGATACCACAAGCAGAGCTACACTACACGCAGAGCTATACAACACAGAGTTATACTACGCAGAGAGTTATACAACCCAAAGAACTATACTAATCCACAGAGCACAGGAATCCTACGAGATCGGGACAGGAAAGTCCCACATAAATCCTAAGAACAACGATGCAGCGTTCACCCCGGCCCTTTTTCGTCTCACGCACTCCGAAGTAAAGGGGGGGTGTGACGAAGTACAATTTTGGGTACTTCGCCACAATGTACATATATATAAGTCCTATAAATTAATTATAAGTTCATACTCGGACTTGTTAGTATTTTCATAGGAACTAGTTCCCTTAGAGCATCTCTAAATCAGACCACCGCCAATACACACACACACACATACACATACATCGGACCACCAAAGAAATGAAACAAGCAATGCAACGGGACTTGCCCAAAAGTCGCCAGTTGCTACTGCGCAGTTTCTATTGCCGCCTATATACATATGTACGCATGTCACGCCATATATATATGTATGTTTCTATGCATATATATATACGCATGTCATGCCATATATATGTATGTAGCAATAGGAATTGCAACGGGACTATCAAAAGAAGTCGACAGAGTTTTTGCGCAGTCTCTTTTGTTCTAGAAACTTCTAGACGCCCAAGCTACGCATGCGTTACGGTAAATGCATCGATCGCGTCATCGCCAAAATTCGGTGGCAACTTTTGATTGGTCGCTGCCGACGTCAGCGACAAAATCAAAGGCCAAGGGCTGTCGAAAATTAAATCGACAGATCAGTTGAGCTAGGACCGAGCAACAGACAAGTTGAAAACAAATAAAGTGCAGTGCGTGGATAAACATATTGAGCAGAACTAAAGTGTCCCCTACAGCTAATATAATAATCGCAAAATACCCTTTTCGGTAATCCAGAAGACCATAGAGACGTCAAATTAAACACAATCATTGGAAACAGAGCTAAACAAGGGTGTGTACAGCGGGTGAGTCCAATCAGTGGCCAACAGGGCTACCCCTCCCAGATTATTAGGTCAAGTGTGGTAAATCAATCTCATGTTAGATATAAGTAGTATTTTAGGTCCGAGGGACATTAATAAACTTTATAATGTTTGCCCCGAATCTCAAAACCAGTCTTAATGATTTATCCTCAACATTCCATCCTGTCATTTTAGTTCCCTCTATTATCTAAATGTCTACGTACTGTACTTGCATGTAGTGTATGTTTTTGTAGTATTTGTATTTTATGTAGGGAGCCATGTAAATCATATTAATCTTAGTCAATGTCCGGGTGACACCCTAATTGACTAAGATAATATGATTTATCTAGTGCTACCCGACTAGGAACTTTATCAGACCAATGTCCGGGTGACACCCTAATTGATCTGATGAAGATTCTTGGGCCATTAGTAGTTTGTTTGTACTTGTAGCGATTCTGGATAATTCCTATTTTATTTAAGCCAATGTCCGGGTAACACCCTAGTTGACTTAAATAATAGGAATTATTCAACGAGTCGCAACTGGATAATTCAAACAGGCCAAGGTCCGGGTGACACCCTACTTGACCTGGTTGAATTGCCTGGGCTAATCCCAACGTGTTTGTCTCTCAAGCCGATGTCCGGGTGACACCCTAGTCGGCTTGATACCCTTCCCTTGTATTTGTTAATCGTTTAGTAGAAGTCGATCACCCTACTCCTTTCCTTTTTCCCTCCCTTGTTAGGTATAGTTAAAGCAATCACCGATTAGAGCAAGCCAACTGTGGATATGGCTATGCTCCCTTTCCTCCGTCATCAAGTCCGGGTTTCTTACATAAATTTTCTGTGTAGGAAAGGCCCTGGGGAGACTGGGAGATGTACCCCGGCCGGGAAAACTTCCTTACACATTTAATCTTAAATCTACTAAATTTTATGTTTACAAATTTTTCTGTTTTTATACTTCTTACAATCTGTTCTTAATCCTAACATGGTATTTTTATGCTTGAATATTTCTTTAAATTGTAGATTGACAATTGTGTTTTCTCTGATTATGGGCCTGATGACGAGATTATCGTAATTTTCTTTTTCAATATTGGGTATTTTAATGATGTAAAGAATTATGGTATTATTATGTAAAACGGATATGTCTGCAAATTCTAACATTTCATCTACTGACAAATTTATTTCTGCTTTATTTATTTGATTTTGTATTACATTTGAATCGTTTTCACTTACTAGAATGGTATTTATAATATTCAACTTTGCCCATTGTATGGCGTATTTTATATTAGTTATTTCTTCTTTGACGAGACGTGTTTGTGTTTGGCGTTAGTTAGTACATTGTTAATTTGTGTTAGATTGTTTATGCGTTCTTGAAATTGTGTGTTGATGATTGCTTGTTGGTTATTATTTTGGATAAGGTTATTTAAATTACTTTCTATAGCTACTAGGTCATCATGGTCAGGGAGAGCCTGCCACAAATTTCCAGGCTGCGCCTAGAACATTTATTGATCTTGTTTGTCTAGTTTTATTTGGATACAATTAGGAGTGAAATATAGATTTAGACTGTTCTATTTCAAAATGAGATATGTGTGATATAGATCCGAGAATCTTAATTCTGTCTCTATGTGTTTTTCAAGATTGTGTAACGCATTTTTAATTTGTATTAGGTCTATGAGATGGATTATTCTAGTTGAGGAGGTGGAGATTTTTCCGAATCCGTTATTGAGAGTGAGTATATGGCTGTTCGCATAGTTAGTCATTTCCACTCGTGCCTGTATTGGGATTAATCCCAGTATTCTGTTGAGAAAAATCGTTTTGAATGTTACTTTTGTGTAATACTGTTCCTGATTCTGTATTTATATTATTACCGCAAAACCTTAGTTTCGACTTGCGAAGAATAAAGAAACTCCTTGATTTTTAACAACTAAAGAGAAAAGTTATGTTTTATTAAAAGGACCAGTCCAACCCAAGAAAAAACCACAACTGTATTCCCCCTTGCTCCCGGGAGATATCTCGGGCGCACTGAAGATAAGGCGGACAATTCGTTTTTACATTTTAATCCGTAAGCACGTACATATATCGTCAACTCGAATTATTCTTTCCTATTCTTGTACCGCCAAGCACCCTTTGACCATTATAAACTTAGTACTTCCAATTATAAATAAACCTTGTGAAATTGTGAATTTTATTCAAAGTACGCGTGCGCGTTTTAAATTATTTGCAACTCGGAAAAAAGAATTTCTGACTTTCATCTTTCTCGCCCCCTACAAACAACCAGTTTAAAGGGGAGCATTTCGTGGAGCTCCTTCATGCGACCAATTGCCTTTTTGATGCTCATATAAATGTGATGCACCGTTTTCTTCCCATCTTTTTTCTTATTAAATGTATTTCGCATATCTTATATTAGTCGGCCTAATTCATCTTGTTCAGGGATATCTGTATCAAAAAGAGTCCAACTACACGGATACAACTTGTGACAAAAACATTAGAGCGATTGAAAACAAGGCTTGCACTTTTCTCTCCTTTTCTCTATCAGGGCTGGTGTATGTATGTATAGTGTCTTTCGGCTTCATGTTAGAATTTGGTGTCACGATCTCGTAGATCTCGGTCTTGTACTTCGTTGATTAAACTTACCGGGACTTGATGCAGTATACCTCTGATTTCCGCTGGGAGCTGTTCTAAACATACTGCTTTGGTAAATATATATTGACTACTTGGAATTGTTATGCGCTATCGGTAGTTTTCTTGCCTGTGGGCGGTGGAGGAGACCCCCTCATAGGAGGACAGTGACGTTGGGATAGCACAGCCCCTGTGGCCCCTGTGTTTTATTTCATCTTTGGTAGGATTGAATTTGATTGTTCCGGACGTGTAATACTGTTCCTGATTCTGTATTTATATTATTACCGCAAAACCTTAGTTTCGGACCAAAGGATTTAAGCAACTTCCGTCTGTTGTTTTAGTTTGAGGTGATCTATGCTAGTCTTCCATGAGCTACAAATAAGCTTGATGACCTTGTAGTGTCCGTCAAACTTAGGGGCCGGGTTCGGGGGCTATCATCGTCTTTACAGTTCAATTCGCTGGTTTAGTTGGGTTTTGAGCGGTGTGTAAAGTGCAACCGAATCGGCGGATGTTCTTTTCTGGGTAAGGAAAATCAATCGGCAAATCATTGACATTGTACACAGATAAAATCCAGGCCAATAGTATTTCTGGGATACTCTGATTATCTTTTTTCTGATTCCTGAATATCCAGCTGTAGGTTTATTATGGCATTTCGGTAGTACTCGTTCGCGGCTTTTCTTATGTACTCATAGCTTTCATAAAATGGGATTATCTTCTTCTGGGTGTTTATCTGTCCTAGGATAGAGTTGATCGCCCTCTCATATCGAAAGTCGGGAAAACGGGTTGTTGGTCAATTTGGCGTTTGATTTTACGCCACGATGTACACTTAGGCAAAGTGTCCTGTATATGCGGTTTAACACATCTAAGGGCTGTCGAGACAGGGCGTCTGCTAGTATGTCGAATTCCTATTGTTGTAATTCGAGTGACCAACGAGCGATGCGTCCTGTTGGATTATTGTTTTCCTGATTCCTAAATGCCCTGCTGTGGGTTCATTGTGGCATTCCTGTAGTACTCGTTCTCGGTTTTCCTTTGGTACACATAGCTTCCATGGAATGGGGTCATCTTCTTCTGGGTGGTGATCTCTCCTACGGTAGAGTTGATCACCTTCGTATCGGTAGTCGGGAAACTGGTCAGGTTGTTCATCGATTTAGCGTTTGATTTTACGCCACCATGTACACTTTGGCAGGGTATCCTGTATGCTGTTTAACACATCTAAGGGCTGTCGAGAGAGGGCGTCTGCTACTATGTTTAGCTTCCCTCGGCGGTACTGGATGTCAAACTCGTATTGTTGTAGTTCGAGGGCCCAACGAGCGATGCGTCCTGTTGGATTATCTATGGAGTTGAGCCATTTAAGGGCCTTGATGATCGGTTATAACTTCGAATCGATAGCCTTCTAAATAACAGCTCATTTTGCGTATTGCCCAGACGATGGCGAGGCACTCTTTCTCAGATGCTAAGTAGTTTTCCTCGTAGGCAAGTAGTCGTCGGCTGGAATACGTTATTACACGTTCCGTAATATTGGGTCAAGAGTGAACCCAATTAGTAATCACTGGCATCGGTCTGTAAATAGAACTTGGAATTAAAATCAGGACCAGCTAATATAAGAGTAGTTAGTCGAGAAGGCCGCTAAATGTTCAAGATCCCACTTCCACTTGGCTTTCTTTTTCAGCAATGTAGTGATAGGCTGAACGACGCTGGAGAACTCTGAAACGAAGTGGCAATACCAGGAAGCGATGCCTGGGAATCGGCGACGTTAGCGTACATTTATAGAAGGTGATAGGTGATAGTCCGCGTCTGCGGCTATCTTTTCAGGATCGGTGTGAATCCCTTGTTCACTGAAAATGTGTCCGAGGAATTGTATTCTTTGCTTGAAGAACCCGCATTTCGCTTGGTTTATACGCAAGTTAGCTTCTCGTAGTCAGCGAAAAACTTCTCGTAGATGTGTTATGTGTTCCTGCAGCATGCTGCCTACAACGATGATGTCGTCTAGGTAGGCGAAAGCAAAAAGATCCGTTTCGGGGCCTATCACGTTCCAAGGCGCGTTGAAAGGTGGCTGAATGTAGTCCGAATGGCATTACTTTCCATTGGAACAGCCCACGACCGGGGACTGTGAAAGCTGTGCATTCGCGACTGGATCTGGCCAAGGGGATTTGATAGTATCCGCTCTTGAGGTCCAATGTGGAGATGAACTAATCCTGGGTAGAGGGTAAGCATCTCGTATAGATTGGGTATTGAGTTGCTTGAAATCTATACACATGCGCATGTCACCAGTTTTCTTACCCATACGATGGGGGCGATGTGAGGACTTTTTGATGGTTCGACTAGAACAGTTACTACTAGGTCTACTGTGTCATTAATGATTTTCTGCTGTGCTGGATTACGGGGGTAATATCTCTGCTTAATGGGACGGTCTTCGGAAGTCACTGGCAGTGTTGAAAAAAAAATCTGCTTCGGTCTATGTGTGCTGCAATTCCTGCAAGCGCGTTGCGTATCTACACGTGTGTCCGCCAGTTGGTAGACGCTAGAGCTGTTGGCTTGGCCTCCAGTCCACGGCTGACGGGTGGACTTGTGAGTCCTGTCTTTGCGTGGCTGTGCTATAGGACCGTCTATGGATTGCTGAACTGGGCTGTCGTAGGCAGAGGGCAGATTGACCTGGGAATTAAAAGAAGTTATAAAACTTGTGAAGCTTTGGCTTCATATGGTCTCATAGTTGACAATTAACCGTGTTAGCTCGGTCAAATCTTGAAAATCCATGCGACGAGTATACACTTGGTACTCAGGATGCAGGTTGTCATAGATGCGTTCCAATTCTTGTAGTCCAGTATAATTGGCTCTCCGCATCATGAGACGAAGCCCGAACAAATATTGTTTAAATCCTCTCATGTGCGTTGTTTTCTAGCTCGAATTGCATCTCCCAGTTTTTCAAAGGGAATGGCAGGAAAAATTTCAGAAATCCTTGCTTGAAGCTCATTCCGGATGATTCTAGCAATCCGCTGGGTCGCCAGCATCCTTTGGCTTGGCCAGATAAAATTATTGGCATCATCCTTGGTAATGACTCAGTATTGATGCAATCGGTGGCTGCACGTGTTTCCAATTTTTCCTGAAAATAAAGATCTGCTGTCCCATCAGAGTTAATGCCCCATTACGACAATTTCCCTCCTATGCTCGATGGGCTGAGGTTTTTGGTGGGTCGTAGTGTGGTGGCCATGCCTGCTGTGACTTGTGATCGACATGGGGTTGCCGGTGAAGCTCTCCTATCAATGTCCTGATTCCTGGGTACCTCGATCTAGATTGCATACTCTGTGCACCTTGCGGGAGAAACAGAACGTGATCGTGGTTTAATATCCAGGCTCTTGTCGATGGTTGCCGTCTGTCCATACTGGGCTTGTAACTCTGCTCGACGTGAAAGCACGTCTGGTTTATGGTCTTCTCTGGAGGCAAAACTGGAAAATCGGCTGCGCATTTCTTCCACGGTGCCGCCTTGTGTTAATCCAAATTCCGTAAAGAAATTTTCTAGTTCAGCTTTTCTGCGATACGTGATCCATTTGACACCCATGTTGCTAAAGTATCCAAATAACTGCTGAAACTGAACAATTTATTTAACAGACGTGTTTGACTTTGGTAACTGATAACTTCAAGCTTCACTGTGGATTGTCGCGTTTTCTTGTGCTCCTGCATAATTTTCCTTATTTTCGACTTTAGAGTCATCGCGCTGCTTTAAAAAAATTGTCCAATAGTTTGGTGGTGGTTTATCTAATTACTAACATAGTGCTTTTTTGTTTGTTTGGACATATAAACGCAAAATCAAAGCATTAAACTTATTATTTTGTATTAATCTTTGATTTTGCTTTTGTACTTCTTCCCGCTTTAAAATCACTCTCGCGCTCTCGCCTACGTACTGTTGTTGCATGTGAAGTGCTGTTGGCTCTCCCGCTCTTTACTTAATTTCTTTTGATCGCGCTCGCATCTATCTCTGTCTCGCGTACAAGTGATAAGTGTACTTGTGTAGTGCTCTCTTTAATTTAAAAATTATCCTCTCTTCAAGTTTGACCCAAGTGTCGAATTTGATTTTAAACACTAAGTGAGTTTTTTCTTTGGCTTTTTTTTATTGAATTTTGATTTCTTTCTTCCGCTTTAAAAAAATCTATACTTTTTTTTTTAGCTCGTAGGTAGCTTTAGTTTTTGTTTTTGTCTGTATGTATGAACTGTCCCCGCGACACGAGCCGTAGGTTATGCGGCTAACGCCCCTCGGTCGGTTGGGCGGGAGGTGTGGGCACTTAATGCACCCGTTGGGATTATGCTTAGGTTTCCTTGCTCTGGGTATCCTAAATTAGTCCTTAAGGATTGACGACCAAGTATTATTGCTTGATTTGGTTGACAACTAAATTTCTGCCGTTGATTGAGCACCCTACCATGACTCTGCGGAGTATGTTAGCTATGTCGATGATTTTGTACGTAGTTCTATCGTTGGCTTGCTTACAACTAAATTTTGTCGTTGATTCTGCGGGCTGAATTAGTGATCCTGTAGATAGTTATATCGTTGACTTATAAAAACTACATTCCTGCTGGCTGGGTTTTCATGCGGGGTATGTAAACAATGTAATCGACCTGTAGTGCATTTGGGATACTCTGTACATTGCAAAACACAACACAGAAATAAATTTATTTTCAAAAATTTCTTTTAAATGGCTGAAAGGGAATTTTTTTAGGTATATATGTAAGCATGATTTAGTTTATGGTGGGTATTTATTCCGCACAGATGATTTATTCCAAAAAAATGGCCCTGCTCGGGGGGCCATCTGTAAGGAAGTTTTTCTCAGGCTATGGTACAACTCTCAGTCTCCCCAGAGCCTACACAGAAAATTTATGTAAGAAACTACGACTTGAAGACTAGAAAAGGGAGAGCATGGCCTTACTAGATGGGGTATGACTTGCCGTAGTTGATTATCAAACTACATATGCCAAACAGAGGAGGGAAGTAGGATGGTTATTATCTAACACATTATTCACATGCACAAAAGGAAAAGAGTATCAAGTCGACTAGATAATTCCTACTATTTAACTCAATTAGGGTGTCACCCGGTCATTGGCTAGGACTAATATTTTTTGCATGGCTACTTACATAGAAACACATACACTACATGAACATACACTACATTAACAACGTTAGTACAGGAGTAAAGAAGAAAGTAAGGGGGGTGGCTTCTACGCGTGAACCATGTTTTAAAGTTTGTCAAACGTTATAAATTTTTATTAGTAGCAATATGATCTGCCGTAAGCGCTAATTAATCCTATCCTGTCATTACCACACTACGTTGTATTTAACTCTGCTCAAGGGGTAGCCCTGTTGGCATTTGGATAGACTCACCCGCTGTTACACACATACTCATGCTTATTATTAGCATTGGGGACTTCTTTGCCTGGTATCGTGCTTGCGTTGTATATCCTGGTTATCCTGGGGCACTTTTCCTTGCACTCACTAACACTCACGATGTTCGCGCTACTGTAAAGCCGCGAACTGATAGATATTCGGCCGTAGTGTTGAGAAATCTTTTAATTTGTATATATGTATGTATGATATCAAAGAAACTGCGCAATAGCAACTGGCGACTTTTCGGGTGGCTTGTGGTGCGTGTATGTGTGTGTGTGCATTGGCGGTTTTCTGATTTAAAAATGCTCTAAGGAAACTAGTTCCCACTAAAATACTAACAAGTGAGAGTGTATGCCTATAATTAATTAAATATATTTATAGTACCAAAATTGTACTTAGACGAGAAAAGGCCGGTGGGGGGGGGGGGGTGACCTTCGAATAGGGGTTAACGTGAATGCTGCATAGTTGTCCTCCAGTTTTATGTGGGAATTACCAGTCCCGAATTCCTGTGCTCTGTTGTAGTATAATCTGGGCATAATAACTCTGCGTTGTATAGCTCTGCGTATTATGTTGCTCTGCTTGTGGTATAACTCTGCTTATAGTATAACTCTGCTGGCCATTCAGTGTATGTGCTAATCCGCGATACCAGTATTCAGTATAAACGTGCTGCTATGGAAAAATATATATTAAATACCCTATGAGTGTGGTTTACAAAGGTGGGGAAATATATTCTTATAAAAATTACGTACTAACTTAGATTACAACGAACGTTGCTCCTGACTACTCTTGCCTGTTGGCGCCCTCGGGTTACGTTGTGTTGTAAATCCAAGTTCCACTTCACAAAAGTTACCTGCTGGTTGAGAGACTCTGTCTCTAATTCTATTCACTCTTGACCAACATCTACAAAGAATCGCATCATTCTGGCTCAAACTCTTTGCTGCTGTCCGGTTTTGCAAAAGCATTGCATGTGTATATGTATGTGTGTGGTTTTTACTTAATTTACTTTACTGTTATGTTTTTGCTTTCCGCTTTTCTCTCCTTTTCTCTATCAGGGCTGATTTGGGGAACAGGGACGTTGGGAGAGCACACTCTCCATCAAATGGCCCCAGTGAATTGATTCATCTCTGATATAATGGCTTCTGCTGATTCATGGGAATGTCTGCTAGGCCTCGATTGCCTGATGCAATAGTTTGAGGTCATCTCTGCTTGCTGTGCGTAGGCGAACGATGTTTCTGGAAATAAACTTGATTACTTTGTAGGGCCCGTCAATCTTAGGGGCCAGTTTGGCTGCAAATCCTTCCTCTGCTTTGCTTTAGTAAGACCAGATCGCCAACGGCGGGTCTCCATTCTCGGCGTCGTAGATTATAGTGTCGGCTGTGGTCTAACCATGCTTGCTGCATGTTGGTCTGGGCTATTTTGAACACGTCAGATTCCAATGACCATGGCGGTGTTTCTAGACCAGAGGTAGCTCCGTCGTATAATGCTCCGGGAATACGTGGTTCTCTGCCCAACACTAGAAAGGCTGGGGAGAATCCTGTAGAATCCCATACGCTTATTTATATATGTATTGTGGCGAAGTACCAAAATTGTACTTCGTCACAAGTTGAAGCAAAAATTTATATTACAATCCCCAGCTGCCGCCAGCGCATGCTTTCCCGCTCACTCTTACTACGAAATGCCGCACTTAATAAAACTTGGCAAATAAGAATAAACTACCTTTAATTTAACTCTAGTTCTTCGTTTTTCTTAAATTACTTTGGCGAAGGTTGCGTGGCAAAAATTTGAAACAAACCATTCTTGGCCGCCATAGGTGAATGCAGATTGCCCGACTTCTCTTCTCTTTTCTCGGACTTAGCCGCACTCCTCTCCTGCTTTTCTTACGCGAATATACCGCCCTTGCAACAAGCTGGAATAGCCCGAATGGGCTGATGATGATATATTGTCGAAGTTGACCCGAGCCTCAAAATAACCCAATCTTCTAAAAACCTGGTCAGATATTTTTGCCACTCCGGTCGATAGCTGGCACACCCGTAAACCTGGAGGAAGACACCGCAGAGACTTGTTTTCGATTGGTATAACCAACGAAGCGCCCAGTTGGACAATCTATCAGAAAACCTTGACTACGTGATCTAGTGACATTCGTGGGTTACATGGATAAGTCCAATGACGATGACGAAAACGTTCTTTGAGATGGGTGTTTTGTGCCCGTATCATGGAGCCATCAAAAGGGCCGCAAGCCGCATAACGTACGGCTCGAGTCTCGGGGACAGTTCATAAGTACGAGCTTAATATGAAAAGATAGTAGTTTTAAGTACAGGAAGAGAGAGCTCAGTACTGATTATAATCAGAACAAATAACTCGAAAAGGTTCATGCAATAAATAATTAGTAGAACAGCGTGAAAGAGATAGAGGTATATAATTTCTAGTGAGGAACTGTTTAGTAGCTAGGGTGAGTCTATATCTTGTCCATAAATATGACTCCAAGCATTAATCAACGATTTAAAAGCGAGGGAAAGCCAAATAAAAGCAGTCTACTAGAGTACGATGGCAAATTGACATTATGATCCCAGTTCAGACCACGAAGAGCTAAGAGCAAGAACTGTTTTTGAACCGACTCAATTCTTGCTTGGTGTGATTCATACTGAGGTGACCAGAGAGGTGAAAAGAATTTTAGTTGTATATGGATCGTCAAAATCCTTTGACCATCTCTTTACAAACCCAAGAACGCCCATAGCTTTATCGACGGTAGAGGAAATATAGGACTTAAACGTTAGTTTACGGTCCATCAGGACACCCAAGTCATACAACTCATTAAGACGTTCTAATGGTGTATCAGTAAGAAAATAAGTAACTAAATGCGGAGAATTTCTATGGAAAGACGTGACCTTGCATTTAGTTGCATTCAATTTTAATAAGTTATTATGACACCAAAGATCAAGATTTTGAAAATCAGATTGCAATCGACAAGAAGAGGTAATGTGTTTGTAACTAAAACAAAGCTTAACGTCGTCTGCCTAAAGAAGAGTACGAGAGTAACTTATAACAGAGGGAAGGTCATTATTGAAAAGGGTCAACAGCAGTAATCCCAACTGACTATCCTGAGGCACGCCGAAGTAACATGGATGGATCTGAAATATGACGATTTAAGAAGAACCCTCCCGAGTTCTATTTGATGTTTAAGAACTTGGAAAGATAATATTATTTAATTGTAACTAAAACAAAGCTTAACGTCGTCTGCCTAAAGAAGAGTACGAGAATAACTTATAACAGAGGGAAGGTCATTATTGAAAAGGGTCAACAGCAGTAATACCAACTGACTATCCTGAGGCACGCCGAAGTAACATGGATGGATCTGTAATATGACGATTTAAGAAGAACCCTCCCGAGTTCTATTTGATGTTTAAGAACTTGGAAAGATAATATTATTTAATTTATAAAGAAGGAGCGTATGATTAACAGAAGCGAAAGCCTTTCTGCATATAGTACAGTACGATCCTTCGATCATTAATGAAGCAAATTCTAAAAGGTTAGTGGTAGTAGATCTACATTTCACAAACCCATGTTGAGAAGGTAAAATTTTAGTTCTACAAAAATGTTGCAATTGTGAAGTGATTAATTTTTTAAAGGCTTTTGGTATGGTGGCCAATTAAGAAATACCCCTATAGTTAGATGCTTCCGATTTTTTACCGTTAACTATATAGGATTTCTTTCATTGTTTTCAAGAGTTAAGCAGGATGGATAGATAGACATTTTGCGTTTGAAAATAACAAAGCTGTAAAATTGTTTATGACAGGAAAATTCTAATTTACAACGACGAAGGTAATCCTTATTGCATTGCGTATTTCATGTCAAAAACTTTGATCGAGCGACTATAATTTCACAGTTTTCAGGTTAGTTAACTCCCGAGAATGCCAGGGGAGCCTATAGGCCGACACTGTACACAAACCTTAAAAAGCGAACCAAGAGAGGTATAAAACAGAGAACAGGCTCATGTTTGGAAAACTATACTGAGAAGACCACTCAGTCTTAAGAATGAGCTCGCTTAACTTAATAAAGTTGGTCTTGCGAAAATTTCGGAAGATCAATAGTTAACTCCAAAGTAGGATGAAAACTATCTTCAGGCAGGACAAGAGGGTTTATTCTAGAAACTGCACCATTGGTGGAATCGAGAACAAATATCAGATCCAATGATCTATTATTCTTGTTACGGACTGGATTATTTTTTGAGTCAAAGATAACTCGAAAAGACCTTCAATAAAGCAATGTGAAATAGAAGGGAGCAACAAAGCAGATTCGTCAGTAGGGGACCATACTATTTCCGGTAAATTAAAGTCACCGAGAACAATTAACATGTCTCTATCAGACAGTAACGATGAGATGTGTTGAATAGAAACCAAGTGTTTAATGTACACCGCCATGTCGGAACAGAACAGATGCATCGTTTATGTCAGGTTTAAACCAATTCTCTGGCAATACTAAAATTCTATAATCAAATACTATAGATTATCTAGAAAAAGTCTAGGAATCTTAGATTTAAGTCCTTTTACGTTCTGATAGGACAGATTAAGGGACGAAATTAGTTTTTTGAAACACCAGCAGATGCTGATGCTCCGGAAGCTATAGAAATGGAAGTAGAAGGAAGCCTAACTGAGCCACGAGTTTTCTTTTTGGCCGTATATTCCTTACTAGAATGTGATCCGTCAAAAGCTGTTACTACAAATGCAGTCAGACAGTTTAACTCGGACTCTAATTTTAAAGAAGGAGATCTCCATAAAATAATTAAATTTTTCCACCGCTGTTTTGAATCTGGATGCAGCTATCTCTTCAAAATCCGCGGTGATGTCCTCTATTAGGGGAGCTAGCTTGGTCAAGATCGATCTAGTGTGGGTTCACATTCTAATGAAGGGAATTAGTTCATATGCTTGATTTCTGGAAAGAAACGACTTTTGACCTGCCTAACAGTGTGATTTACATACGTGTGATGAACTTAAGAATTAATATTATAGCCACGATAACTAATTACTACTAATATAACTAAGATGTACGTAGTTGGAAGCTGGGCTGCCTTGCGAACAGGGACCCCCTTTAAGAAGGCAGGGACGTTGGGAGATCGAAATCTCTAACAAGTGGCCCCTGAAAAATCTCTTCGCAAGGTTCGGCTCTGCGGTTTTCTTTTGAGGCATGGTTCTTCTTGGCGTGGATTTTCTTGTTGATACGGCTTAATTTCGCTAACACTGGCTGTGCGGCAGGATCTTCCGTGTTTATCTTGAAGTCGGACGATGTTCCTGGAAATAAAGAATTTTACCTTTAAGGGACCTTCAAATTTCGGTGCCAACTTGGCAGCTAATCCATCGGCGGCTTTGGATAGATGATGTCTTCGTAATAGGACGAGTGACCCAATGGTGGGTCGCCAAGCTCTGTGTCTAAGGTTGTAGTTGCGGCTCAGATCCTAAGATGCTTTCTGATGTTTCCTTGTGCTAGTTTATAAACGTCGTCCATTCGTTTGATTCTGCTTTCAGGAAACCAAGGTGTAGATCGTGGCTTATTTTGCTCCACCTTGTACTTCTGGCATGGGAGGCAATTCAACACATAATGATTGACATCTCGAAAATAACTGGCTCGGATTCTCTTGTTGATATAGCTTTAGTTCACTGACTGGCTGTACGGCAGGATCTTCAGTGTGCATCTTGGAGTCGGACGATGTTCCTGGAAATAAAGAATTTTACCTTGAAGGGACCTTCAAACTTTGGTGCCAACTTGGCAGCAAATCTTTCGGAAGCTTTAGATAGATGATCTCTGCGTAATAGGATAAGGGATCCGATCGTGGGTCTCCAAGCTCTACGGTTGTAATAACGGCTCTGATCCTGGGACGCTTTCTGAATGTTTTCTTGTGCTAATTTATGAACGTCGGCCATTCGTTTGATTCTGCTTTCAGGGGACCAAGGTGTAGATCCTATCCCAGGAGTTACGGTGTCATATAGGGTACCTGGGAGGCGTGGTTCCTTGCAAAGCACGAGAAATGCCGGGTTTTTAGTTCTCCGAATGCTTGTTGCTGTTTTGTATCCCAGTGCCACTTGGTGTTCTTCTTGAGCAGCGAAGTCATCGGTTGGACAACATTGGCGAAGTCCGAAACAAATCTTCGGTACCACGAAGCAATGCCTAAACATCGACGGAGTTGACGCACATTGGTGGGCGGTGATAATTCCTTAACTGCTGCTATTTTCTCGGTATCCGTGTGCATACCGTGTTCGCTGATGACATGACAAAGGAACTGAGGACGTCTTTTGAAGAATTAGCACTTCGCTTGGTTGATTCGTAAGTTGGCTGCTCTTAGTCGTCGAAAGACTTCTTGAAGGTGGGCCATGTGATCCTCCAGAGTTCGACGATTATATCGTCGAGAATTGATTTTGTGATATATCGGAACAGGAAGAAAATAATGAGAATTAATGGAATTGGGAGGAACTTTTGTGAGGCGTGAACAATTATTGTCAGCGTTGGGTTGGAATCCTTAAACAATATTTCTTTTTGTCACAGCTTGTTATTTAAATTTTCACTCTGCTGTAGACCAATAAATGTTGGAAGGACCTGGTCAGAACCGAATGCGTGTGCTTAAAATTGCGTGGAATTTTTTTGATAATTTAAAGAACCAGAATTGTAGCTCAGGTCGGAAATTGGAACTAGTTCCGGAAAGGACGAACGCTTTTTTTATACCCTGTACCCATAGGGTAAAAGGGTATATTAAAGTCGTTAAAATGTATGTAACAGGCAGAACCAAGAAGAAAAAGGAATTTGAGTTCTTTTTATACACTGTACCCATAGGGTAAAAGGATATATTAAAGTCGCTAAATGTATGTAACAGGCAGAAGGAAGCATTACCGATCCCATAAAGTATATATATTTTTGATCAGCATCAATAGCCGAGTCGATGTCCGTCTGTCCGCCCGTCTGTCCGTCCGTATGAACTCGTGGATCTCAGAGACTACAAGAGCTAGAACAACCAAATTTGGTGTCAGCATTGGTGTAGTGTCTACGCAGATCAAGTTTGTTTCAAATTTTTTTCACGCCCACTTCCGCCCCCTCAATTTAGGAAAAATAGAGTTAGATTAAAGGTAGCGTATTCTCATTTGGCACACCCAATAATATGGCCAAAAGGTATCAACTGACCAAATTTTATTAAAATCGGACAAGAAATATCGGAGATATATCTATGTACAAATTGTACTGAAATGCCCAGTGCGACATTGCGTAGTAAGTGTGAGCGAGATAGCATGCGTTCGTTGCTGCCGCTTGTGAGGAGAATTTTAGTTTGAATTGTTGGCAAGGAGTTTGCTTTTATAAAGTTACTCTACTTGGTACAGGGTATACGACTTGCTTGCTTCATTTTTTTTTTTGAAATTAATAATTTTTTTACGCACACACAAATGCCGAAACTACTCGATCGGCCCTCGGAGTTATTATTCAAATTTTCGAAAATGTAGAATTTTGAAATGTGGAAAAATATTTTTTTTTTGGATTAAATATTTTTTGAAATGTGGAAAAATATATTTTTTTTTGGATTAAATAATTTTAAAAATGTGGCAAATATTTTTTTTTTGATTTAATAATTTTTAAAATGTGTCAAATATTTTTTTAATTAAAATTTTTTTTCGAAACGTGGAAAAAATATTTTTTAACTAATTAAATTTTTTTAATTTCTCCTTTTTATTTTATTAATTCTCATTAAAAAAATTTACTCGGAATTATTTTCTTTGATTTGTTCATTAAAAAATTCACAGTAATGGTCACTCTACAACTCTGACCGCTATGTGATTTCTTTTGAATAATTTTTGCACTTCGTAATTTTAAATAAAATTTATTTTGCACGTTCTTATCGGATTGGACACAAAAAAAACGAAACAAGTTGCAAGTGCGGAAATTTTGTCCAAGTATTGCGTGAAAATAATAAATCAAAATTGCCGCGAAATAAATTTGGTATGTACAAATAAATGTTTGCCAATACCGGTACATACACATATGTATATATGTATGTATATGCAATTTGTAAAAGCTTACAAGCGGAGCTTTCATGCGGTTCTTTTTGTTGTTGGTTTTTATAGCGGCGGAACAATGCTTTGGAGCCGGCAGACAATTATGATAGGTAAGTTTGATTCGATTTTATTGATACACAGAAATTTATTGCTTTTTTATTCTCAGCTTGCACTTGGACTTGTACTTGCACTTGAAATCACGATCGCCGGTATGTGTATATATGTATGTAATAATGATGTATTTGGATGTGTATATAGACGTAGATATGTGATGTGATATAGATGTATGCATGTGGAAATATATGTAAATTGTATGTGCATATGTATGTGAATAAGGTGCGTTTCATATTTAGAACGCCACTAATATATTTTCAATATTGGTATAACGGTACACATTTCGTTGGTACAATGTCCTATCGAAATACTTGTTGGGACACAACAACAATGTATATGAACTTTGGGATTAGTAGAGATAACGGTACTTTTTTATTTCTATCCAAGCCCCCTTTATCGCATTTTTGAGCTCTTGAACTGAATTAAATTGTTGATTTTCTTTGTACACTTTTCGAACTAAGATGCCCCAGAGGTTTTCAATAGGATTCAGGTCTGGTGATCTAGCTGGCAAGTTCACAAATTTAGCTTCAAACATCCGGCTGCAGAAAAAGCTCCCCAAACCATCACATTTCCTCTTCCGAAATTCCGCTTGGGAAAAAGATTGTGGCTCTTTTCTGAGTTTCAATAACGCCGGAATCCATCAGGACTATCTAAATTCCATTTTTTCTCATCCGAAAACATTACCTACTATTTTTGTTTTTACACTATAAAGACAAATTGAGTTATCATTTTGAGTGACTTACGGATGACCACAGTGTCTCCATATTATTACTCATTTGTTTATTTTTAATGAAATTGGATCGTTTTAGTATCCTCCAAACGGTGGTGCGACTGACATTCTTGTCCACAACAGCATGCATCGCTGTTAGAAAGTATTTTTTTCAGATTCTCCACCAATGCGATGCTGGGGTCGAGAGGAAGGATATCCGGCTCGAAGGACCAATGTTTGTAGTGGGGCAAAGAATTCCAGAAGTAGACGGTTGCCAACAAATTAAACCGTACGCGTACTTCGGTTATACACAAAACAGTTTTACTAATTGTAAAATAAAATGTTTATGATGGCCAACGGACTTTTGACGATTTGCGGAACGATAAATGGAAAAAGGTTGAAAAATGGTTACAGAGTGGGGGCGTGCTTGCGGATTGAAGTTAAAACGAACACTCACTCCTCCTATGGAGCTTTCCATCCACCTTTCGTATTATTTTCAGTGTGGCCGTCCTCCTTCCTTCTCGCCCCTCTGTTTTAACCGGTCCTCTTCCGCTGATCCATCCTTTTCTGGCGTGAACGTTGCGAAAAAAAAAATATTTAATCCAAAATAAATATTTGCCACATTTTAAAAATTATGTAATCCAAAAAAAATATTTGCCACATTTTTAAAATTATTTAATCCAAAAAAAAAAAATATATTTTTCCACATTTAAAAAAATATTTAATCCAAAAAAAATAAATTTTTCCACATTTTAAAATTTTACATTTTCGAAAATTTGAATAATAACTCCGAGGGCCGATCGAGTAGTTTCGGCATTTGTGTGTGCGTAAAAAAATGATTAATTTCAAAAAACAAAAATAAAAGCGTTCGTCCGTTCCGGAACTAGTTCCAATTTCCGACCTGAGCTACAATTCTGGTTCTTTAAATTATCAAATAAAATTCCACGCAATTTTAAGCACAGGCATTCGGTTCTGACCAGGTTCTTCCAACATTTGTTGGTCTACAGCAGAGTGAAAATTTAAATAACAAGCTGTGACAAAAAGAAATATTGCTTAAGGATTTTAACCCAACGCTGGCAATAATTGTTCACGCCCATAAAAGTTCCTTCCAAGTCCATTAATTCTCATTATTTTCTTCATATTCCGACATACCACAAAATCAATTAAATTTAATAAAATATCCTTATTTATTTTATTTACTGATTTTATCCGTTTTTGATATATCTTGTCGGCATCCAATCCGCCCCATACAGTCCACTCGGGTCAGATTCCTTGACCACACGATATCCTTCAATTCCGATCATGCCCATTGATCCTGCTAAAAGCAGCCACAAATCCGATCGTCTCGCAGTGCCTCGCCGTTCCACATCGCCATCCACACTGCCGGCCAAAGTAAAAGTACCCCGCCTTCCAGATACTGTAAAACGTAGGCAATCCAGTTCCGCTACCACACTCCCCCGGCACTACTCCACAGCGGATTTCCACTCGTACTCCCTCGTCCACGCTGTCCGATTTTCGCTCCCATTCGTTTGATTCTGCTTTCAGGAGACCAAGGTGTAGATCCTGGCTTATTTTGCTCCACCTTGTACTTCTGGCATGGGAGGCAATTCAACACATAATGATTGACATCTTGAAAATAACTAGGCCAATAGTAGCGTTGATTATTCCTAGATGGCCTGCCGTAGGATCATCATGGGTAAGACTCGTTTCCTATAGTGTAGCATGTTCTGGAATAATATATATTAATAATATAAAGCAAGTGTATTTGCCTCTTAAGTAACATAACCACCCATGAGTGCATGGTGCTGGACAATTGCTGTGTTGGCAAATATAACACGCGCGGCCGCTCTGGCCCCAGACGCAATATGATACATCCTCACTCTCCCGCTGCGGCGGTAAATTCCCATACATATTCTTATGTAAACTTTTATACATATATACATAAATATGTTTATACATAAGCATACCGCGCCTCTGCCTGCATTGCTAGCAGCGCAGCTACGCGGTCTTACCTTTAATTAACAATTGTATTAGAATTAAGAATCATTCAATAAAGAGAACTCAGAAGCGATAGACATCTCTTGTGACTTTAATATTCTACATGGCGACCGTGACAGGACCGGACCGGTCATAAATATATGGGCAGAAATATAAAAAAAAAAAATCAGTGCAAATGTAAAAATAAACTTCAAAACAACTAAAGAAAAATTTATTACACAAAAAGAAAATGAGTGTAAGCAACAGCGAAAAGAGAAAATATGAGCGCAAAATATTAACAAAAGAAAATACTACCACACAACAATTGAGGAAATGCCTGCTAATATTGCCGATTGGATTTCAAAATTTTGTTGTGCCGTAAAAAAAAAAAAAACAACGGCCGGGGAAAAGAAAAAAACAAGATGTTTTCTTTTATGCAAATATTATCCAGTAATACAAGAAAACAACACAAAAACAAACAATTATGATATAAAAAAAAAAAAAAAAAATGGAAAACTTTCAAGTCGATAATACAAAACTGAACAACAAGAAGAAGAAAACTGCAACAACAGCCGTTGAAACAAATAGCAAATACTTCGAGGGACTTGATTTTACCATGAGCCCGAATGTGGTAGGCAATCCGCCCACTACACCGACGTTGGAATAACAACAGAAGAAGAAGAACAACAACAAAAGCAACCACAAGAGTCAGTTGTCGGTCAACAGTCAGATATATAAAACCTGAAAAAGAAGTCTGCCCAAACTACTGTGAGGGACCCCAAGGAAGAAGCCTGTGCAGCCAGCACCGGCAACGTGAACGAGCCTCAACAGTGGACCGGCAGCGCTACAAAGAGCGCCCACCAATATAAATTAGATAACTATGCGCTGCGTCGCAAATTTTTTTAATTGCACTGCGATGCATATTTTTTCATTTAATTTTAACAATCTATGTGAAATTGTGCGGCATTAAAGCTGTCCAATTAGAGTGTGGGCTGAAAACCACACGCAAAAATAGGCAAGGGTATATGTAACCAAAAAAAAAAAAAACCCATTAAAGAAAAACATTAATATTCTTAAAAAAAAAAAATACCATTAAAGAAAAACCAAAATAAAGTTAAATAAAAAGGAAAAAAAGTAAGATGTAAAAAAAAAACCATTAAAGAAAAACCAAAATAAAGTTAAATAAAAGGAAAAAAAAGTAAGATGTAAAACCCTCTATGTCTTAAGCAAAAATTTAAAAAAAAAAAAAACGAAAAACGAAAAAGAAAGCATATTAAAAAGAAAATAGTAAAAGAACAGAAACGCGTCAAATTTAATAATTATATAATTAGAAATCAAAAAAAAAAAAAATTTTTTTAATCAACAAATAACAACAAACAAGTTATGTACTTACGATAGGAAAAAGACAATACACATATAAAACCTATTCGAAATAAGTATTTGAAAATAAAAATGAATGAAAAATTTTAAATTCAAAAAAAAAAATTTATTTTTTCAAATTTGAATGTTTGACAATAAAATTAACAAGTTTGATGACATATTTAATGAACCCAATATGGGGTTAATAGACACAAAGACAGTGGACTCCACTGCTAATGTAATCAACAAAATAGAGTCATCAAATGTAGATTTAAGACCAACAAATGCACTTATACTAATAATTGTGATAATAATGAGCGCAAATGTATTATATAAAGCATACAAATCTTGATAAGATCTAAAAACCATATGCATCAATTATTGTAACAGTGCATTTCAAAAAAAATTATTATATAAAAAAAAAAAAAATTTTTTTTTCCAATTCTTTAAATAAAAATTAAAACTGAAAAATATATATATGATTTGACTAAAATGACTACATTAGACGATTATTTTTAGGAATTCTAACATTGTAGCAGATTTAGTTGAGTTTGTTCGCATGTATTCGAGAGCGTCGAAAATGAGTAATTTACCAAGAGTTTTCTTTAATATGACCGCCGATGGCGAGCACCTCGGTAGGATCACCATGGAGCTGCGCTCTGATGTTGTTCCCAAAACTGCCGAAAATTTCCGTGCCTTATGCACCAGCGAGAAGGGCTTTGGCTACAAGGGCTCCATTTTCCATCGCGTCATCCCAAACTTCATGTGCCAAGGCGGTGACTTCACCAACCACAATGGCACTGGCGGCAAGTCCATCTACGGAAACAAGTTCCAAGATGAGAACTTCCAGCTAAAGCATACCGGACCCGGTATTCTGTCAATTGCTTAGAAGACTGGCTGAGACTTCTCCCATTCCCCCCATTTCCTTATCCTCCTGCCCAACACAACCTTCTCCTACTATGCCGTCAACTATAATACTATTACAACTACAAGAAGAACTTCTTCTCCATCATCCTTCAAAAAACAAGCAACTGTACTAGATTTTGAAATTTTTTTTTGCATTCGAGAAACAAAAATAAGCATTATATTATATTTAAATAAATATTATATTTAATTATGAGAAGCAAAAACATTAAAACAAAAAACACGAAAGAAAGAAAACTTAATTTTTACACACATCTGCTAACAAACACACAATGACCCCTTTCCACCACACACTCATTAAACTCCAAATTGAAGAGCACCACTCAGAAAGGTAAAACAGCTGATAAATTTACAACGGAGATAGATAATTTGCGCAAAACCCTTCAAGCCGCTTATATCGATATAGGTATGCCAGCAGCACTTGCTCTTAAGCATAGCACAGACGATGCTATAGAGGCAATGATTGCAAATTGCGAGCAAAATAGAATCAAAACTATACTTGACTGGCAATTTTAAAACCATGGATGAAGCCATAGCTAAGTACTTACAAAAAAGTACTGAGTTAACAGGAAACCCAAATATGGTCCTGTATGCCCAAAAAAGCCGTGGTAATTATACAAACAAATATAATTATCGTGGTAGAGGCAATGGTCGTGGTTATTATAATAATTACAACAATAACGGCCAAAACTTTCAACAAAACCAAAATAATAACTATAGAGGAAACAACAGAGGTTACAATAGAAATACTAGAGGTAACCGAGGAAATAACCGACAAAACGGTTATACTACCAATAATGTTAGAGTAACACAGAATGCTTCGGGAAACTCCCAAGAACCTTTAGATACCCTGCAGTAAAGAGTAAAAAGATTCACGCCATCAGTTTTAATCAAAATACGTTTGTCACCTTTACGAATTTGGCAACGGGGAAAAAGTTAGTATTATTAATAGACACAGGATCGGAAATATCTATTGTAAAAGAAAATTCCGACAATTTTCAAAATATCCAAAATAATAAAATCATAAATATACAAGCAATTAGTCAAGAAGTAACTAAATCCATAGGGTTTACTTCTGTCGAAATCCAATCTTGAAAATATATAATCCCACACGACTTTCACGTCGTGAATAACAAATTCGCTATTCCATGTGATGGAATACTAGGAATCGATTTTATAAGAAAATACAATTGTCAATTAGATTTCAATCAGTCCGAAGACTGGTTGATAATTAGACCAAATAACCTAAAATATCCGATATATCTACCAATATCGTACATTTCTGGTAATAATTCAATAGTTTTGCCAGCAAGATCCCAAGTTGTCCGAAAAATTGAAATAAATTCACAAGAAGACACAGTGTATTCATTCCAAAGCAAGAAATTCAAAATGGAGTCATACGATTGCTAAATACTACAAATAGGGATCAAATAGTAAACATAACAAATTTAAAGTATGAACCACTTTCCCGATACGAAATAATCGAAGCGAATAAAGAACAGCGTGAAAACGCAGTACTAACTACACTATCAAAAAAATTTTCCCCAACAGTTTCACAGCCAACTTACAAAGTTGTGCAAGAAATATAGTGATGTATTCGGACTAGAAACCGAATCAGTAACAACAAATAACTTTTATAAACAAAAAATTAAGACTGGTGGACGATAAACCGATTTATATTAAATATTATAGAAATCCTCATAGTCAGAAAGACGAAATTCAGAGACAAGTCCAAAAGCTCATAAAAGACGAAATAGTCGAGCCCTCTGTATCTCCTTACAATAGCCCACTATTATTAGTACCGAAAAAATCGTCAACAAATTCCGAAAATAAAAAATGGCGATTAGTAATTGACTATCGTCAAATTAATAAAAAATTGTTGTCCGATAAATTTCCATTACCTATAATTGATGACATTTTAGATCAACTAGGTAGAGCAAAATATTTTTCATGCCTTGACCTAATGTCAGGTTTTCATCAAATTGAACTCGAAGAAGAGTCACGAGACATAACATCCTTTTCCACATGTAATGGCTCATATCGCTTCACGCGATTACCATTCGATTTAAAAATAGCGCCAATTTCGTTCCAGAGAATGATGACTATAGCATTCACTGGCCTTGAACCTTCGCAAGCATTCCTTTATATGGATGACTTAATAGTCATAGGTTGTTCCGAAAAACATATGCTCAATAATCTAACAGATGTTTTTGAGAAGTGTAGGCAACACAACCTAAAGTTACATCCTGAAAAATGGTCATTTTTTATGCATGAAGTCACCTTTTTGGGACATAAATGCACGGATAAAGGAATCTTGCCTGATAACACAAAATATGATGTCATTCAAAATTATCCAGTCCCTAATGATGCGGACAGCGCTAGAAGATTCATTGCATTTTGCAATTATTATCGAAGATTTATACAAAACTTCGCTGAATATTCTCGTCAAATAACAAGATTATGTAAGAAAATTGTTGAATTCGAATGGACAAGCGAATGTCAAAATGCGTTCGAGCATTTAAAATCAGCGTTAATGAACCCAACTTTGTTACAGTACCCAGATTTTAGCAAAGAATTTTGCATAATCACAGACGCAAGTAAATACGCATGTAGAGCAGTCCTAACGCAAAATAAAAATGGACTACAGCTTCCAGTAGCATACGCGTCTAGATCTTTCACAAAAGGTGAGAGTAATAAAAGTACAACTGAACAAGAGTTAGGGGCAATTCACTGGGCAATCACACATTTCAGACCATACATTTATGGTAGACATTTCACTGTCAAAACAGATCACAGAGCATTAACTTATTTGTTTTCAATGACAAACCCAAGCTCCAAGCTAACAAGAATGCGACTTGAACTGGAGGAATATAATTTTACAGTAGAGTATCTAAAGGGAAAAGATAATTTCGTAGCCGACGCGCTATCGAGAGTAACTATAAAAGACTTACAAAATATATAAAATAGTAACAAAATTCTGAGAGTCACTACCAGAAACCAAAGTAAACAGTTAAATTCCTGCGCAGGAAAAGAAAAAAATAATATAGAAGAGTTGCAAAAGCAATCTCTTAATGCTTATAAGCCCAACGTATATGACGTCATTGTAAATGCCGAAGTACGAAAAGTAGTGACCTTGCGAATAACTCATTCTTTATGCACATTCAAACATGGCAAGAAAGTTATAGCAAGAATTGACATTTGCGATATGTATACCAATGAAATTCTCGACTTAGGTCAATTTTTTCAAAGGCTCGAAAAAGAAGCCGGTATACTCAATATCAGTAAAGTCAAAGTGGCACCGAGCGAAAAGATCTTTGAAACTATTTCAATAGAATCTTTTAAAAATATGGGCACTAAAATTTTAGAATTTTTAAGAGTAGCGCTACTCAAGCCGGTGACCCTATTATCAAATAATTATAAAGAAAAAGAAGCAATACTGTTTACGTTCCACGATGACCCTATACAAGGAGGTCATACTGGAATATATAGAACCATATCCAAAATAAAAAGACACTATTATTGGAAAAATATGACACGAGATATATCTCAATATATAAAAAAATGTAATAAGTGTCAAAAATCAAAAGTAACAAAACACACAAAAACACCGTTAGTTATAACTGAAACGCCACAACTGGCTTTCGACAGGGTAATAGTGATCGTTCCACTCCCAAAAACAGAAAACGGTAATGAATACGCAGTAACTTTAATCTGCGATTTAACAAAATACCTTGTTATTACACCAATTAAAGACAAAAGTGCAAAAACAGTAGCAAAAGCTATATTTGAAGATTTCATTCTGCAGTACGGTCCAATGAAGACGTTCATTACGGACATGGGAACTGAATATAGAAACTCAATAGTTGAAGATTTATGCAAAAACTTGCAAATTAAAAAAATAACTTCAACCGCACATCATCACCAGACTGTAGGCACGGTGGAGCGAAGCCAAGTTCCAAGATGAGAACTTCCAGCTAAAGCATACCGGACCCGGTATTCTGTCAATTGCTTAGGAGACTGGCTGAGACTTCTCCCATTCCCCCCCCCATTTCCTTATCCTCCTGCCCAACACAACCTTCTCCTACTATGCCGCCAACTATAATACTATTACAACTACAAGAAGAACTTCTTCTCCATCACCCTTCAAGCCGCTTATATCGATTAAGTTATGCCAGCAGCACTTGCTCTTAAGCATAGCACAGACGATGCTATAGAGGCAATGATTGCAAATTGCGAGCAAAATAGAATCAAAACTTTCAACAAAACCAAAATATTAACTATAGAGGAAACAACAGAGGTTACAACAGAAATACTAGAGGTAACCGAGGAAATAACCGACAAAACGGTTATACTACCAATAATGTTAGAGTAACACAGAATGCTTCGGGAAACTCCCAAGAAAGGCGACTATGAACATATAGTAGTTGAGGTAATAAAATCAAAAATTATTGGACCAACTTTATATGAAGACCAACAGGAATCTTCAATCGAAGCAATAATAAAGAAATTGCAAGGCACGGTAATTGGTGAAATATCCAAACTCATAAAAGCCAAATTGAAGAGTACAACTCAGAAAGGCAAAACAGCCGATAAATTTACAATGGAAATAGATAATTTGCGCAAAACCCTTCAAGCCGCTTATATCGATGAAGGTATGTCAGCACCACTTGCTCTTAGGCATAGCACCGACGATGCCATAGAGGCTATAATTGCCAATTGCGAGCACAATAGAATTAAAAATATACTCGACTCGGGAAATTTTAAAACCATGGATGAGGCCATAGCTAAGTACTGAGCTAACAGGAAACCCAAATACGGTCCTGTTTGCCCAAAGAAGCCGAGGTAATTATACAAACAAATATAATTATCGTGGCAGAGGCAATGGTCGTGGTTATTATAATAATTATAATAATAACGGCCAAAACTTTCAACTAAACCAAAATAATAACTATAGAGGTTACAACAGAAATGCTAGAGGTAACCGAGGGAAATAACCGACAAAACGGTTATAATACCAATAATGTGAGAATAACACAGAATGCTTCGGGAAACTCCCAGGAACCTTTAGATACCCTGCAGTAAAGAGTAAAAAGATTCACTCCATCAGTCTTAATCAAAATACGCTTGTCACCTTTACGAATGTGGCAACGGGGAAAAGGTTAGTATTATTAATAGACACAGGATCGGAAATATCTATTGTAAAAGAAAATTCCGACAATTTTCAAAATATCCAAAATAATAAAATCATAAATATACAAGCAATTAGTCAAGAAGTAACTAAATCCATAGGGTTTACTTCTGTCGAAATCCAATCTTGAAAATATATAATCCCACACGACTTTCACGTCGTGAATAACAAATTCGCTATTCCATGTGATGGAATACTAGGAATCGATTTTATAAGAAAATACAACTGTCAATTAGATTTCAATCAGTCCGAAGACTGGTTGATAATTAGACCAAATAACCTAAAATATCCGATATATCTACCAATATCGTACATTTCTGGTAATAATTCAATAGTTTTGCCAGCAAGATCCCAAGTTGTCCGAAAAATTGAAATAAATTCACAAGAAGACACAGTGTATTCATTCCAAAGCAAGAAATTCAAAATGGAGTCATACGATTGCTAAATACTACAAATAGGGATCAAATAGTAAACATAACAAATTTAAAGTATGAACCACTTTCCCGATACGAAATAATCGAAGCGAATAAAGAACAGCGTGAAAACGCAGTACTAACTACACTATCAAAAAATTTTCCCCAACAGTTTCACAGCCAACTTACAAAGTTGTGCAAGAAATATAGTGATGTATTCGGACTAGAAACCGAATCAGTAACAACAAATAACTTTTATAAACAAAAATTAAGACTGGTGGACGATAAACCGATTTATATTAAATATTATAGAAATCCTCATAGTCAGAAAGACGAAATTCAGAGACAAGTCCAAAAGCTCATAAAAGACGAAATAGTCGAGCCCTCTGTATCTCCTTACAATAGCCCACTATTATTAGTACCGAAAAAATCGTCAACAAATTCCGAAAATAAAAAATGGCAATTAGTAATTGACTATCGTCAAATTAATAAAAAATTGTTGTCCGATAAATTTTCATTACCTAGAATTGATGACATTTTAGATCAACTAGGTAGAGCAAAATATTTTTCATGCCTTGACCTAATGTCTGGTTTTCATCAAATTGAACTCGAAGAAGAGTCACGAGACATAACATCCTTTTCCACATGAAATGGCTCATATCGCTTCACGCGATTACCATTAGGTTTAAAAATAGCGCCAAATTCGTTCCAGAGAATGATGACTATAGCATTCACTGACCTTGAACCTTCGCAAGCATTCCTTTATATGGATGACTTAATAGTCATAGGTTGTTCCGAAAAACATATGCTCAATAATCTAACAATTGTTTTTGAGAAATGTAGGCAACACAACCTAAAGTTACATCCTGAAAAATGCTCATTTTTTATGCATGAAGTCACCTTTTGGGACATAAATGCACGGATAAAGGAATCTTGCCTGATGACACAAAATATGATGTTATTCAAAATTATCCAGTCCCTAATGATGCGGACAGCGCTAGAAGATTCATTGCATTTTGCAATTATTACCGACGATTTATACAAAACTTCGCTGAATATTCTCGTCACATAACAAGATTATGAAAGAAAAATGTTAAATTCGAATGGACAGATGAATGTCAAAATGCGTTCGAGCATTTAAAATCAGCATTAATGAACCTAACTCTGTTACAGTACCCAGATTTTAGCAAAGAATTTTGCATAATCACAGACGCAAGTAAATACGCATGTGGAGCAGTCCTAACACAAAATAAAAATGGACTACAGCTTCCAGTAGCATACGCGTCTAGATTTTTCACAAAAGGTGAGAGTAATAAAAGTACAACTGAACAAGAGTTAGCGGCAATTCACTGGGCAATCACACATTTCAGACCATACATTTATGGTAGACATTTCACTGTCAAAACAGATCACAGAGCATTAACTTATTTGTTTTCAATGACAAACCCAAGCTCCAAGCTAACAAGAATGCGACTTGAACTGGAGGAATATAATTTTACAGTAGAGTATCTAAAGGGAAAAGATAATTTCGTAGCCGACGCGCTATCGAGAGTAACTATAAAAGACTTACAAAATATATAAAATAGTAACAAAATTCTGAGAGTCACTACCAGAAACCAAAGTAAACAGTTAAATTCCTGCGCAGGAAAAGAAAAAAATAATATAGAAGAGTTGCAAAAGCAATCTCTTAATGCTTCTAAGCCCAACGTATATGACGTCATTGTAAATGACGAAGTACGAAAAGTAGTGACCTTGCGAATAACTAATTCTTTATGCACATTCAAACATGACAAGAAAGTTATAGCAAGAATTGACATTTGCGATATGTATACCAATGAAATTCTCGACTTAGGTCAATTTTTTCAAAGGCTCGAAAAAGAAGCCGGTATACTCAATATCAGTAAAGTCAAAGTGGCACCGAGCGAAAAGATCTTTGAAACTATTTCAATAGAATCTTTTAAAAATATGGGCAATAAAATTTTAGAATTTTTAAGAGTAGCGCTACTCAAGCCGGTGACCCTAGAAAAAGAAGCAATACTGTTTACGTTCCACGATGACCCTATACAAGGAGGTCATACTGGAATATATAGAACCATATCCAAAATAAAAAAGACACTATTATTGGAAAAATATGACACGAGATATATCTCAATATATAAAAAAATGTAATAAGTGTCAAAAATCAAAAATAACGAAACATACAAAAACACCGTTAATTATAACTGAAACGCCACAACTGGCTTTCGACAGGGTAATAGTGGATACGATCGGTCCACTCCCAAAAACAGAAAACGGTAATGAATACGTAGTAACTTTAATCTGCGATTTAACAAAATACCTTGTTATTACACCAATTAAAGACAAAAGTGCAAAAACAGTAGCAAAAGCTATATTTGAAGATTTCATTCTGCAGTACGGTCCAATGAAGACGTTCATTACGGACATGGGAACAGAATATAGAAACTCAATAGTTGAAGATTTATGCAAAAACTTGCAAATTAAAAAAATAACTTCAACCGCACATCATCACCAGACTGTAGGCACGGTGGAGCGCAGCCACCGAACACTTAATGAATTTTTACGATCCTACATTTCAGTTGACAAAAGCGACTGGGATGTATGGATACGATTCTTCGCTTATTGCTTTAATACAACACCCTCTATGGCACATGATTATTGTCCATATGAGTTGGTATTCGGTAAAACTTCAAATTTACCAAAACATTTTAATATAGAAGATTATGCTAAGGAATCTAAATTTAGATTAGAACAGGCCTACAAAAGAGCCAGAATTATGTTAGAACAGGATAAGGTAAATAATAAGGAAAAATATGATTGGAAAGTAAAAAATATAGAATTAGAAATAGGAGATAAAGTTTTACTACGTAATGATTACGGGTCATAAGTTAGAACCTAAGTATTTAGGCCCATATATTATAGAAGAGATAAAGGATACGGATAATATTTTAATTAAAGATTTAAAAAATAAGAAACAATTAGTACATAAAGATAGGTTAAAAATTTTAATCAATTAATATATATATATATATATATATATAAAAAAAATAATAAAACAAAACAAAAAAAAATTCCCTACGTTTAATGACACTATACAAGGTATCTTTTTTTTACCGCATATATCATTAAACAAACAATCAAACATTCAAACAAAAAAAAAAAATTTTTTTTTTAATTATAAACAATAATACATAAATAAATTACCATATAATAAAAATTAGAAAATAACTTCATATAATTACGTTATTTTTCTAAAGGGGGATGTAGCATGTTCTGGAATAATATATATTAATAATATAAAGCAAGTGTATTTGCCTCTTAAGTAACCCATGAGTGCATGGTGCTGGACAACTGCTGTGTTGGCAAATATAACACGCGCGGCCGCTCTGGCCCCAGACGCAATATGATACATCCTCACTCTCCCGCTGCGGCGGTAAATTCCCATACATATTCTTATGTAAACCTTTATACATATATACATAAAAATGTTTATACATAAGCATACCGCGCCTCTGCCCGCATTGCTAGCAGCGCAGCTATGCGGTCTTACCTTTAATTAACAATTGTATTAGAATTAAGAATCATTTAATAAAGAGAACTCAGAACCGAAAGAGATCTCTTGTGACTTTAATATTCTACAATAGTCTTTGGCCACACAAAGTTTCCAGGGTATCGGGTCTTCGTCATCTGGGCGATGATTCATTCTGCGATAAATTTGATATCCTTCGTACAAATAGTCTGGCATCTGTTCTGGGTGTTTTTCCAATTGGTTCTTTAACGTCGTCCACCAGGTACATTTGGGCGTAGTATCCTGTGATATTTGTAGTACTAATAGAGGCTGTCGGAAGAGGGCATCGACAACAACGTTTAGTTTTTCTCGGCGATAGTGTATATCAAACTCGAACTGCTGTAATTCCAGTGCCCAGCGGGCAATTCGTCCATGTTAAATGCGTCTTTTTGTGGACTATCGAATTCTATAGCCACCTTTCTTGACATATGCTTACTTACTGTGCCATTTTGGCCTTTCAGCACATTGGTCAAAGGTCTCGCTATAGAGGCGAAATACCCTATAATAACTGGCTAATCCCAGAAAGGATCTTAGGGCGTACAAATTTTTGGGCTCAGGGTAATCCTGAATTGCTTTTACTTTTTCGGGATCAGTCGTTGCGCCATTCCTGGTAACGATGAATCCTAGATACTCGACGCTTTCTTTGAAGAACTTTGTCTTCTCCTTGGCTACTCTCATATTTGCTTCACCAAGTCGTTTGAGTACCACGTCGATATGCTTGACATGGTCAGTTGCATTTTCTGAAAATATTATTACGTCATCTACATAGACGCATAGCATAACGCGTAGCATATCTTCCCTATTTGTTCCTGAAGAACATCATCGATTGCTCTTTGGAAAATGCTTTCCGCATTTCGGCAAAATTCATATTTCCCGCCATTTACTGAGAAGGATGTCTTCTCACGGTCGTTTTCGGCCAGGTAAATTTGGTGATATCCAGATTTCAGATCCAGCGTGGTGAAGTACCTTGCTTTGCCTAAGTTGGCTAGGATCATCTGAATATTCGGCATTGAGTAACGGTCCGCGACTGTTTTTTTATTCAGTTTCCTGAAATCAATGACTAGCCTCTTATTCCTGTTACCCTCACTGTCTAGTCCTTTCTTGTCGACTACCCATGCCGGGCTATTATATGCCGACTTGGATGGTCTTATGATGCCATCCTTTAGCAGTTGCGCAATCTCTTTGTTCACGAAGTCTGCCACACTCGCTGGGTATGGATAGAGTCGTGAGAAGACTGCTTGTTTATCCTCTGTTCGGATAGTAGCTACGACGGAAGTATTGAACGGTAGTGCCTCGTTAGAGGTCGAAAATGTTTTTATTCTCTTCCGCAGCATTTCCCTGAATTCTGTCTGTATTGACTCTGGGACTACAATGTCGCTAATTTTTGTAAAGTTAACGTCAGTGCATTTGAAATGACTTAACGTTTCAACTGAGTTGCCATATTTTATGGTACTCGTTGTTAAGTTCATACTAACCCCTGCCTGCGTGAGCAGGTCGAAGCCTATTATGGCATCGAACGTATCCAGGGTTTTTAATATGAAAAATGTGGCAATTTTGCCAAAAATTACAACTGAACATTTTTGCGTTATTTCACAGGACCCGTGTATAGAGTTCACAGTGAACGGGGACTCGACAGGTCTTATATTCTTTAATCCCTTTATGGGCTTTATATAATTCTTTGCCGCCCCGGTATCTATTAAAATTTTTACTGTTTTGTCATCCAATTGCCGTTTGATGTACGGCAATCGGGAGTGCTCTCTAAAAAATTGAGCATATCATCTTCATCGGCTAAACTCTCTATGTCATCTAATTCGGCCTGTGTGGTTTCGACCTTTTCCTTATACTCGTTTTCTTCTTTGGCGCGATTTTCCTGGTTAATATTATTTATCTTCTGGCGCCTATAATCAGACCTACGCTCTGATGTGTTTTGTCTCTTGAGACCCTCGTTCTGTAGGGATTGCTCCTTCCGCCAGTTCGTCGGCTGTCTAAATCTCGATGTCGAAGGGTCGACATCCATGGGCTGTACTTGAGACTTGAAGCGCGAATCCCTATCACTTGCTGGTTGCCTTGCTTCCGGCCTATTGTTCTGGGTTCGATTCCCAGTGAAGTGGGGGTTCCTATCGTAAGTTTTTCCCTGTCTGGTTTGGTTGCGGTTTGTTTTGTTATTCTCATTGGTAATTCCTCTCTCTTCCACTACCTTTGCGTAGGATGCCGCAAATGCACTCCTCTCTAGGCTGTTTTCAGCTTCCTGCTGCTAGCGCTGACGGTAAATCCCTTGGTTTTGCCGGTATGACCAATGCTTTGAGGGCCCTCCTAAGGCCTGCCATAAAGGCGTGTAGGGCATCATCCCTTATTTCCTCGCATAGGATCGATGCGGCCGGTTCATTATGCGTCATGACGATCTTGTTTGTTACTAATGTAAGTTTCTTTTCGACTTCATCATAATAACTCATTAGGCTCAAATCTCCTTGCCTAACCAGTTCTAACTGCTGCCTCAGCACTCGCAGAGACGTCTTATCTGCATACGTGCAGTCTAATCTTGCGATGATCGCATCGAAATTCAAGACTGTATTATGGGATGTGAGGATAGCCCTCGCCGGCCCACTAATTTTTCAGAATCGCGACTGCCTCATAATGCGCCTCGCTACGCGCATATCTCCTAAATATTTCGTATGCATCGATGGCCGCTTGCCTCCACGACACGTACTCTTCATGATCCCCATTAAAATTTGGTACTGATTTGACTATATCTAATTTTACCTCGCATCTAATGCTGGGATCTATTGTTACCTTTTGGTACACTTCTACCTGTGGTGCCTCTATCCTAAGGGCACTCATTTGGCTCCTAACATTTTGGAGCTCGGTCTGAAATTCCTGTCGTAATCGCCTTTCTTGCTCTATGAGCGCGTTTTGAATTGTTGCTCTTAAGGTTTCTGCGTCCATTTCTATAGAATCGTTTACTACTGGTGCGAAACCTATATATAGATCGTCCTCACTATCTACTTCTACTTTTATATCCCTATAGGACCAACTCATGAGACGTTAATGAATGAAATGTTTTCGTAAACCGTGCTTGCGTTGGCGTTTGTCTGAATCAAATGTTTCACAATCGTTTAATTAGATTTAATTACTTTGTTTATTTGAAAAAAATTTTTTGGTTTTGTTTCTTGTTTTTACAGATGAATTTCTTTTGCATTAATTAATTATTGAAAAATGGAAATTTGTTTTCTTTTTTTTTTTAAAGCCAAAAAAGAGGTAAAAAAAAAAAAAATTATAAAAGAAAAATAAAATACTAAAACAAACACTCACATATTTGTTTAAAAATCTTTTTTTATGGTGGGGGGGGGGGTTAAAAAAAAAACTTTTTTCTTAAATTTTCTTTTTCTCCCCGGGGGGGGGGGTGTTGCCCCTTTGGGTCCGGGGGCCCGGTTTCTTTTTCTTACTTAAAAAAAAAAAGGTTTTTTTTTTTTTTAAAAAAATAAGAATGTTTTGAATAAGGTTTTTTTTTTTTTTTTTTTTTTTAAAATTTTAAATATTATTTTAATGGGTTGGTTGGTTTTTTTATTATCACCCCCCTCCACCTTTTTGGGGTGGGTTTGCGGCCCCACTCTAATAGAAATAATATAAAACCCAACAAATTCACCAAAAATAAATAAAATTAAAAAAAAAAAAATAAAAAACAGGGAAAAAAAAAAAAAGGGGGGGCGGGGGAAAGATTTTTAAAAAAAAAAAATATTGGGGGCGCCTCGTCGGCCGCGCTCCCCCCCCCCGCGTTGGCGGGGGGGGCTGGCCCCGCTCCTTCTTTTCCTTTCTTTTCCTCGCGTGGGCTTCCCCCAAGGGGGGCTAATAATAATTAGTGACGCGTGCTAGTTGGGTAGTTATGCGCGACACTTACTTATTATCATTCAGTAATTATTATCATTCTTTGCTAGCGTGAGCTTAGCATTGAAACGCAATTATTTGACGGTGTTAACCGGAGTAATGTTTATTAACCGCTCAATGCGGGTTGGATATTCATACAAGACTAAATCTAACAAAAGAAGGAATATAAAACTTAAGCTAAGAAATGAAATATTAAAATTGGGTGTCAGCAAAATATTGCCACGCGGAACTCTCATGGCATGCAGACGCTTCGTTGACATAATGCATTGCTTTGCCATGGCCAGCAACATACTTGCGCAACACAACAAACTCCTGACTCAACATTAAACCTCCGCGCGTGTATCATATCCGCGGCGAGGGTTGTTCGTTAACTATGTTGTTAACTACTCCCCCCTTAAGATCGGCGCCGTCCTCGGTGACGCAATATTCCCTTGCCAACGCCTGTAACCCAAGGGAAGTTTTCCTTCGATTCCAGTACTGTTGTATCACGCCGATGCCACAGAAAACGAGACCAATGACCATACCAATCGTGAGCCACACGTTAGTCGTCCCTCCTGAAGTTACGTCATCCCTCAGCCGCCTGATAATATCAAGGCTGTGCTCATTCATTCTCTTGAGCAGCGGTAAGCTAAGCACTTGGTTATGCCCAGTAATCTTCAAGAGTGGAGAAGCTGCAATACCAGGCTCTTTCTTTATCATTCGATGGTAGTTAAGATATACGGTCTCGTTGATAGCTGCAGCTCGTTCAAACGTTATGAGGCAAGTGCCCTTGGTAGTAATTAGGGGGCCGTCGTCTACTCTGACGTTCGCTGGTGAGTCATTAATGATGATAGTCCCTTCATCCACGATCGTGATAGGATCTAGGTGACTAGGTTGTGTGAGGCATGTTGCGGCTTTCCCTGAATGCAACTCGCTGGCACAGGTTTCCTGCAATGATTTTTTGCAGAAGGTAGCGTAGTTGTTAGTGACGCATTCCGTTAACGATTGAACTTGTCCAGCGCATTCAGCTACCACGCTGTTACGCAATTGCAGGATGGTGTCGTTGTGAGCTACTGGGAATAACATGACTTTTTTGCAAATGTTTTTTACTTTAGGATACTCTACAATAGTATGGATCAAATCATTGGATTGAAATATCTTAATTCTAGACACGCTCATTAAGCTTATTATAGGAACCTTGGTGAGATGTTCGATAAAGATTGATTTTAAGTCGCTATGGTCAAAAATGGTTGGATTTATTATGTTTGCCTTTGCAAGAGTGATCGTTAACATGAGATTCTGGATTTCCGACCCTATCATTCTGTTACGAGCAAGCAGGGTCTCGTATAGGTGGGGCGTGTCAACAAATTCGCCCTTCTTTTCTTTAATTAAAGTGTTGACCGTATCTGTTAATTGATTAATCTGTTTCTGGGCTTCAGTGATTACTATCACTTGCCTGTTACTTGCGTCTATGAGTTGTGCCTCAGTAATCTTTATTTTCTCTAAGTCTGCCGCATCCGGCGTTCCCGCCACTACTTTTAACGCAGATCCTATGAAATCTAGACTCCTGGCTATCCTATGGTGTATTGTTAGGCTCGCTAAATTATTCCTAATGTGCTCTATGTCTACCTCTAAAAGCTTTCGCATATGCGATTGCGGGAAATGCTCTGTTAATTTTTCTGTGTTGTGTAATATTTCTGCATAATTCGTTAGATTTGACAAGTGTTTTATATAACTATGTTGTTCCCATACTAACACTTCACCATCCATAATTGGTATATAATTCGCGTGGGAGAAATCGGTTACTCGCGCGTGCGTCAAGGTGACGAACATGAGCAATATCTCGACGAACCTGTGTAAAACGAAATAATTGTATTATTAATTGATGATATTTTAGGTTTTTAATCTTAGCACTATCGCAAATTATCCTTATGGACCACCCTCCCCTTAATGAGAACTGACGTTCCCAGGTCAGCTTGGATGGTACCTTCGGAGCAGAGCGGCGACAATTTATTGCCCAATCTTTTATTGTTTTTGAGGAAGACTTTTTCTCCTACCTCAAAAACTCTGTTTTGTCTGTTTATGTTATTTCTAGCCAGTGAATTTCTTTGTGCCTGTATAAGTTTGTGTTTTATGTGATCCCTAAATTCTTCCGGAATTCTGCGATGTGAAGGGTATCGCGCTTCTTCAATGACGATTTGATTTCTGTAGCAGTTCAAGGGGTTGTCCGACGTATTAATAGTATATGTTAAGGACTCCTCACTATGGACGGTGGCTCCGTCCGAACTTATGTCTTTCTGTAGAGCGTTAAGCTCTTGCCTTGATAAGGCGTCTGCAACGAAATTTTCCTTTCCGGGTTTATAATGCAGCTTAGCATTATGTTCTTCGATGAACGCTTTCCATCGTTTAATTTTCGCGTTCGTATTTCTTTCGGAAACTGCAAATGTTAACGGCTGATGATCCGTATAAATGTGCAGTTCCCTAGTCCCATATAAGTAATTCTGTAGCTTACCCAAGGCCCACACGATAGCCAGCAATTCTCTTTCGTTTGTGGCGTAGTGTGTCTCGCATGCCTTTAACGTTCGTGAGATCATCGTTATAGGCCTGCCTTCTTGGGATAACACAGCGCCAATGCCGCTGGCAGAGGCGTCAGTTGTCAAGTCAAATGGTTTTTTGAAATCGGGATACATTAACATAACATCCTCAGATGCTAGTATGTTCCTTAATCTGTTAAATGCGTCTTTTTGTGGACTATCGAATTCTATAGCCACCTTTCTTGACATATGCTTACTTACTGTGCCATTTTGGCCTTTCAGCACATTGGTCAAAGGTCTCGCTATAGAGGCGAAATCTCTAATGAATACCCTATAATAACTGGCTAATCCCAGAAAAGATCTTAGGGCGTACAAATTTTTGGGCTCAGGGTAATCCTGAATTGCCTTTACTTTTTCGGGATCAGTCGTTGCGCCATTCCTGGTAACGATGAATCCTAGATACTCGACGCTTTCTTTGAAGAACTTTGTCTTCTCCTTGGCTACTCTCATATTTGCTTCACCAAGTTGTTTGAGTACCACATCGATATGCTTGACATGGTCGGTTGCATTTTTTGAAAATATTATTACGTCATCTACATAGACGTAGTATATATTCCCTATTTGCTCCCGAAGAACATCATCGATTGCTCTTTGAAAAATGCTTCCCGCATTTTTCAATCCGCAAAGGCAATCGGCAAAATTCATATTTCCCGCCATTTACTGAGAAGGATGTCTTCTCACGGTCGTTTTCGGTCAGGTAAATTTGGTGATATCCAGATTTCAGATCCAGCGTGGTGAAGTACCTTGGTTGTACCTAAGTTGGCTAGGATCATCTGAATATTCGGCATTGGGTAACGGTCCGCGACTGTTTTTTCATTCAGTTTCCTGAAATCAATGACTAGCCTCTTATTCCTGTTACCCTCTCTGTCTAGTCCTTTCTTGTCGACTACCCATGCCGGGCTATTATATGCCGACTTGGATGGTCTTATGATGCCATCCTTTAGCAGTTGCGCAATCTCTTTGTTCACGAAGTCTGCCACACTCGCTGGGTATGGATAGAGTCGTGAGAAGACTGCTTGTTTATCCTCTGTTCGGATAGTGGCTACGACGGAAGTATTGAACGGTAGTGCCTCGTTAGAGGTCGAAAATGTTTTTATTCTCTTCCGCAGCATTTCCCTGAATTCTGTCTGTATTGACTCTGGGACTACAATGTCGCTAATTTTTGTAAAGTTAACGTCAGTGCATTTGAAATGACTTAACGTTTCAACTGAGTTGCCATATTTTATGGTACTCGTTGTTAAGTTCATACTAACCCCTGCCTGCGTGAGCAGGTCGAAGCCTATTATGGCATCGAACGTATCCAGGGTTTTTAATATGAAAAATGTGGCAATTTTGCCAAAAATTACAACTGAACATTTTTGCGTTATTTCACTGGACCCGTGTATAGAGTTCACAGTGAACGGGGACTCGACAGGTCTTATATTCTTTAATCCCTTTATGCGCTTTATATAATTCTTTGCCGCCCCGGTATCTATTAAAATTTTTACTGTTTTGTCATCCAATTGCCGTTTGATGTACGGCAATCGGGAGTGCTCTCTAAAAAATTGAGCATATCATCTTCATCGGCTAAACTCTCTACGTCATCTAATTCGGCCTGTGTGGTTTCGACCTTTTCCTTATACTCGTTTTCTTCTTTGGCGCGATTTTCCTGGTTAATATTATTTATCTTCTGGCGCCTATAATCAGACCTACGCTCTGATGTGTTTTGTCTCTTGAGACCCTCGTTCTGTGGGGATTGCTCCTTCCGCCAGTTCGTCGGCTGTCTAAATCTCGATGTCGAAGGGTCGACATCCATGGGCTGTACTTGAGACTTGAAGCGCGAATCCCTATCATTTGCTGGTTGCCTTGCTTCCGGCCTATTGTTCTGGGTTCGATTCCCAGTGAAGTGGGGGTTCCTATCGTAAGTTTTTCCCTGTCTGGTTTGGTTGCGGTTTGTTTTGTTATTCTCATTGGTAATTCCTCTCTCTTCCACTACCTTTGCGTAGGATGCTGCAAATGCACTCCTTTCGAGGCTGTTTTCAGCTTCCCTAGCTGCTGCTAGCGCTGACGGTAAATCCCTTGGTTTTGCCGGTATGACCAATGCTTTAAGGGCCCTCCTAAGGCCTGCCATAAAGGCGTGTAGGGCGTCATCCCTTATTTCCTCGCATAGGATCGATGCGGCCGGTTCATTATGCGTCATGACGATCTTGTTTGTTACTAACGTAAGTTTCTTTTCGACTTCATCATAATAACTCATTAGGCTCAAATCTCCTTGCCTAACCAGTTCTAATTGCTGCCTCAGCACTCGCAGAGACGTCTTATCTGCATACGTGCAGTCCAATCTTGCGATGATTGCATCGAAATTCAAGACTGTATTATGGGACGTGAGGATAGCCCTCGCCGGCCCACTAATTTTATTTTTCAGAATCGCGACTGCCTCATAATGCGCCTCGCTACCCGCATATCTCCTAAATATTTCGTATGCATCGATGGCCGCTTGCCTCCACGACACGTACTCTTCATGATCCCCATTAAAATTCGGTACTGATTTGACTATATCTAATTTTACCTCGCATCTAATGCTGGGATCTATTGTTACTTTTTGGTACACTTCTACCTGTGGTGCCTCTATCCTAAGGGCACTCATTTGGCTCCTAACATTTTGGAGCTCGGTCTGAAATTCCTGTCGTAATCGCCTTTCTTGCTCTATGAGCGCGTTTTGAATTGTTGCTCTTAAGGTTTCTGCGTCCATTTCTATAGAATCGTTTACTACTGGTGCGAAACCTATATCTAGATCGTCCTCGCTATCTACTTCTACTTTTATATCCCTATAGGACCAACTCATGAGACGTTAATGAATGAAATGTTTTCGTAAACCGTGCTTGCGTTGGCGTTTGTCTGAATCAAATGTTTCACAATCGTTTAATTAGATTTAATTACTTTGTTTATTTGAAAAAAAATTTTTTGGTTTTGTTTCTTGTTTTTACAGATGAATTTCTTTTGCATTAATTAATTATTGAAAAAATGGAAATTTATTTTCTTTTTTTTGTAAAAAGCCAAAATGGATGTATAAAATGAAATTTTTCTTTGGCAATCTTATCTTATTCGAACATTCACTTACATGTTTGTTTAGCAATTTTTTATGTTGGGGTAGGTTAAGTTTAAGAACTACTCTGTTATCTGCACTTGTTGTCTTCTTGCCAGGGGTTGATGGCTCTGCTTACTTGGGTTCGCTGTCTTCGTTTCTTTTCTTTTTGCTTAAAACATAAAGGGTTTTTTTTTTTTTTAGAAGAATATTAAGGTTTTGTTTAATGGGTTTTTTCTTTTTTTTTTTTTTAGAAGAATATTATGGTTTTTCTTTAATGGGTTTTTTTGTTTACATATACCCCTACCTATTTTTGCGTGTGGTTTTCAGGCCACACTCTAATTGAACAGCTTTAATGCCGCACAATTTCACAAATATTATTAATTTTAAATAAAAAAATATGCATCACAGTGCAATGAAAAAAAAATGTGCGACGCAGCGCATAGTTATCTTATAAACATATATTGTTGGGCGCTCTTTGTAGCGCTGCCGGTCCACTCGTTCGCGTTGCCGGTGCTGGCTGCACAGGCTTCTTCTTTGATTTTCTTGGGCAGAGTTCTCTCTTTAGTTGGGCGCCAATTAATAAGTTGAGGTACGCGTGCTAGTTGGGTAGTTATGCGCGACACTTACTTATTATCATTCAGTAATTATTATCATTCTTTGCTAGCGTGAGCTTAGCATTGAAACGCAATTATTTGACGGTGTTAACCGGAGTAATGTTTATTAACCGCTCAATGCGGGTTGGATATTCATACAAGACTAAATCTAACAAAAGAAGGAATATAAAACTTAAGCTAAGAAATGAAATATTAAAATTGGGTGTCAGCAAAATATTGCCACGCGGAACTCTCATGGCATGCAGACGCTTCGTTGACATAATGCATTGCTTTGCCATGGCCAGCAACATACTTGCGCAACACAACAAACTCCTGACTCAACATTAAACCTCCGCGCGTGTATCATATCCGCGGCGAGGGTTGTTCGTTAACTATGTTGTTAACTTATACGCATGTCACGCCATATATACATATGTATGTAGCAATAGGAATTGCAACGGGACTTGTTAGTTATTGCGCAGTTTCTTTTGTTCTAGAAACTTCTAGACGCCTAAGCTACGCATGCGTTACGGTAAATGCATCGATCGCGTAATCGCCAAAATGCGGTGGCAACTTTTGATTGGTCGCTGCCGGCGTCGGCGACCAAATCAAAGGCCAAGGGCTGTCGAAAATTAAATCGACAGATCAGTTGAGTTAGGACCGAGAAAGAGATAAGTCAGAAGCAGTAAAAGTGCAGTGCGTGAACAAAATATATCGAGTGGAAGCAAAGTGTCCCCAACGGCCAAGACAATAATCACCAAGTACCAGGAATAGACAACAAAGTAATCCAGAAGACTGCAGAGGCATCAAGTTAAGCAAAGTCACCAGATACAGAGCTAAGCAAGGGTGTGTACAGCGGGTGAGTCTAACCAGTGGCCAACAGAGCTACCCCCATAACCAGCTTATTAGGTCAGAGTGTGGTAAAACAATAGCAGGTTAGATATAAGTAGTGTTTAGGTCCGAGGGACATTAATAAACTTTATAATGTTTGACCCCGAATCTCAAAACCAGTCTTAATCATTTTATCCTCAGCGTTACATCCTGTCACTTTAGTTCCCTCTATTATCTAAATGTTTACGTACTGTACTTGCATGTAGTGTGTGTATCGTAGTAATTGTATTTTATGTAGGGAGCCATGTAAATCATATTAATCCTAGTCAATGTCCGGGTGACACCCTAATTGACTAGGATAATATTATTTGTCTAGTGCTACCCGACTAAGAATTTTTATCAGACCAATGTCCGGGTGACACCCTAGTTGATCTGATGAAGATTCTTGGGCCATTAGTAGTTCGTTTGTACTTGTAGCGATTCGGGATAATTTTATTTAAGCCAATGTCCGGGTGACACCCTAGTTGACTTAAATGATAGGAATTATCCAACGAGTCGCAACTGGATAATTCAAACAGGCTAAGATCCGGGTGACACCCTACTTGACCTGGTTGAATTGACTGGGCTAATCCCAATGTGTTTGTTTCTCAAGTCGATGTCCGGGTGACACCCTAGTCGGCTTGATACCCTTCCCTTGTGTTTGTTAATCATTTAGTAAAAGTCGATCACCCTACTTCTTTCCTTTTTCCCTCCTCTGTTAGGTATAGTTAAAGCAATCACCGATTAGAGCAAGCCAACTCTGGATATGGCCATGCTCCCTTTCCTCAGTCATCAAGTCCGGGTTTCTTACATAAATTTTCTGTGTAGGAAAGGCCCTGGGGAGACTGAGAGTTGTACCCCGGCCTGGAAAAACTTCCTTACAGATGGTGCCCGAGCAGGGACCCGAGACTTGATTGACATATTATTATTTTTATACATTTTTATATATAAATAATTTCTATTATAAAGGATTTCATCTGGTGGAATAAATACCCACCATAACCCAAATCATGCTAACCTATATGCCTAACAAAATTCCCTTTCAGCAATATAAAAGAAATTTTTTTTTGAAATAAATTAATTTTTCTTCTTTGTATTGTGTTTTAATATATGCATGCTTGCAAATCACAGAGTATCCCAAGTGCACCATAAGTCAATTACATTGTTCCTATACCCCGCATGAAAGCCCCGCCAGCAAGAATTCAATTTAAAAAGTCAACGATAGATCTGTCTAATCACCGACATAGCTAAGTCACCCAGCAGAGTCAAGATAGAGTAACCAGTAGAATCAACGACAGTAAATTAGTTTTAAGCAAGCCAGCGATAGAACTAAGTACAAAACCATCGTCATAGCTAACATACTCAGCAGAGTCACGGTAGAGTACTTAGTATAATCAACCCCCAGGAATTTAGTTGTAAGTGAGTCAACGATAGAACTAAATACAAAATCATTGACATAGCTAATAGACTCAGCCGAGTCGTGATCAAATAGGCAGCAGAATCATCGACAGACAATTCGTTTAGCAAGCACAGTTAGAATTTAAAAATTGCAGGCAAGTCAAAGAGAAACAGAAAGACGCGGCAGCGAAGCCCCGTTTCGAATTCATGAGATGGTACAGTCACAGCAAAGTATCATAGAAAAACCAAAATTCATATACCGCACATAGCAACCAAAGACTCTAGCATTTTTTTTGTCTCCTTCTCCCACACTGAATTTTTCTGATGAGGAACAGAAGGGGGGGTCTCCTGCTTGGTTCCTATTGGTCGACTTCGCATCGCTATACACATTACCAATGTACAAAGCATAGCAGTAACGGCGAACATTAAAATAAAAGAAACTGCAATTAATAACTATAAGAATAATTGCAGCTTCTGGGACAAGCAGAGCAACTTCTATTTGGAGCAGATGGAAGTACAAGAGTCACCAGGAAGACGTCAACCAGAACAGTCGATCCTACTCCCGTCAAGGATTCACCAAGCAGACTTCAACGCAGGCAGTCCAAGGATACGCAAGAGTCCTTAAATAAAATCAACAGTGAACAACAAGGATCAAAGTCAACCAGCAACCAAGGATATTCATCGCCAACCAGGATCAATAAGGATATTCAAAGTCAACCAGGATTAACCAACGATGTTCAAAGTCAACCAGGATCAATCAGCGATATAACAAACCAACCGAGAATACTTAGTCATCAGTCCTCAAGGACACCCCGAGTCAAGAAACCTACGCATAGTCAACAAGTTATCAAGGATACACAGGATATTTAGCCCGTGGCAATATTTGTCATTTATTAAAATTAAACACCGCCTGTTTAATTAATTGTTCAATTTCAGCAACGTTCTATTTGGATACTCTAGCAACATGGGTGTCAAATGGATCACGTATCGCCGAAAAGCTGAACTAGAAAATTTCTTTACGGAATTTCGATTAACACAAGGCGGCACCGTGGAAGAAATGCGCAGCCGATTTTCCAGTTTTGCCTCCAGAGAAGACCATAAACCAGACGTACTTGCACGCCTAGCAGAATTAGAAGCCCACTATGGACAGACGGCAACCATCCTAATCTAGGAGGATGTAATAAGGGGGAGGGGGGCCCTCGTGGGCGACTTATTCGCTGCCGTTTTTTGTGAAAGATATAACATAATTCCCTATCCTAATCTAGAAGGATGTTTACCTAGTTTTAATTTTTCTTTTATCACTGTCACCGTGGGTATGTTTAGGTTTCTGCCTTTGCCCTACTTTCGCATTGTTCTAAGCTTTCGACGCAGCTCCAAAAGTACTTGGCGTGTTTTGATTGACTGTACATGATAAAACGTCTTGACTTAGCTTTGTTGGCGTCGACGGTACCGACGGCGTGGCGTTTGGTGTGGCGGTGTCACTAACTATAGGAATGCGAAAGAGAGAAAAAGGAAAAGAAAACAATTGCTCTTGAATCTAGATATTTCAATCTAGATATTTCAATTATCTAGATATTTTAATTCTCTCGTTAAACGGTAACCTATTGATGAAGTAATCCCCTTCAATAAGTAGAACGTATTCTGAGGATTAGCTTAATACTATATATATATTAATATAAGAAGTAACAAAATTCGTGATTCGTTACACTCCCTCCTTACTTCGCGGACGCAAAAGAAATGGTAATTCTCCCGCTAGCTGTAATGTAGACTCGATAGACCACGCCATTTTCTTCGAATCGGAACTTGCAAGGTTTGATCCGGTCGGGTCGTGTCTGGACTTTCTGCTTTAGTTTCTAGGAAATTGTTCGGTTTGGCGTCATCATTCGGTGGGGGATTCTACGTCGGTGGTCACTTCCTTCGGGACATCCTTTTTTGAGGATGTGAGGTGACTTGGTGGCTCGTTGTTGGCCGTTGGTGCAACATTATCGTTTTCCTGTGTTTCAGTAAAAGCATCCATAGAGATATCTTTAAAATACGGATAACTCTGAGAACGTTCAAAGACGCAATGGTACGGGGGCGTAGTGGAACTCTCTGAACCCACTGAACTGGATTCGTCCACAGGGAAGTTTGTAGGAGGGCTCTCGGGAGGGAAGCGTGCCTAGGGGCGAGTCGGGGCTGCTGATGAGGAGTGAGTAGAACTCGTGATCGTCACTAAAACTCGGACTAGGGGAGGTGTGATGTTCCCACGATAACGGGAGAACTTTGCCAAATCGCGAACTTGAGGAAGTCGCATTATCGACCTTATCATCGGGCGATCCGGTGCTTCGATGAAACGGAAGCATCTTTCTACGTGACGTTCTTCCTGTGAGATATTCCTCGTAGCGTCTCAAACTTTGGTAATTCTGTTGCAAGGAAACTGGAGATGACTTGGTCTTCGAGGTTCGTGTCTTCGTTGAAAATACTTGTTGGAACTTCATTGCGATTCTGTGGTGCTTCTAGTTGGCCTAAAACTGGCAGGGCAGGAGCTTGTTCTCGTCGCATAGGTTTCTCTATGGGATTTCTGGAAGGGTTTTTCCTGATTGCATCTTCCTGCGTTGGGGGGTAAGACTTGGGCATGAAGACTGTGACTGAGCAAGTAAAGTTTGACTCCTAGCGACACATCAATGCGTAAGGCTCATGTAATTTCCTTCTGAGAGCTGTCGGCCAGGTGAATCACAGTTCGTACATCTCTCCAATTCTCGGCTGATACCAATTGCTGACCTAAGTGTTCGCTGATAAAATTTTGGGTGGCACTTGTATCGATGGTCGCATCTTAAATAAATTTTTTTTTTCTCTAGTCCCAAAATTTTTCTTCTGATATCCTTGTGGTGGACGTTGTTTCTCTGGTTGTGGGTCTTTGTATTATTGATAGTGTATTTAATTATAGGTCCGCAGATATACTAGTAACTTTGGCTGTCGCTATCCTTTGAAAAGAATGTTTACTGTTGATTCCTTTATGTGCTTATAAATTTTGACTACTATTGTCCTTGAAAAAGGATCAGGTTCACTGGCTGATGGTTGGGTCTTGGTATCCTTGTGACACTGGCTGATGGGTAGATGTTAACTCCTTGACGGTTAACTGTTGACTCCCCTGTAATATGCATTGATGATGATTTTTATCGTCGGAGTTTCTGCTATACTTGCGTCGCAGGCTTCGCTTGTTTGCTTCATAGGAGTAAGTCTCCATAGATCCCGTTACGGCTGCGTTGACCAAAGAGAACCAACGAAACACCCTCATATCCTCATAATAAAGCGTGATAGAAAGCGAACTGTTTTTTTTTTTTTGATAATCTCCTATGTTTTATCTCTGCTGCCTTTCTCCTCTTGTATTTAGACTCTGTTACATGTATGTAATTTCTTTTCTTCTGGTGACTCTGCTGCTGTAGCTCTGTCGATTGTAAAAAAAAATAATTCCACGTGGTTTGGTTTTACTGCATTCTGTCGTGACTGTCGCTGAGACTCTGTCGATGACTTTAAAATAGTTTTCCCGTTTTTTTTCAGCTTGCTTATGTTTCTTTTATTCTTAAGGAAAAATCCGTCACATTAATTTTTTTTTCTCTATGGTGACTCTGCTGGTACCCTGTTTAGCTCTGTCGATAGAAAAAAATAATTCCAAGTGGGTTTGGTTCTACTGAATTCTGTCGTGACTCTGTTGCTGACTTTTTAATAGTTTTACCGTTCGCCTGTTGAATTTCCCATGCTTGCTTATCTCTTTTGTTCTTATAAGAAAAATTCAAATATATAAAATTTTTTTTTTCTAAGGTGATTCTGCTGATACCCTGTTTAGCTCTGTCGATATAAAAAAATATATGCCACGTGGTTGTGGTTCCACTGAATTCTGTTGTGACTCTGTCGCTGGGACTCTGTCGATGACTTTTAAAAGTTCTACCGTTTGCCTGTGAAATTTTCTATTTCCCTATCCTAATCTAGGGGGATGTAATAAGGGAGAAGAAAGGCCTTTCGAGCGGATAAGTGCTGCCGTTTTTTGTGAAAGATATACTTTTGGATTTTTCGTGTGTATTTATATATATTCCTTGAATATATTTTACTTTTGTGGAATTATGTATGGCTGTGATAGACACCTTAAAATTTAGTGGTATGCATCGATGTGCATCGGGCCTGCCTTCACGTTTCTTTTGTTTGTATGTTTGCTCGAGAATTTAGACGCTCGTTTGCACATTCGTTTGTATGTTCGATGCAAACATCCAAAACCCCTTTGAATTTTTATATAGAAAACATTTTTTTTTTTTCCTTTTTGGACTTTTTAAAACATTTCTTTAAAGTTAATGTTGCTTCCTTTTTTTGCACTAAATGCCCACACCTCCCGCCCAACCGACTAAATCGCAGCGACAGTTGACGACAAATACAGACAAAAACGAAAATTATGCTAATTACGAGTTAAAAGTTAAAGGGAAGGTTTTTATACCCTCTTACCCATAGGGTAAAAGGGTATATTAAAGTCGCTAAAATGTATGTTGGTCGACGAGCTTAGTATCGCTGCCCACACTACTCATATAAATTGCAATGGAGTGGTGACGAATAATAAAATAAAAGGAACTGTAACTAATACCAGTACGAGATTTTTGCAGTTCTGTCCCTAGCAGAGAAACTAAGGATTAATCAAGGATACCCAGCGTCAAGAAACCTATGCATAGTCGACCCGTTATCAAGGATCAACAAGGATATTCAACCGTTAGCAACTGCTTTTATAAACCAAACTTAGACACGGCGCTTTTTCAGCAAATTGTTCAATTTCAGCAACGTTCTATTTGGATATTCTATCAACATGAGTAGATATTCTATCAAAATGGATTACGTATCGCCGTAAAGCTAAAATAAGAAATTTCTTTGCTGAATTTGGATTAACACAAGGTGGCACCGTGAAAGAGATGCACAACCGATTTTCCAATTTTGCCTTCAGAGAAGACCATAAACCAGACATGCTTGCACCCCTAGCAGAAGTAGAAACTGGATATCAAAGTATTATGCAATAGTATACAGTAGAAATCGATGTACCTAGGAATCAGAACTTCTTCCAAAGCCACCACCGCAGCCATGTCCACAACACTACGAGCATAGCAGAGAAAGTGTCAAAATGGGGCATAAATTTTAATGGAACAGCAGACCCGCTTTATTTTTTGAAAAAACTGGAAACACATGCAGCCACCTATCGCATCAATACTGAGTCATTACCAAGAATGATGCCAATCATTTTATCTGGCCGAGCAAACCAGCGGCATACTAGAATAATTCTGGACAAGCGCCAAGCAAGGATTTCTGGAATATTTCATACCACCCCGATACTTCAAAAAGCTGAAGGACGCAATCCGCGGCAGAAAACAGCGCCCAAGAGAACCATTAAAACAATATTTGGTCGAGCTTCAGAGAGCCAATTATACTAGACCCCAAGTATTGGAACGTATCTAAGACAACCTGCATCCCGAGTACCAATTGTACACCCGTCGCATGGATTTTTAAGATTTAACCGAGCTAACACGGTTTCTTTTCAACTTTGAAACCACTCGTAACCAGTGTTCCTCAAGTTATGTAACTTCTTTTAATTCCCAGATCAACATGTCTCCCGCCTTTAACGGTCCGGTCCAACAATGCATCGATAGGCCTAGAGCTGAGCCACGCGGGGACAGGATCAGCAACAAGGAAACCAATCTGCCTGTGGCTGGGTGTGATCAAGCAACTCAACTGTGCCTTGCCAACAGGCAAGAGTTCATAGACAACGTTCGTTCTTAATTTAAGGGTAGCATATTATTCTAATTTTAAGTTATTTTCCCCCTTTGTAAACCACACTTATAGGGTGGGTAATAGGCCATCATATCACATGTCCGAGTATTTAATATATAATTTTTATATATATTTTGGGAGACTGAGAGTTGTACCCCGGGGTGCAAGCGAGACGATTTAAGGTTTAAGTTCCGTCATTCATTAAAAATATCTTTGATAAAATCTTTATTACCAAAATTAAAAATGTGCAAAATAGTTTGATGGTTTAAACTTTAAAAAATAGTGTGTTAAATAAAGGAAAAGAATTAAAACATACGCGAGAGCGCAAAAAAAAACCCACTTCATACTGATTTTTATTCAGCCCCAAGCAAATGCAACCGAATGTTTAAATTGTTCCGTATTAAGTGCAGTTGGCACGGTTCATCCTAATTGGGACCATAATTTATCTGAGATTAGTGGTGTATACTGCAGCTCGGCAGTCGGCTAGGTTTTGAAATCGACTCGAACAGTTTTAGATCTACAACTCTCTTAATCCATCAAATAAAGCTTAAGCTTGCCAAAAATCGGCTGTAAATAAGAGAGTTGAGGACAGCATAAAAAGACATCAGTTTGGCACAGATTAGTGAGAAGTGAAGTCGGCATCAACTTACTCTCTTAATAGATCAAAAAAAGCTTAAGCTTGCAAAAAATCGGCTGTAAATAAGAGAGTTGAGGAAAGCATAGACACAGATTAGTGAGAAGCGAAGTCGACATCAACTTACATGTAATGTTACATAATTTTGAACATATTAAATTTTGTGTTGCTGAAAAGCAAATATAAATTTATTGGTTAAATAATTTTCATTCAGTACGATATTTATTGTGAACAGGTGTGTTATTTTGAAAAGCATAAATGTTTTTGTCTTTTAATTATATATTGTTGTGGCAGAAATCTTATTCCGATGTCGGTGGCTTCGTTACCAACCGGAGGGGAACTAAACATCTAAGAACTGACAG